>CAUYUJ010018811.1:145000-165000 GCA_963575745.1 Prorocentrum cordatum | reverse complement strand
CGCGCGCCAGCACGGCTCGGCGTCGCCGGCGGGGCGGCCCCCGACCGCGGGAGGGCCCAGCCGGTGAGCGTGCCACCCTGCGGCTCCCCCACGCCCGCCGCGCACGCCGCCGGGTGGCCGGGGGGCGGCTGCATGGCGAGTGGCGCTGGTCCGGTGCGACCCGCCACGTCGTCGGCCGCCGCTGCTGCCTGCGCGGCGCCACCTGGCGGCCCGGCGGGCATGGCTGGCGCCGGGGTCTGCGCCTGCTCTTGGCGCGGCGCCACCGCCCAGCGCACCGCGCCGCCCACCCGCCGGGGCCCCCGGCGGCAGGCATATGGGGGCGCGCGCGCACAAGCCCGCCACCGCGCCTGGCGAAGTCGCGGCCGAGTCCCGCGCCCCGCCAGGCGGCGGCCCGGCGCGTCCCGACGCGGCGGCCTGCGGCGGGGCGTCGGCGACGTGCCCGGGCGGAGGGGTGCCCCCCGCTGCGGGTACCAGCGCCGGCGCGGGGGCGCGCGCGCCGCCCGCGGCGTCCGGGGGCGCCGTGTCCCGTGGCCCCCCGTCCGGCGGCGACCTGGCTCCCGCGCGCCCTGCGGCGCGCCCAGCCGCCCGCGGCGGCGCCCCCGCCTCGGCCAGCTGCCCCGCGGCCAGCGCCAACGCCATCGGGCTGAACGGCATGGACCACCCCGCCGCCGCCGGCGTCTGCCCCGCCGCCCAGGGCATGGCCCACGGGAACGGCGCCGCCAGCGGTGTTTCTGCCCGCGGCGCTCCCCCGGGCGTCTTGGGCGTCGCCCCAACGATTATGATGTCGGGTCCCCTGGTGAGGCGCCCACGTTGGGAAAACACCAAGAAAGGTTCAAACTAGGTTCAAAAAAGGTTTCGGCATTTTCGCAAAAGAAGCTAAAAAGAAACCCCGAATGTAGGTCGGGGGAGGGTCGGGCGCGGACAGGCGCGCAAAAAGAAACATCGCATGCGACGGCGTAACAGCAGCGCGCCCAACACATCGTGGATCAGCCAGGCTACAATGTGGGCTCGAAGACACAACCCTGACAGAGTATGAACGACGCCGTCTATCTTGCAGCACCAGGGGTCAAACGCACCACGCTGAATAATTTGGATATTGGCACGGCCCGTGGGTCGGGTTTTACAAAACAACGCGACGCGACGCTGAACTGGAACAGCAGCGGTGCCCATAGACGGAGCGGCACGACAGCTTCCCGCGGACCCCACGTGGGCGCGAAGGCCAAATTCAGAAGACACCGCAAGCCAACACGTTTAACCTGACACGACCCTGGGCCCGAAATGAAAAAAAAATGACAAGGACATGGGATGGCAAAACTGAATTTGGACGCGGAGAAAACGCGGTGGAAGAAACCATCCACGAACGGGCATGGCGTGGATGCGGGGGCGAGGGCGCCTTGGCCTGAGGGTTTTCCTTGGGAGGAGGGGCGCCAAGGGGGAGGCGTGGCATGCGAGGCTCCAGGGGTCGAGACGCGGGACGGGTTTCCAGGATATGATTCAGCAGGTGCCAGGGATCGCGATGACAACGGCGGAAACGGAGCCTGGCAATGACGGGGGGGAGGGGAGGGAACATATTGACATCCCAGAGGGTATCATTGCATCGCACAGGGCATACAAGTAGCGCAGGGGAACATAAGAGGGACCATGATAGGATAAGGCAACGACCTTAGAGCAACATGCCGGCGGCCCTGCTGCAACGCATTGCGGTATACACTACGATCACATGTTTACGATGTCTGTTTTACGTTGCGATGCGTTTTTGTTCTTGATAACCGTGACCATTGGCGCAGCGCCCCAAGATTTCTGGTCGATGGCTCTATCGCCTCACCCCCCCAGCCCCCTGTAGCATGCGGGCAGCCCGAGTACTCGCCAAGTGACCGCGGCGGCGACGACTTCATTGGCGACGAGGATGGGTGGTCGCTGACGGAAGGCAGCGGCGATCGGGGGGCGGGGCCATTGAGCGCGGGGAGGGCGAGGGGAAATGCGTGCGTGTGCGGGGGGGGCACCTGGTAGGACGAACCAAGGCAGGATCGCCGCGGTGTTGAGGGGGGAGGGGAAAGAGCGGCGAACAACGGCAGAATCAGAAAAAAAACATACATGCCACACCAGTGGCTCAGAAGGGGCACGCGGTAAGTCTGGAGGACGGGCGAGAGCTAATGCCGAAGATGATGACGGGAGCAACGAGAAGGTAAAGGAAGTGCAAAGTGGTTGGGTGCGTATGTGAAGGGTGTAGTGGGACATCCTCGTCATCATCTTCTTCACCCAACTCCTCATTATCCTCATCCCTCTGGCCAGGCTCAACGCTTCCTGCCATCATCAAACAATCGTTTGAGACCTGACCAGTTGTTCCTGAAGCCGCTGGCGGTCGTCCCACACGCACCGCCAACGCTCCAAAACAGTGCGCATGGCTGGCGATGCGCGTGGCAAACGCGCATGCCACAGGCCAGCCAGGCACCACGGACGGCGCCCTCGATGAAGAGGCGCCGTCAGAACTTCAGCTTCATGGCGAGCGCCTCCTTCACCTGCTTGCCGAGGAGGCTCGGCAACGCCTTGGCGTAGTCCTCGTGCTTCGCCTTGAACGCCTTCACCTCCGCCTGGGCCCGCGAGCGCAGCGAAGCTGCCGTCTTCTCCGACTTGAAATGGTACATCAAGCACCCCTGGAACTTCGTCGTGTCGAGCTTGCAGAGCTCCTGCTTTGCGAGGTCCACCAACTCGGCCTTCTGCTCGATCCCACCAGCGTCCGCATGCGTCTGGTACAGCACAAGAGCCTTCAAGGCAATCCGAATGCGCTGCACTGCTGATTGCCCCCATCCAACAGCCGAGGATCGTCCCAAGGAGGGCGATGGAAACAAGGTCGGCCCTGGGGGTTCCAATGGGAAACCGACGACTGCGACGAGAGCGACCTGCCAAGGATTGCCAGCGGCTGGCACGGCAAGATAAGCAAACGCAAAAACAAACCATCCCAGACCCACCCTTCGAACGACACGGCACAGCTGGATGGTGGCATCAGCAACGCAACACATCTAGATCCGACCCGCCCTGGCCAAGCCATCCGTCGCTGCGACCACGTCATCGGGGTTCTGCTTGAGCACGGTCCTCCCCGCATGCTTCATGAAGTCGTCCCAGGTCTCCCCCTTGAAGTACTCGGTCCAGTACTTATCACCCATGCCACCGCTGATGGTCTTGGCCTCCTTGATCTTGCCGTTGAGGTTCACGCAGGCACCCTGCACGTACTCGCCATGCACAGCTCTCAGGAACGTCTGCGCGTCTTCCAGCACGTTCCCCACGACGGCAGGGAGGCCCCCGCCCTCAGCACCACCCTTCTGTAACTCGTGGAGCTGCGCAGTAGCCCTGGTCAAGGACACGACCAACTCGAAAGTGGAGTCCGTTGCAATCGCATGCGCTGCAGGGCCGCGGGCCAACAAGTCCTGATGGATCGACTTGACGGCGAGCGTTTTCTCCAGAGCGGCAGTCTCGACCGCGAGGCCGTCAAGGCTCGCGCCGCACTGATTGGCCAGCCCTGCAGCAACAACCACTGTTTCATGAAGCCTCGCGTCGTCCACCCTGCCACCCCCGATCTCCGTGGATAGGCAATGCACGATGGTGTTGGCGAGTCTGACAGCAATAGAGGCGAGGGGATGCTCAGCGGTGATGCGAATCTCCGTCATGAACTTGATTACGGCGCTGCAGTCGGTCAGTGCGAACGCCTGCAACCAATCCGACTCTCGGTCATCATCGTGCGGCCGTGCCAGCTTCTCGAGCTTGTCGCGCACATCGTCCAATTGAGCGTCCCTGGTCATATCCTGCAACTTCGTACCCACGGAAAGCATTGCCTGGCTAAGGGGCTCGGCCATCGGGAACAAGATGGTGGCCTCGGAGAGCACCTCCTGCCATTTCGGGAGCACCGCGCGGTCAACGTGCTCTGGCGGCGCGGCAGGGTCCATGATAATAGCATGCTTCGCCTCGACGAGCATCTGAAAAGCCTCCAGCATGTCGGCAGTAGCCATCGGGGGGAGCTTCTCCTTGAACAGGCCCATGTTTCGGCACATCGCCCGCATCAGCGGGACAAACTCACAAGGATCGTCGGTCATAGTGGTGAGCAGGGTCGCGGCCTCCTGATATGAGGAATCCAGCTTGTCGATGTCCTTCAAAGCCTTGATGTACTCCGTCATCCTGGTGTTCCAGTGGCACGTGGTCTCGACCGCTGCGGCCACCAAACACAGAGACGATCTCGACGTTTTGCCGTAGTGCGCGTGCAAGGCCTGCATGTGTTCCTACGCGCGAGCAGTGCAATCGAGCAAGACACATCGCACCCAGGTGGTCGCAGCTGCACCCCCCGCCCGAAAACACAAACGCACTGGCGGGCGCCACATTCACTTAAATGGTGACCTGGGCTGTCATACGTTTCCATTAGAAAAGCCTCGGCAAACCAACACCAAAACCCAGGCGCTTCCCAGAAAGGCCGGCTGGCCTGGACTTCGGGGTGGCCATGCCTAAAACATGAGCTGCGAGCAACTTAGCTTGCGATGTGCGTCGTTTGCACTGCAGTCCTTTGACTCCGAGTGAAGACCCTTCGACCCCATGGCAATGAGGCTGTGCCAGATCGTGCACCACTCGTCCAGCGAAGCAGCGATCACGTTGTCTGCCTCCGAGAGGTCTACGTCGCGATACGCCTCGCAGCAGTGAGTGGCCAAGCCAACCACCTCGTCCACACTGTCGGGCCCGCCGCGGATCAGGGGGATGAGCACCTTCTCGAAGACGACATTGTTGAAGAGCTGGACCTTGGAGACCAGCTTCTCGCCGCAGGTCGCCACGCGGGGGTCGTTCGGGTCGAAAGCCGCCGTCTGAGCATCACTCCGCCATGGCGTGCATATATCAACCACAGAGCTCCAGTTCTTCGAGCCGATTGCGCCCTGAAGCCTCTTTGTCACCAGCGCGGTCTGGACTGCCTCGGGCCACATCACGTTCTCCTGGATCATCTTGTCGATGTGGGGCTGGAGCTCGCTGAGGGGCGTGCTCTTGATGCGGTCGGGGGTCAGGTTCTCCGCGGACTCTGCCAGCTTGATGACATTGCTGAGCAGCGCGACCTCCATGGATTCCTCGCCCTCACCTGCCCTCATTCTGCCGAGTGCCTTCCGAGCTCCAGACAGGGTGCGCCCGTCCAACTTGCCCGCCATGATGCTGGTCAAGTTGATCCTGCCCTTCCATTTCTCGAGTGCTCCTGGGGGTCTCACACTGCAGGCCAAAGCATAACAACAAACCAAAAGAAACATAGCTTTCGGCACCACAAGGCACCGCACCAAACTCTCGTCTGAACGATTTGGCTCATCTAAGCAGGCATTAGCCCCACGCTGCGCGCTTCCAGAACAGGAGGGACCGATCTGATGCATGCAGGCTACACCCGAGCCAAGCACCGCCAGAATGAGGCCACACAAACTGACCTAACTACTGAATGGCACCCCAATGTTTAGAACAATGGAGTGGCGTGTGTTAGCCGAGTGGGTCCTGGAGAAGTCGCATCACCATGAGCCAAGGCAGTGACCCCCGTGACGCAGCTACCGCGGCTGACGCGCGACTTGGCAACGCTGCGGGAGTCGTCGGCATCAGAGGCGTCTCCGTCAGAGGCCGTGGCGGCAAGGAGGCTGGCCGTGAGCGTCACTCCCCCGTCCTTAGGGGTCGCTGGAGACAGCGAAGCCGTCGGCAAGTTCGCCCCAGCCGAGCCCAAGGCACCACTGTCGCGGGGCGCAGGCGACGCACTGCAAGCTGCAGAGCAGGAAGTGCCCTCGTCCCCGCTGCCGTCGTCATAAGCGCAGCCGCCGCCATCACCACGGCCAGCACCATTCTGCTCGGGCGCACTGGCCTTGGGGAACTGCTTGTCCTTCTGGAGCTTGCCAATGAACTCCTCAATCGTCTGCGTGTGCATATTCTCGTCCCTCGCCAATAACTGGCGCGCACCTGCGTCACCAACCAGCTTGCCGTTGAAGTGCTGGAGGTAGTTGTTGCCTTGCGACTCGAAGTAATTGTTCGCTGAAGTCATGTGGGCGGTCTCCTTGGTCACGCTGACCTCCATGATGACCTCCAACTTGCGGAAGGGCTGGGCGTCGTCCTTGAAGCACATCACCGACTCGCCCTTTGAAGGGTCAGACTCCGATGGCACGGTGACTGTCGGGAGGTTGCCAACCGCGGATTTCGGCAAGTCTTTCTTCTGATGTGCTGCCTGCCTGGGCTCCTTTGCATTGACGCAAACGAAAGACCTGGACACCCCGAGCGTGCACGTCACATCTGACGACACGGAGACGTCCTCGATCCCCTTCGCGCTGCCCGATGCCTTGACAGCCCGAGCACTCGAGACCAAGCCCTGGATGTTCGCGTCGGAGGCGTTCTTCTCGCACAAGTCCTCCCACGACCAATTCATGAAGCCCTCGTCGTGCAAGTCGCTGCACTCCTGGCACCTGTCATCGAGCGGGATCTGATGACCGCCCGCCGACGGCTTGTAGCGCGCCCACGGCTTGTCCTGTCGAGAAAGCGAAGGGAAGACGAATTAGGCACGACGTGCCCAATGCCCCCCGCAAGCACTCGACGCCGAAACTGCATCCAACACGATCCTGTAACATAGAATCAACAGGGAGGATGGGGCCAGGGAGTCAAGACCCACATGCGACATAGCCGAGATAAACACCCCAGGGACATTGACAGAGGGACCAGGGCTGACACCACCGTTGCTTATCAATCTGGATCCTTGGGCTTCTGCGCGCACAGCCCGCACTTGCAGGAGTCTCCACTCTGCCGACGTTTCTTCGGAGGGGCTGGCGGCGGTGGGGCTTCGAAGTCGTCTCCGCCAGCTGCACATGTGCCCTTGGGGCCGCCAGCGCCAGTGCGTTTTCTGGTGGCCTTTACTGGGGCAGCGCTGCCGCCTGCGGCCACCGACATGCGCGACCCTGCCAGGAGACGAACTGGGCTGCCACCGAGCAGCTCGAGAAATAGAAGCAGTGCTCGCACTGCTGAAATGACATTCGAGCCCGAGCAATGAGGCGACTATGATGCTGGGCTGGCTCCCAGGGCACGACCAGGGGGGCAGCGCGAGGATGTCACAATAGAAACGCCAGCTTCGCAACGTCAAACTGCAGCGCCGACAGTCTGACAGGCACCGACTGCGACGTGAGACGGCGAAGGCAGGCCCGCAACCCACGCACACTGCGTGTTGTCTTGGGCCTCGGGGCATCCCTTCGGTATTCGGCACTGCACATTGTCTCATGGGTATCAGGATAGTGCCTTACTGTTGTCATTATGACAGTGCCTGTTGACAAACATGATTAATGTCATCTTTCCTCCCCCCCCCCATCCTCGTTATCATCGCCCAGTCCCCTCCTCCGTCACCCATCCTCCCACGTGAGCCCCATCCCCCATTCCCCCCTGCGGCTAGGAACACACAGCGAATAACGCCTCTGGAAGATTCTGGAATTGGAACCACGAGAACTCATCAAGGACAGAGAGATGGAAGACGCCGACGCTTGTTATCTGAACAGCGGGGGCGCCTTCAGTCGCCAAGCGCCAGCGCAGCACAGCAAGAGAACAGTGGCGTCGCCTGCTTGAAAGGAACTGCATCCTCTCAGCTCGATGCGACACATTCGCTTCACTAGTTCCGCCCCGCATCACCCTCATCCATCGCGCCCCAGGCGAGAACCCGCAAAGTGCCACCAGCCCTTTCGGGTACAGGTGGTCTAGAGAGGGTTCCCTTTATAGTTGTGAACTTGGAGACTCTGCTGGAGCCCTCTTGGTGCCCTCTTGGAGCGCCCGTGGAGCCCTCTCGGGGCCGTATTGGAGCTCCCTTGGAGCCCTCTTGGGGCCCCCTTGGGGCTCCAAGAGCGCACAGGTTTCTACTACCAGACAGGCGCCCGCTGACAGTGGAATCGTTGGCCCTATTGGGGCCATCTTGGAGCCCTCTTGGAGCCCTCTTGGAGCCCTCTTGGAACTCTCTTGGGCCCTTCTTGGGGCCCCAAGCGAGCTGCCTAAACTGGCCCCAACCGGTTCATAACATAACACCTTTTTGTGATTATGGTGGGGGGGGCTCTCGTGGGCACCTCTTGGAGCCTTCTTGGAGCCTTCTTGGGGCCCTCGTGTAACTGTCATGGAGCCCTCTTGGGGCTCCAAGGGGGCTACCTAAACGGCCCCCAACAGAATCATAATGGAGCCCCTTTTTATAATTAGGTTGGCGTGCCTCCTGGGCACCTCTTGGAGCCCTCTCGGGGCCCTCTTGGAGCATTCTTGGAGCCCCCTGGGGGCCCTCTTGGGGGTTGCAGACGACTTCAAACGGACCCCAAGATGACCCGAGGAGAACTCCAAACGGGCTCCAATGGGGGCTCCAGGACAGGCTGAAGGGGGGCCCGACGTTCTGAAACTGGAGGCTCTGTTGGAGCAGGCGAACGGGCGCGGCACAACCTGCCCGCGCGCACCTCTCCGAGACCCCAGCCCCCAAAGACCCATATACATCGTCTCTGGATGGGCTGGCGGGGATGCGCGAAGCGCGAACCAGTTCTCCCCCTCTCCAAGACGGTTCCCCAAGGAAACTGCCTACGTCGGCAGGCTCGCAGGCCAGCTGGACAGGTAACGGTAACTGACATAGCGACGAACACAGACCACATAAACTTGACAGCTGTCCAGAACGCACAAGGGCGCGCTAGCCCAAATTGGTAACCTCAACCAGGACCCACACACCATGTCAGTCAGCTGTTCAGCCGCGAGCCCTCCAAACAGCGTCCTCACTCACTGCTGCTGCTGCTGGTGGAGCTGGCATAGAGGAGTTCGCCGTCCTGACCCTCGCTCTCGGGCACCTGCTCTGGCTGGGCCTCGGGGTTCTTGAAGTTGATGCGCCTCATGTCGGGGTGGACACTGGCCTTCACGAGGAGGTGCGCTGGCTTCGGCTTCACGTGGCACCCCCTGCTCTTGATCTGAGATGCGATTACTTTATACAGGCGCCCAGGACTCCCGGGACATCCCATTCGGGTGCGCAGGGGTGCTATATAACTTGGCCCCCTCCTCAGTTATCAATCCCCCTCTGCGGGCGGGCAGGGCGATTAGGAGCGAGGGTGGGGAGGAGGAGGAGGACGACGACGAGGAGGAGGAGGAGGTGGAGGGGGGGAGATGACGGGGAAGAGGAGGAGAAGGAGGAGAAGGAGGAGGAGGAAGAGGCCGCTGCATGCGCGCGTGCTGTTAGGATGGTTGTGGGGCATCCTTCCTCCTTCCTCCCTCCTTTATATATATAACTCAACCCCCTGTATATGCGAACTGGTACCTCCCTCCTCCCTCCCTGGCCCCCAAAGCAGAAAAAATACGGTCCAGGACCACGTTGCCAGGGCTCTCGGGCTTCTTCTTGGCCCTGAGCGCGACCACCCCAGGGACAGCGACGATGCCCTTCGTCGCCAACTCCTGCAGCACAACGTCCACCATGGACGCCAAGACTACGGCGACCATGACACCGGGGACCTGGAGGAGGGGCGCAACCGCGATTTACACGACGTACGCCTCATGTAAATTACACAACACAGCATAGCGGCTATGCTGTGTTGTGTAATTTACATGGGGCGTGCGATGGCACATTGTGGACGCATTCATGCGCCCACCTTCTTGGACGGGAACGACGTGTCGGTCTGCGAGCTGACTGCAGCATAGAACTTGGACTTGTTGAGTGGCTTCTCCACGAAGCGGCGAGGCCGTGGTGGAGCTGCCTCCGCAGCGGCTGCTGCCGCGCCAGCGCCCGCCTCTGGGTCCGCGACCTCCGCGGCCGGCCCCGCGGAACCACTCGCCATCAAGCCGTGGCGCTGGGCTAGATATGAAAGGCTGTCGGGAAACGACTCCTGACAAATATGCAGGACTGTCGGGCGACGCCTGGGCCCGAGCGCACACGGCGCTGAGACCTCTGTGCCGCAATCCCAGAGCGGCGCGCCCCTGAGCGCAAAGCTTGGAGGCGGGGCCTGGATCCAGGACTGTTCGGGCACGAAGACCCCAACCCCCAGAGTCAAAGGGCACGGCGCGGTGCGCCATGGAGGCGCCACAGAATTCACGCCCTCCCCCAAACCAAATTTGCATCGTGACCCCCTACGCTCGGGCCCCAGGGATGCGGCCCCGAAACGGTCACAAAGTTATGTCACTAACTTAAACACAGACAGCCCCTCTGTTCGGATGGGGGGGGGGTACTTAGGGCACGCGGCAGAGGCAGCGTGCGCATAAGCACGTGATCGGCTATATGTTGTCAACGGCACACGTGGCAGTGACACCCGACGAGCCCAACCTACATCTGATCACCGTCTGAGGTATTTTTAAGTTACTTTTGAGCTACTTTTGAGCTACGTTTGAGTTACATTTGAGTTATGTTGAGTTACTTTTGAGTTACTTTTGAGTTACTTTTGAGTTACTTTTGAGTTACTGTTGACTTGCGTTTGGTTGGAGACGCTGTGTCCGAACATTGGTACCGGGCTCCACGCTGTGGCCAGGACTGGGCGCAGACTAACTTCTAATACTTACTTCGAGGCCCAAGCAAGGTCAGTGACGTACTTTGCCAATCGAGCACCGCCCCACCCGACCTACTTTTTTTGTTATATGTATCGCATATGGAGAATCGAAAAATAGGTCCAGTGACACATGGCGGGTCGCAGGGTAGGTGCCAAAGTAACTCTGGGACCAACTCGGTGGCTCAGAAAACCTTTCGAACCTATCGTGCCCCCCTGCAGCCCCTCCCCTCATAGCTTGCATCCGCATTGACATCATACTGCTCCTCACCACCCTGAGCGTCGTCTTCTCCGTCCGCTACTCCTCCCGCTGCCCCCTCAACAAAGCTACATGCACCGCCTGCGAAACCCTCCTCCTCTCCCAAGCAGCACTGCCACCTTAACAGTTTTCCCGTGCGCCCCCCCCCATGGCGACTCCAAAACACAAGTGTTTCCATTAGCCCAGAACCGTGGTGTCAGCGCCAGATGCATTCCAGGTTCCGCCGCTACCAGACGACACACGAAATTAATGAACACCCACGGCGTTCGATGCAACAAGGGCGGGCGCACGGGAAACCCACAGGCGCGTTGCCTCATGCGCTGGCATGGCTGGGACGCGGAGGTTGGCGAAGCCAGGCTATGGCTCGACGGGGCGACTGGGAGACAACGCCATTGCATGCAAAGGTGGACGGCGAAAGCCGATGCAAAATTGACGGCTGACAAGATAAGCATAGCGAAAAACATATTGCACACTCTGTGTGCGCCGCTGTCGTGACCCAATGACCCTGTCTGGCATGGACGTGACTGATGCGGAGATGTTTGCAGAAAGTCTGCCCACGGCCGAATGCCACCGCGACGCTGCATCCCTCGGTCAGCCTCGCATGCTGAGACTGGGCGTGCCAACCAAAGATCTGATCGACCGCCCGAATGGCCCGTGTCAAAATGAGGCCAGCGCATGCAAACCATGCGCATATATACACACGAGCGCCGACAATGCCAGGGGCTAGAATGTCAAAACCGCAGCCTGGCGCATCAACCGTCCCCGTAGGTCGAGCAACAGCTGCTGAGCAGGGGCGAAGCTGCAGAAACATCGCCTCTCACCCTCCCCCCCCCCCCCCCATGGATCAAGACTATCGTTATCCTCTCCCCAACCCCTCCCCCTGCCCATCCACCTGTCTCGGCTGAGGCACGAACCAATGGTTCAGTCGTAGCTTAGCTCGCGAAGAACCACGCTTGCGCTCTGAAGCACCTGGCCAAGCACTTCGGTGGGAGCGGGAAGCGGCGCACCCAACTGGCTCGGCCAGCAGCGCCGCTCGAGAGCAGCAGCGGTCTCAAGATCGCTGTGGTCGCAGGCTGCTGGCCCGCCGAACTCTGGCCTTAGGGCCCACTTGCGCTTCCTGGTATGTGATTGCGGCGCGGTGGCCGAGTCGATCGGATATGTGGGCGCCTTGCTTGGCGTGTCAAGGCTGCGAAGGTCGACATCCGATAACTTCGTGGGCGTCTTTGCCCCGACCAAAGGGTCCTGAACGAGTGAGCGCGGCAAAGGCGCTGCCGCTGCGGGCGAGTCGACGGGAAGGCTGCCTGAAATGTCAATAACCTCCGAGCTCGCAGCATGCTTGGTCGGGCGGGAAGGCGCTGGCGGCGTGCCTAACATGATAGCCGAAAAAATCGACGAGGCAGCCCCTGCGGGGACGCGGGCCTCAAGACCAGGCGCCGCAGGTGACCCCCCCTCGGGGTCGCCGATGGCGATGGCAGGTCCCTTCGGCGATCCGCCGAGATCACCGATCTCGCCCGCGCGAGGGGCATCTTCAAACGGCGCCTCGCCCTCGCGAGGCGCAGCGGGCATGCGTGTAGAGGTCGCGCAACTGGCGTCTGCAAGCAGCTGGTCAACCTTTGATGAGGATTCGATGGCATCACAATCGATGGCAGAGAGGAACACTGGATTCACGTTGGCACGCTGCTCGTCAACGCCGCTGTCTGACGACGCAGGCCCCCTGGTGGCCTTGGCAGCACGATCGCCCTCATCGGAGCTCTCAGAAGCGCACTCTGTTTGCGCTGGAGTGACATACTTTGATCCCAGAAAGAGCAGCGTACACGGAATCGAAATGTCCACCCTCTTCTCGAAGCCCATGGGCTTCTGCGGGTCCGAGAGCACCAAGTTCAAGTTGCCTGTAAGCTCAAACTCCATCACTTTCTAGAACAATCTCGGTACAATTGGTATGTGGTGTGCTACTCTCAACCTGATTGGCCCACGTGGCTGCAAGGTGCGCGCGGCATGGTCGTGACACGGGTTGCGTGCGTATTTACGTGGTGTTCAGCGCGCATGGTATACCAGCACGCTGTGCGTTTGATTTGTTTCCCCAGGCGTGCGAATGTTGCTCGTGTTGTGTTGTGTTGTGCGTGCGTATGTTCTCTTGGTGCGTGCCCACGGATCGCAAAACGCTCTGCTGAACATTTCACTAGCGTTACATGTGGCGTGTGACGTGGGCTTGCTAGGAAGCGCTCGGGACTCGGCGAGGGAAGGAGGGGGGGTCGGAGCTGGATGGAAATGAGAAGGGCGGCCATGAGGATGAGGAGGAAGCTGTTGGCTCGAGGCAGGATGGCAGTGCATGCGCAGCTGCAGGGGCAGTCTACGCCGATGCAACGCACGCGAACGCTGCGTGCTGAAAAGACTGTCTGGACCGCCCTCACGCGGCACTCGAACTGGCGGGCGCGCCAGTACAAGACAGAAGTTGGCGACCACGAACACATTAAACCTATAAGCCCGCCACGAGTCCGACCAAATCTGCGGGCCCATTGCCCTCATCATCGGCAGGGGGTCGCTCAAATGTTAAAAGGAGTCTCCCTGCTGCAGTCGCCTGGAGACCTTCGCGAGCCAAAGTTCGTTTGTCAAAGTCCAGACAAACAAGATGTTCGACACTGACGTGGCTCGCTTTGTCACCGTGGCGGCGGCCGTCACACAGCCATGCTGACAAGAAGCCGCACGGCCGACCGCCCTTCATCTGCCCACCCGCAACTCTCTTGAACCTCGCAGTTCGCGCGAGGACGCAGCCGTGTTGGGAACAGACAGCTTCGAAACTATTCGTTGACCTGCAGTATGTAATCTTCCCAGAGCCTACAAAGACCGTTGCCTCAGCAGGCGCCGCTGCCCCTCGCACGGGCGGGAGCGGCGCTGGCGGCGGCACAGGCAGCGCGTCGTCGCCGCCGCCTGGCGGGTCTGGCGGCGGCGGCCCTGGCGGCGGCGGCATAGGGGGCCCCGCTGAGCCAGCTGCCCCTGGGGCATCGGCGCCGCCCGCCTCGCCGCTGCCACCCCCGAGGCCGCCAGAGCTCGAAGCAGCGCCTGGCCCTGCGGCTTCGTCGACGGCGACGGGCACCGTCGCCAGGAACATGTCCATCAGCTCGTCCAGCTTATTGAGAGGCTCGTCCTGACCCTCGTCGGCGACCATGCCCTCGTCTTTGCTGAGGTCCCCCCCCCTGGCCGACGCTGCCGTCGGTTGTCACATCATCTGGGCCAGCCGCCACTGAAGGCCAATCAGGAGCAGCGCCAACAACTGTTGCACCTCTCCGCTTCCGCAACGGCGGCCACAGGTGGCAGACAGGGCTGGTGCGCTCGACTGAGACGATGTCGGGTGACAACGCTGGCAGAATCGACCTGGCATCCGAAATCAGGTAGAAGTCGACGGACCACGTGCAGTCCAAATCCATGAGGCTGAAGACCTTCATCTCCTGGAGGAAGCCGCACGTAGCCTACCAGGGGCAACGGCAAGCGACGATGGAGACGACCGACGCCGACGAGCGAGAATGGGCGAGAGAGGCAGGCACGGCAAGAGAGCGAGGCACATGCGCCAGAACAACACCCACCCTTGTGCCAAGACAGGCACCATCAAGCACGCCAGCTAGCAAATAGAAGTGACGGAGGTTGGTGGCAGGACGGCACGAGCAGATAGCGGGGCAGCCTGCAGCTTGATCTTGCGCCCATGCTCGGTCTGGCCAGCCGCCAGTCGCAGTCGGCTGAAAGTCGGCCTGAAGGGCTTCAGGTACTGCGCGGCGATGTGGAACCACAGCTCCTGGCGAGGACCAACGTGGGGTTCTCGCAAGGCACCTTCAAAACGACAGACGATGAACCCATCGACCAGCAACCTTCTCATTTGGGACTTCGGTGGGCAAGTGGCCTTCAAATGGATCAAAAACTTGTTGCGGAACTGCCACCTGCGGGCCCCATCCCCTGAACAGATGCATGCCCCTGCCATCATGCAGGGGGTCTCGAGCGTGAGCTGCTCCCCGACGGATATGCAATCGTCCTTCATGATTTTTCGATGCCGTTGTGCCCACTGTTGTTCCAGATATGGCCCTAAGTTGCACTTGCTCGAAGCCTCTGCCCAAGCGACTGCGCATCTCGCATGTCGTTCCACGGGAGGGCGCACGAAGAAGCAACTGCCGCGGCCCTCGCACGGCACGGGGACAAAAGCATAGTGTGCTAAGGAAGGGAACTGCCTTTTGAGATCGCCTACCAGCTCGTTGCCGACTCCTGATTCGAACTTAGACAGTGTGTCGTGCATATCCTTCTCCTGCCGAGCTAGGAACTGCCTCTGCTGAACGCACAACTCTTTGGCAACGCCAACCAGTGTGGATACGTCCAGGATCGAAGATGACCCTGGGGCGAAACTCACCAAGTCTGAACGTGATGTTTGGATCCGAAGCGCATGTGCCTGTCTCAGTGACTTTTGCCTTGCTGCTGCACGCTGTTTGTTGTTCATTCCGAATGCCCCCGTCTTCATGCCCGTGCAAGGTAGTTTGGCCGAGAGCGTGGCGCAATGGCCTTCGGAGACAAGCCTGGACCACTCCTCGCCCCCATCTCGCTTGATATCCTGGTACTGGGCGCTCAGCTGTCGGGCGCCGCACCCCTTCATCCCACCTGCCCCAGTGGCCACGAAACTCACGTGAGCCCTCCAGGCGCCGCCTGGCCTCGCGTGCTTCGCCGCCGACTGAGACTGCAAGATGGGCGCGACGTCCTGCCCGCCCCGACCCTGGGTTTCAAACGCACGGATTGCAACTGGAGTCCTGGAGCCTGGATGAGGAACGACAGGACCGACAGGCAAGTCACGACGACGGCTCAGAGAGAAGGATGGGGCGGAGGAGGATGGGTTGAAGGAACAGGGGGAAGTGAGGGCATCGAGACCATGAAGGCAAGAGGAAGCCCATGCGGGGGCATCGCGCACCCTTGCCCCCCTGATGTTTCCCCAAAGTCCTGCGCGCTCTGGGCGTGCACGGCGGCCTCGCTCCGCCGCTCGCCGTGGCCGGCCACCGCGCTCCAGAGCGTCCGAGCCTGCTGCATCAACCACTCGGCCGAAGCATCCTCGATGTTGAGGGTGTGGGCGTGGGTCGACCTCTGAACTAATTGGCGCCGAACGGCAGCGTGCTTTACCTCAACACAAGTGATGTCAACCTGGATGAGCATGGCGAGGGCGAGGAGTACCTCCCAGAGGTCCTGGCCGACCAATCCAGGGAACCGCGAGCAAAGACTCTGCCCCCACGGCCCCTTCATGCAGTCAGGAACGGCATTCAAAGAGTGCGCCCTGTCGCTGTCGTCGAGAAGACCAAAGACTTGGAAGCTGAATAAGCGGTGCCTCGATGCGCGCAGCTGCTCCACAAGGGCGCCTTCTCTCGCAATCAGGCGGAACGCCAGGCAATTGAACTCCTCGGCGAAGCACCTGTCGGGAAACGAAGCCCAGGTGTTCCCCAAGCCACATCGCATTGAGCTCCTTGAAGAAGTCTTTCTCCAAGACCTGCTCGCACGCACAAAGGACCCTGCAGTCCCTGGCGCCCAGTCCAGGCAAACCTGCCATCTCCAGCGACCTTGCCACGGCTGCTCTCTGACTCAACTCCCACCGCAAGCCCGCCATGTCCAGCTGCTCGCGGAGCACGCGCACAATGGGGTTGAGGGCGCACCTCAACAACATGAGGTCTGGCAGAGGATCCGCTGCAAGCCACTTGAGCGTCATCTGCCTGTTCTTGGCGTTCTTAGCTGCAAGATTGTCCTCAGATGACGCCTGGTTGCCGTCGACGTGGGCAGCTGCCTGCGCGTGAACTGGGTCCGCGTCGGAAGGGCCAACTCCTCCGCCCTCCTCAGGCAGCCCCCCCCCCCCCTCCGCCAGCGTCGCCGCCCTCCAGAGCAAGAACGCCGACGGCGCCGTCAACTCCCACATATCCGCGGGGCTCGCCCTCGAAGCCCTTGCCAAGAGTACGACAAAACAAAGGATACGTCGCAGAAGCAAGCCCGTGCACTGCCTCGAGCCGCCCCCAAAAGTCAACGGCGATCTCTGACCCTGTCCATCGATGCCTCGGCCACACCGTCGGCTTCGCACTCAGGAGGGCGAAGCTGAGGCCATGCTCGATGATACTTGCAACTGCGACCATGTCGATGTCGGCAGCCGCCACGCCTGTCAAGCACACCTCCACGTGCTTCGTGTTCCGCCAGTCGCCGCGCGGCAAACAAGCTGCCACGACCCTCTTCACCTCCTGGTCAGGGCCCGTGCTGAAGAACATCTTCATGATCGATCTCTTGTAGCGAACGGCATCCTCCGACAAACCTTCTGGCACAACTTTGATCCTAGACTTGATCACGTACCTGAGACACCGTCTTTGTCGTTGCAGCTGAGTAGCCACTTGAACCATTTCCGACAGAGGAGATTGTGCGCGGCATGAGACTCTCGAATGTCTTGCTGTGGATGCCTGCCGTCACGTGCACCTCACAAAATAAATGCAACGAATCCCATCCAGCTCGGTCAGACGCGATACTCTTCTCAGTCACGACATTCGTGGCCGCGGCGTCAGAACAACAGAAACGCATCTTATGCTTAAACTCCTCGCTGTGCTTAGACACCGCACAACTCCGCAAGACTGCCGTCTTGCTGACTGGTGCCGCAGTCGACTCCATGGGCTGGAGAGGGCACGGCGTGTTCATGCACAAGCGAACTGGCACGCCCCCGATGTTCACGAGCAGCCACGCCGACTGGTTAATCTGCATCAGCTTCGTGACCATGGCAGCGCTCTTCTCGTGACTGGCGAGCACTGTCGCGATGCGCAGTGCTGAACTGCGCACTGACAATCGCTGAGAGGTGCACGTCGCCTGAACGCCCACCTGCAGTATCACCTCTCAGCGTCGTCTTCATCGGGGTCTCGTCGTAACGGCTGCAGTCCACATAAAGCAAGCACCCCGCTGCACCGAGGGACTCTTCCAGAGATCGTTCAAGCCGCTCTCGCAACATAATCTGGCCCAGGAAGAACGCCTCTGCGAATCGACGGAGCGCACTCTTCAGCGACGATCGGGCGCGGCCAGTGTTCTTCTCGAGCTGGGACCAATTCAGCACGAGCCCGCTGGACGTCTCACCCCATTGCTTCACCACATCCAAAATTATCTGGTGGCGCGGCGCCCCTGGGGCCGCCCCGATGATAGCACATTCACCGAGGTATGACAACAAGTCGTTGGGCGGCGACAGCGCGCGCCGAGACACCAGCAGGCGCTTGTCCCAACTCGTCACGGTGATGGCTTTCGTAACAGGCACCCGCGGAACGATACTGCGCTCGAGAACAACAACAGGCTGGCCCGAGGGAACATTCGCATTGTCGCCCAACTCCATCGCTACCCGCGTTGCCCACGATGGTGGGCGGCCTCGCCGAACAGATGGCCTGGCATCCCGCTGCGGTGCTGCAAGGGCCTCCTCCAGCGAAGCCAGCAGCGCACCCCCCGCGCGCGCGGGGCCCTGATCTCTCGGCTCAGCAGCGAGGCTCGATTGGGCTGCCACCGCAGCCCACGGATCGCCAGGCACAACGACTTCATCGGATGTCCCTGGATCAATCGGCTTTGCCGCCACGGCGGCCCATGACATAACTAGCGCTAACAAGCGCATCCTCTCGAAAAAAACATGGAAGCCTGTGCTTCCCGCAGTCCAACGATTCGAGCCAAAATGGTTGCAGGGGGCGGGCAGAGGCGGAGGACATGGATGGAGGGCGGTTTCGGGCGAGGGGGGGCGCCACTAGGATAATGGTTGCGCAACGTGGCCTTGGGTTGCTTGCTTTGGGGGGCGGGGGTCATCAGTGCGCCCGCCGCTGCCAGACGCTGTCGCAGGAAATCCCACCAGCCCTGCATGGCGTAGGATGTCTAAATGCGTTTCTCTTCCAGCTCCATTCTTGCCCTTCGGGCAGGGGTTTACCCCCCCCCCCCCCCCTGCGCTCCCCCTGGACCTGGACGGAGGGGAAGGGCGGCACGCGGTAAGAGGGTTCAAGATCGACCCCCTGGGCATTTAAAATCTGGCACCTCTCACGCGGATCGCTGCCCCCAGGGGGATGGGATGTAGGACCCCTCTTCTTTATTATATGCTCCCTGAGATGGTTCCAAGAGACGTCTTGGACCCTCCTCTTAGGCCCCGCGAGCAGGCGGGCGGGCGCAACCTGCTCGCGCGCGCCTCTCCGAGGCCGTCCCAGAGACCGCCAAGATGCCCATCAGACACCCCAAGGGTCCCCAGATGACCCCACAAGAAACATCCCAAGACACTTCGAGAAGAATACGGCCCTGTCAGCCCTCTCATCCTTTTCTCGTTCCTCCTTCGTCTCCTCCCAGTGCCAGCATGCCCCTCCCCCCTCCTCCCTCCTCTTTCCGACCCCGTCCTTCACCGCAGCATTATCCTATCCACTCCTCCTCCTTCTCCTGCTTTTCTCCCCCTCTCCTCCCCCTCCTCCTCCTCATCATCATCTTCCTCCTCGCCCTCCTGTTCCTCATCCGTCTCCAACTCTCCCTCATGCTCCTCCACTTGCTCCCCCTCTCCTCTTATCCCGCACCTCCTCATATTCCTCCTCGTCGCGTCTTTCGCCCTCTGGTTCTTGGCATGCCCCCACGCTTCCCTGATTAATTACTTCAAATCCCCATAAACATCGTTTCTGGATGGGCTGGTGGGGATGCGACAAGCGACAACAATACGGAACGTGGCGTACCTGGGGGGATGGGCATTCCTGGGGAGAGGGGCCGTCTTCGGCGTGGCGCAAAGTTTCACCATGGCGAACGAGTCGGGTTTCACGGCAAGGCGGGGTTTCGAGACGGAACAAGCTGGGGCTGCAAACTACTTTTTGTCGACGAACCACTGCCCGACAACATAAGGAAAGTTGTCGGGCGAAACGCGGTTTCGCTCGGCCCTCGGATTCGATCGGGACGCGCGGCGTTGCACCTCAATATTTTGGGGTTCCCCCCCCTCTTCTTCCACGCTTATCCCCTCCTCCGCGTTCAGTGACCACCCCTCCTCAACTCCTCAACCCGAGGCCATCTCTCCCCCCCGACTCCCAGCTCTGTCCGCCCCTCCTCCCACTTTGAAGATGCTGCAGTTCGATTTGCGCACCCCGCCGCCCACGCCCCTTAAACCCTCATGTTTTCGTCGCGTCGAAACTTCTCTCGCGCAATTGAACTGCTAGTTTCGAGCGCCCCCCGCAAACCCCGCAGAAAGGGGCATAAGGCATACATCAATGAAC
>CAUYUJ010018811.1:127500-135000 GCA_963575745.1 Prorocentrum cordatum | reverse complement strand
AGTCAACCAGGTTACCGCCGGGACCCTCGTAGAGCTCTGAACACGCGAAGAAGTGCCTAGATTAGAGGAGAAAGCTTTCTCGAAACCCAGGTAAAGAATTGCAAGCTGGGAGCCGGCGGTAAACCGTCAACCTTGGTAACCGCCGGCAACTCGTAGAGCTTCCTTGCGATATACATGGTTGGGATGCGGGCGCGGCAATCTCGCATTCCGCTCGCGTGAGGGTGCGGTTTCATGGAGGAGGACGTAGAGGAGAAGAAGGAGTGAGGGGGAGAAGGAGATGGAGGAGGCTCAGGAAAAGAAGAACGAGGAGGAGAGGGCAAGAGGAGGATCACGAGCAGGAGGGGGAAGGGTAGAGGGGGAGAAGAGGAGAGGGACGATGATGATGATGATGATGATGATGATGATGATGATGATGAAGAAGGGGAGGAGCATGAGAAGAAGGAGGTAGAGGGGGAGGAGAAGAAAGAGGAGAAGAAGCAAATGAAGGAGAAAACGGAGGAAAAGGAGGAAGACGTGAAGGAGGAGAAAGAGGGAGAAGAAGAAGAAGAAGAAGGAGAAGGAGGAGGCGAAAGACGAGGGGAAGTGGGGGAGGAGAAGAAGTTTCGAGAGGTGCTTCTCAGCTTCTTAGCCAGCCTACAGCTCGAATGAAGTAGAGAAAAATATCATCATCTAAAAAAATGCAGAGTACGGAGAGTTCTGTGGTTCCAGCTCCGGTAGCAGACCGATCTCAGACGTCTAGATCCTCAGAAATAGCGCGTCTGATGATGTTCCTCCGACTGCTGTTCCAAACCGCTGTGTAGCTCATCTGCAGTTCGAGATACATCAAGAAAGTCAGCATCATCTCTTTAAAAATTAGCAGGGTACGAATAATTGTTCGGACCCAGCTCTGGTAGCAGAGCGAGTTCAGACACTTAGATACTTCAGACTAGCGCTTCTGATGCTGCTGTGCCGAACAGCACTGTAGCTCATCTGCGGCTCGAGTTAAGTCAAGAGATTCATCATCATCTCTGAAAAAAACTTAGCAGGGTACGAATAGTTTTTCGGACCCAGCTCTGGTAGCAGAGCGAGTTCGGGCATCTAGATGCTTGAGACTAGCGCTTCTGATGGTTATCTTCCGATTGCTGTGCGGAACAGCTATGTAGCTCATCTGCAGTTCGAGTTTTTGATTTAAGTAAAAAACATATACGAAGAAACAGAGTACGAGCAGCTTTTCGGACCCAGCTCTGGTAGCAGACCGCGTTCGAACATCTAGATACTTGAGACTAGCGCGCCTGATGATTTCAGATGGATAAGGTGTACCTGTCAGCTCTGTAGCTGTACTACAGCTCGAGTTAAGTTAAGAAAACCGACAGCACCTATCAAGATGACACTCAACAGCCGATCCCGCCCACATGCTTGTTGACAGTAATCTGTACCCGATCGACCTGAGATTAAGATGGCGAGCGGGAATGAGATCGAATAGGGAAAGAAAAAATACTAGAGTTCTAAGGAATGTTGAGATTGTGAGAAATGATTTAAAACACGCTATATTTAAAAAAAATATTCTAAAAAAAAATATTTCAAAAAAAGGTGGCATAAAAATGGGTGAAGAAGATAAGGTCCAGGATAACTTTGCCAGAGCTCTTGATGGGTCGGGGGCGGGTCCCTCGGAGGCTCTCGTGCAGGGGGTTGCTGCGCAGGACATCTCGGCAGCAGAAGTTGATCCGAAACGTCGGCGTCATGAGTCTCAGGAGTTGTCAGCCCTTGCGAGATTGCTCGATGCTAAGTTTGACGGACAAAAGAAGCAGATTGAGATGGTCATTGCTAGTGAGGTTGCCCCTTTGAAAGATCAGTTGCGCGAACACTCCAGCGAGCTTGTTACCATTCGTGCGACGATACAGTCACAGCGGAGGCAGATTGATGCCTTGCAGAAAAAGACAAATGCAGATGCGTCAACCGTTGCGTCGGTTTCAAACGGATGGGGTCAGGAAAGTTTGGTTTCTCAGGGGTCCGAGGAGAGTTCGGTCATAAAGGTCCTCGGCCAACCTTCCAGCCCACTATGATCACCATCAAAGGATGGGCACGTACGTCGAGTGAGGAGCTCAGCAAAAGGTCCAAAGCCCTGCCCCCTGGCGCGGTGGCACAGCGCCTCCTCGCATCCCTGTTCAGGAAAGCGGATTGTCTCAGTCAGGTCGATGAAATCAAGACGAACGATGAGAATAGTAAGAACCCCATGGGATGTTATCAACTGAGGATCTGTTTCAAACCAACGGTGACGAAAGATATGATGTGGAATTATAGAAAGATCTTTGTTCAGTGTTTCGAATAGAAGTCCAGTTTCGATGACCCAGGCGACGTGGCCAAGTATAATCATATATGCTAGGAGCGAGTCACGGTCACGGTTGAGGCATCACCGTGGCAGGAACCCCACATCAAAGCGGCTGGGAAATTCAAAGCACTGTTCTGCAAACATCGCGTGAAGGCTGGAGCATTTATCAAAGTGGAAAAGTATGGACCCCCCGTAACGTACCTATGGGCGTATCCCTCGGAGCGTGAACTCGATATGGGCGAGTGCGTGGCCTCCTTTGTGCCGGCTCGCCCCGCGACGTGGAAGATCGATGGGGAACTGATTCGGAAGATTGACCCAGGTTTTAGGCTGGGTGATTTCAAAGTTGATCTCATCAGTTGACGGTGCCCTGGCAGGTGGCACGAAGAATTAGCTGAAGTCGATCGGTCGATTGTCAGCTGGAACGTTCGTTTGCTAGGGACAGATCAGTGCCACGAGGTCTTTGCCCAAATTTTCAATTCGAGCAATGTGATACTTCTCCAGGAGTGTCAATGTGTTTCCGAACGTGTGGCTCAGGAACACGGTTGGAACCTTTGGCGCTCATCACGCGACCGTGCAGCTGTTGGTCTCAGAGGGCGTTGGAAAGATGGTGTCCAACGTGAGGCCAGAGGTGACCGTTGGGTCGCCGTTGTTTGCTCGAATGTTATTTTTCTCTCTCTCTCTCTCTCTCTCTACCTCCCTCGCAAATACTTGCATGGGAAGTCTCATGAACAGTTTTTGCGTACGCTTAGTGTTTACCATGAGGTGCTTCGGGATGTTGCACCCAATGTTGCCCGCCTGACAAAGCAGTTTCGAATTCAGGATGTTGTTATAGGAACCGATGCTAATGTGGAGGTCGAGCCTCAAGTGTTCCATGTCTCTGGCCGTCTCGGGCTCTAGTGTTGTAGGTGTGCCTAGTGTTCCTCACACGAGGGACGGCGGATTTCTCAGAAGATCGAAGGAGTTCGCTTTGGAGTTCAGTGAGGCTTTGACCTTTACCATTGGCGCCCTGGGCCTCCAGTTGGCAAACACGTTCAACCCCGCGAGGCTCCCTACTTGGCGCTCTGCTAAATGGGCTCACTACAGGCACTTACCCCAGGAACAACAATTTTCACACGTCTACGACTACATATGTGTACCTTCCTCTTGGGGTGATCCAGAGGTCTCCGTTGCCTGGCCCCAGCCGGGTGCAGCATGTATGTCTGGGAGATCCACCTCGAATTTCTGGAGTGATCATGGGCTTCTACGGTTGCGTATCCCTGCTCATGTCTTGCCACGTCAAGTCGTGCACCACAGTCCTGTGCGTAACACACGTTGGCATGTTGAGTCTCATGGTGTACCTCTCTTGCGGTATGCGGTGGATGCGGCCCTTGTATCGGGCGACAGCCGCACAGATCAGACGTGCTGGAGTGGCATTACGCGTCTCTCACCCACGGAGCTAGGCGAGAATATCAGGCAGCCTTGTGAGGAAATTGGCGAGGTACCCACAAAGACCGGTTTGACCCCGAAGGTTTCTGAGAAATATGTCTCTGCTCGTGAGGAGGCCCTTGAAATGAGGAGGAAATGGAGGATCGGGCAGTGTACGGAGGAGGAGTTGAAGCAGGCGAGGAGGAGATACAGATATGAGAGGAGGAGACACAGGAGACATATCTTGGAGTATGAGTTCCGTCCAGGTGTTCAGCATCGTACTTAACTTAAGACGCTCAAGATTGAGGGTGAGCACACTTGGAACTAATCCAAGTGGGCGAAAGCCCTCAGAGAGCACGGCTTGCGCATGTACACGGATGAAAATGAGCGCGCGCGTACCGACAGTAAACTTGAGGAGTTGAGGAGGAGGCTGCAGGAGGCGAATGAGCACGAGTACCAGCCCATCGATATCGGGTTACTCATGCGTGCCAGATGCGTGCCAGATCCTGTTTGCGTACTGGTAAGGCCGTAGGAAAGGACAACATCAGCGTCGCTATGCTTAAGCACATCCCATGGCCAGGGTGCCTCCAGGTGTTGCGGTGTGTCCAGCAGCTGTTCCAGCGCGAGTATTGCACACCCACAGTATGGCGCCATGTTTGCATACAGCTTATGCCAAAGTCTGTCAGGACTTGCGAATTCGATGACACACAAGTTCTATCACTATTATCGTGTTTGTCCAAATGGTACATGACATGTCTCGCCCTGTTGGCCGTGGATCATCTCAAACGGAGTGTTGCCCCTGAGGTCATGCTCTTCGGGTTTGTTGCTGGAAGACGGACACACGAGATCACAAGCGGGTTGAAGAGAGTGGTGCAGCACGCGACGGAGTGGGGGAAGGAGTGTTGTATGCACATGGCGAGCTTAGATGTGCATCGCGCCTTCGATAATGTTCAGGTTGCGGATGTTGGGGATTGTCTCCTGGAGTTGAGACTTCCAGTTCAGTTAACTGATGCTCTTGTGGAGGGCCTGGCACACAATTGGGCCGATGTATCCTTCCAGCAGGTTGATGTCTCGCATGTAGCTTGGGATAGTTGCATTCGTACTGGCAGTGTTGAAGCTCCGCTCTTCTGGTTCTGTGAGTGTGCTCATGTTTCGATATGTTGCGTTGAGTTGGCAGCATCGGAGGATGGGAGTACAACTGACGGCGCAGGCTGGGAGTCGACAGCTCACACACGCGATCTGGGTTGACAACATTCGTTTGTGTGCCAGGGACCAGGATGAGTTGGCCACCATGATTGCTGAGATCAGTGTACCACTATATCAACGAAATTATCGTTGGAAACCGAGTAGTTTGCAGTTTATTCGATTTGTCTATGATGATCCTGTATCCCATCCTCTAGAAGTCTCTGTTGAATATTGTGTTCGGTGTGATTCACGAGGGCGGAGTGCGGAGCGAGACCAGAGTGCATATGGAAGAAAAAAAAAAAAAAACGGCGGGTCAACCTCGCTTTGCAGCAGACAGATCGGCTGGAAATAATGGGATCTATTCTTGAAAATACGATGCGTCCGCATGAGGATCTGACTCACCGTATCTCTCTCGCTCAGCGTGCTGTCTGGCAGGATAAGAAGTACTACGTGTGCCAGGGTATCAAGTTGAAGAAACGATTGCGACGATATGAGTCACGGGTAAGTAGCCACCTTCTGTTCGCTGTGGAAGGGATGACGGCCGATAAAAATGCTCGTGAAACTAGTCATGCCTTTGAGGGACGATTGTTATCCAAGGTGGTCTGGAAACGGAAGCGCAACAATGAGAGTTGGCCACAGTTGTTTTTTTCAGAGTATGTATTTGACTGCACGAGGGGCGCTCTCCAGGCAGCACAAATGCCGAGGGCCATTCAGTTATTTCTGTTTACGCAGCGGTGTTGGGCAAAAGACGTGGCGACGACGACTGGACAGCATCGCATGGCGACAGATGAGTACACGGACACACAGTTCACTATTGATCCTCTCGATGATGGTGGTGACCAGGACTCTAACTTTGGCCATGAGGAGAATATTCCACTGAGTGCGTCGGCGGCTTCATGTATGTCGCGAGGAAGCTCTACTGATGGCGGTACTTGTGAGAAGAGGAGAAAGTTGTTCACAATTGTTGAGCCAAACCCTGCTGTACGGATGACCAGATATGTGCGCGGCCAGAGGCGCCGCCTGCACCAGCTCAGCCTCCAGTCCCTGCTACCAATCGTCGGAACCTCATTGTGCAGGCGTCGAGTCCAGCTGCAGGAAAAAAGAGCAGGACTGGACCTGGCCCAGCGCCAACGCCACCGCCTACGCCAGCGCCAATACCCCAGCACAAACGCAGACGGCACCACAAAAACATGGTCGGAGTGAGCGCCGACGACCTTTTCCTCCAGACTCGTTTTACAATGATGCATGCTGCCAGTCCGTGGACACAACAGATGGATGATGTCATTCGATGTGTTGGCTCCCAGCAGGTTCAATCGCATACTCGTCGTAGAGAAGGTGCAAGAACTGTGGGTATCCGTCCGTGGGGGTTGCCCTCTGAGACGGTGGGAGGGGATGGTTGGTATGATAATTCATCCTGGACTCAGGCGGGGTGGAGGAGTTTTGCACGTGCGTTACTTACCGAATGGAACCTCCAGCAGATTCCAGAGTATGCACTACTGCCTGAGCCGCAGCCCTGGAGGCCGAAGAACCACGAGGAGGAGAAGGAGGTGTCGGAGGAGAAAAATGGTAGGATTGTCAGACGTCTTGCCTTCAACTTTGAAAATGGCAGCATATGGAATTATGAGGCCAAGGGGATCCCTGTTGAGCTCCATGGGGTCCCCAAGTGGTGGTGAATTGGCTTGTGTGACAGTATGCTTGCACGACAGCGGTGGATTGTGACACGATTGCGCATATATACAAAAACAGTTTATATCGTTTGCATTGTACCTGTGATGTTGAGCTTAGACCCCCGTCCTGGGGTTTAGAACCGTGGAAGTGGTTTTACCGTGAAGGTAATGAGCGTGCTGATGCTGAAACTTGGAAGGCCCGCACGGGCCAGTCTCACCACACTCTTGACCCGCGCATTCACACTACCCGACGGGAACAGATAGGGGGGATTCGCGGCTACTTTGATGGTGGTCGCTCCTCCCACGGTGTTGGCATAGTTCGGGTCCTTGACATGTTCGTGCTCCCTCGCCCTGCTCTTGGTCTCTGGCATGGCGTTTGGCTATGCAACATAGCTTCGGAGGCTACGGCCATCCCGCCCCCCTGCACTGCCTGTCAAGCTGAGTTTTTGGCCAGCAAGCGCCTCGCTGAAGGTGTCGAGCACCTGCTCCTCTGCTGCGGACCTGAATCCTGAGCGGGGGCTCCTATTGTCCCTGTGGGCTCCAAGCAAAGCAAAAACCAAGGTTGACGGTTTACCGCGGGCTCCCAGTTTGAAAATTCGTTAGGGCTCGAATATGTGCCCCCCCATTTTCGATCGCATTACCGCTCGCCATCTTAATCCCAGGTCGGTCGAGTTGGTATTACTGTCAAAAAGCATGTGGACGGGAGCGGTTGTTGAGTGTCATCTTGGCAGGTCCTACAGCCACAGAGCTGCTGACAGGCCCACCTAATCGATCTTTAATCATCAGGCGCGCTGGTCTCAAGTATCTAGATGGCCGAACTTGGTCCTCTACCAGAGCTAGGACACAGAAGCTATTCGTACTCTGCTATTTGTTCAAGAGATGCGAAATATTTCCTTGAAGCAACCCAAGCTGCAGACAAGCTCCAAACCTGGTCGA
>CAUYUJ010018811.1:0-122500 GCA_963575745.1 Prorocentrum cordatum | reverse complement strand
TTATCTTTCGCGAATATCTCGCGGTGGCTTTTCTTTTTCGCTGCGGCCTCGGCTACGGCTGCGGCAGCGGCCGCGGCTAGGAGGGGGAATTACCTTGGAGGGTGAAAGAGGGGGTCTGCAACAGGGGGTCTTCAATGGGGGCTGAATGGCCCATGTATGCTCAATGTATCGTTCATGTATGTGAACGGGTACGATTGGCATCCAATGTTGGCGGTCATTGAGGGCCAGTCGTTCGTGCCCGCGCGTTGCCCGCGCGGGCACACGCGCCGTCCATCCATTATCGTTCATGCGCGCGGGGGTTATTGCATATTGCGCGTGGGGCAGCGAAGTAGAGTGCAAGTGTGTCTTGATTGTGCGATTGATGATCGTGTATGTTCCCAAACGATGACTTCTCGACCCCCAAGACAGATTTGAAATGGGGGCCACTTTCCTCCCAAAATGTGAATTCACATTTTCCTTTTTCCCAAAATGTGAATTCACATTTTCCATTTTTCCAAAATGTGAATTCACATTTTGGCCCGTTTCATGAAGAAACCTACACAAAATTCCAAAATGTGAATTCACATTTCCCTTTATTCCAAATGTGAATTCACATTTTCCTTTTTCCCAAAATGTGAATTCACATTTTGCTTTTCCTCACAATGTGAATTCACATTTTGCCCTGGCCTTCAAGATCCCCAACACTGAGGCGTCGTGTTCCGCATGTCAGATTGGCTGGGCAGATTTCGACACTCACCTGACCGCTTTCGTGTGTTCCAGCCTTTTCTTTTTGCGCCCTCAGCGCACGTTGCCTTCGTCGCCTTTCCCGAGCCCTCCGCCCCCTTGCTTCCTTTCCTTTCAAGTCTCGCGCATGGGTGCAGGCGGGGGGCTTCCATTAGTTCCCCCGCCGAACACAGCAATCGAGGATGCATCGCCCATTCCTGGCCCATAAAGACATCATTGCCGGGACCCCGCGGCCGACCCCCACTTTCACCCTCCAATTACCGCGAAATTTTCGCGGTGGTTCTCCTCTCCCGGCCGCGGCCGCGGCTGCAACCGGAGCTGCGGCTGCGCCTGACTTCAAGGCTTTGCCGAAAGTCAAAGTGAAAGTGGTGCCCACTTTGGGTTTTTTAGTGGGAAAGTAGGAAGTCAAAGTCAAGGTCGACGGGCTAGACTTTAACTTTGACTCTGGTTCGACCCCCCCCCCAGGCTCTGGCCTTTGATTTTGACTTTCGTCTAAACTTTAAAGTCGCTTGAAACCTTAGAGTCTTGAAAGTCTCGCACCCTTCCTCGCGACACGCGGCGTCGCGCGGCAGACTCTGGGGCGCGCGCGCGCCCCGAGGCGAAGATCAGGGGTTCGCGACCCAGGGGGCGAGGCCCGGGGCGCACGCGCTGCGTGAGGGCGAAGATCCGGGGCTCGCGACCCGACGTGAGCAGGTTGTGAAACTGCTCGCGGGTGCGTGTATGTGCGTGGGTGTTTGCGTGTGGGTGTGTCTTCGTTTGTTGTGTGTTTGTGTGTATTCGTTCCCAGGATGGCTGCTTGTGGGCTCAGGAGGGCATCAGAATAGAGCTTGGTGGCTGGTTGGGCCAGGCGCAAACGCTTGCCCGTCAACGCTTCTCGCAGCGAGTCGCCGGAACTTGCAGCACGTCGAGCGTTTCGCAGCACGTCAATCCCGCGTCGCGGCGCCTCAGGCGCAGCGACGAAGAATGTTGGCGGCGAAGCTCGAAAAGTAATTCCGGCGCGCTGGGGGGCTAGTTGGGAACAAAATCCCGACGAAAGTTTTGTATAGATTTGCTCAGCTTAAATTCGCATTTCTTTTGAAATTTTAAATATCGCTATAGCTCTAATATTTCTTCTCCTCATATTCGATAATTGCCGCTCACCATCTTAATATCAGGTCGATCGGGTGCCTACTACTGCCAGAAAGCATCGGGACGGGATCGGCTGTTTGAGTCATCTTGGCAGGTGCTGTCGGTTTTCTGGGATGCAGCTCGTACCTCGTAGAGCTCTTCGGCATCGATGAGCTAGAGGAATTCGGGCGGGGGATGCAGCTAGTTGACCCACGGCCTGGCCGGACAATGTGTGAACTTTGGGTCGGTTGGGCGAACATTGTGGAAGATTTGAACCTTCATTATAGAAACCAATATTTGTCGCACCTGTAGTGGGTTATGCTGCGCCCGCCAGTGAAATTCTCAGGTCCGTAGCTGCAGTATTACTATGAAAACACTTGAAACATACGACTTTCGGTGAAAACTCAAAAACGTTTTTTTTGTCTGTGGTGGGTTATGACGCATCTGCGAGTCAAATTCTCAGGTCCGTAGCTGCAAGATTACTACCAAAGAACTGGGATCCGGCGGTAAACCGTCAACCAGGTAACCGCCGGGAGCCTCGTAGAGCTCTTTTCTCGCGCGAACCTGCTCGAAACACACGGAAAAAGCTTTCTCAAGCGCGAAGAAAGAAGCTCGAAAAATACGTTTTGTTCGGTTTTCATCCAACGTCGGCCCCTGCAAGTGTTTCGATCGTGATACGGCAGCTACGGACCTGGGAATTTCACTGGGAGATGCGGCATAACCCACTACACGTGAGAAAAATCTGGTTTCCTAAAATGAATTGTCAAATCTCTTTCAAATCTTAGCAACACCGACCCCAAGTCGTCACACTGTCTCTTAAGGTCGGGTCTGTCAACTAGCTCCACCCTGCGCCCGAATTCCTCTTAGCTCATCTTGCCGAAGAGCTCTACGAGGTACTTGAAGGAACCGGCTTTCGTTGAGCACCAGAATACGTGTTTGTTTTAAGTTTTTTCAGTTTGCGCTTAAGAAAGCTTCCTTCATGAGTTCCGACTAGCGCAACGCGAGAAAACAAGCTCTACGAGGGTTCCGGCGGTAACCTGGTTGAGCAGGGATTACCTCCTGCTCAGCCAGGCCTCACCGCTGGGGCCCCCCTCGTCTCGAGCTGCATTGTGCAGAAAGGAATCTTTGGTTCCACATACTGTACACGGTGATTTCGCTGATTGTACACACTGGTGTTGCGGGCCCCCTTGGTTTCGATGGTGTGGCCTCATGATGTGTTGCATTCCGCTCAATTTATGCAGTTCTATGACTGTCCAGGTAAACCTTCGCCATCGTGGAAACGAAAAATGTGACGTTTGAGATTTGTGGCGCACCGTCCAGTTGCGATTGACTTCTTTCATTTGGACCACCCTATGCTGCTCGATCTTGTAAGCACTGAACATACTGCGGCCTGGCTGTTTCGAGTCATCTTGACAGGTGCCGTCGGTTTTCTCGACTCTACTCGAGCTGTAGGATAGCTACAGAGCTGGTAGGCACATCTAGTTGATATAGAATCCGAGCTCGTTCGTCTGCAGTATCGAGATGACTGAAATCGGTCTGCTACTCCAGCTACGTCCGCGAAACTAGTCGTACTTCACTATTTCTGTAAGATGGTGATAAGTATGTTGACTTAACTCGAGCTGCAGGTGAGCTACAGAGCTCGTTGGCACAGTAATCGGAATCAACCACCAGACGCGATAGTTTAGAAACACTCGTCGTACTCTGCTATTACTTAGAGATGGTGATAGTTTTCTTGACCTAGCTCGAGCTGAAGATGAGCTACGGAGCTGTTCGGTACAGTAATCAGAAGGAAATGATCAGGCGCGCTAGTTCAAAGTATCTAGACGCCTGAACACAGTCAGCTATAGCGCTGGGGCTGTAAAACTAGTTGCGCTCTGCTAATGTTCTGGAGATTGTGATGGTTTCCTTGACATAACTCGAGCTGCAGATGAGCTACAGAGCTGTTCGGCACAGCAATCGGAAGAAAATCAGCAGGCGCGCTATTTTAAAATATCTAGACGCCTGATCTCGGTCTGCTATTCGCGCTGGGGGCGAACAACTATTCCGAGTCTGCGACTTCGTTCTATGGCGATGTTTTTCTCGACTTAACTCGAGCTGCAGATGAGCTACAGAGCTGTTCCGCACGTGCTCTGCAAAATTTTAGAGATGGTATTGGCTCAAGAAGCCAATATCCGGCTCAAGTATCAACACGTCAGGGTTCAGACGTCGTCAGAGTTCAGCGCAGGGCCCACATCAGGGCACACACACAGGCTAGCCTCAAGCCCCCTCTCGTGCGGCACGAGTTTGACGTGTCGGGGGGGCTGTACTCACATTGAGTTTTTGCCCTTGCTCTCTGGACATCAAAATATCGTGGGGATCGCAGGAAAACCAGGATCTGTCTGGATTTCGCAAGACCGCTGTGGGCCGCATAGAAAACTGACTCTCAGGGTGCGCATAGTTTACCATCGGACGACAATGATCGTGACCATCTCAATCAGCTGACCTCGGTATTCATTATGACCCATATCCTTGCGATTGGTTGAAAGATACATCAGGTATAATGCCGCGGTTAACTACGCAGGAAAACGAAGAAGATCAGATTGCGCTGGGATTGGAAATTTCTCCACGGGAAACAGCGATGGCGGATGACAAAACGGATGATAGCAAATGGGTGGTAATGCTAGCAGTGAATAGATGAGAGAAGTCAGGGCGAAAGGGGCGGGTAAAGTTTCCAGTGCTTCGAGTGGTCTGGTTGCGGCTCCTGATGCTGCTTTCCAGGCGCCTCATTTAGCTGCAGCCCACGTCCCCAGTGCTGCGGGTGGTCTGCCTTGGCTCCTAGTCCTGCTGTCCGGGCGCCTCAATCAGCTACACTGACGCCCGAAGAGATGTTCAGACAAATCTTGAAGGGCCAGGGCGAAGTCACGACGACAGTCAATGAGTCAAAAGCATCAGTTGCCTCAGATCTGCACGTTATAAATCAAAATATTGACAAAAGAACGACGGATGTCAAAACATTGTCAGAGCAGATGAAACAGGCCGAAGCAGACATACAGAATTTGAAGAACAGAGACGCTCAATCGTGTGGGAGTGGCTCGACTAGATATGGATCTGGCGACGCAAGCAGTGCTGCAGGATACAATTCGAATTGGGTACCATGATATAATGAATTCAAAGGTTTGATATCACGAGGGCTGGAAAAACAGAGAGATCAAACAAAGAGAGGCGATGAGACAAGAAGCTTTGACCGACAACATAACAAAATTATTGGAACTAGCCTGTCTGGACGCAACACACACAATGCTGCCTTTGATCATGCGAGAACTGCTGGTGAGACTACTGGGAGATACTGGCCATACACACGTGGGCGGGTATATTTCAAACAGGGAACGACGGGGGAGATCACATGTCAGGTTCGGAATTGCTTTGAAAGGGGGTACAATATGGGAAACGCGGACTTGCCAGCGAATGTAAAGTTTCATGTTGGATGTGCACCGTGGGAAACATCCCGCGTACAACAGGTAGGCAAATTTCAGAGCTGTTTTGCAGACGTGAAGAATACGACGGGAACAGTGTGCAAAGAGGAGCCAGGGCCGCAAAAAAAAAATATGTATGGTTCGTACAAAACCCATAAACTGGGAGCCGGCGGTAAACCGTCAACCTTGGTTTTTTTTGCGGTTTGCGGTCCGCCACTAGAATCCGAATCCGAATCGGCGGAGCAGTGCAACTGAGCCCCCACCATCTTAGGCAGGTCGCAGCAGAGCGCACGCCACCTTAGCAGCAGCTCCCGTCAGGGCAGCGCAGGCAGCTAGTTCACAGCAGGTTACCGTGCTACCTGGAGGCAAAGTCATCGCCTCCTCGGCCACATCGTGCCAATGGAAGCTGTGCGAGCTGGTGCAGGAGAAAGAGGAGGAGGAGGAGGAGGAGGAGGAGATGGGAAAATCAACCTGCACGCTGGAACCCCTACCTACAACGCCAATCTGAAGCCACCACCCACCTCCACATCCTTCATTACTGACACCCCCATCGAATGCACCACGGAGAGCAGTCTTACGAGTACTGAGGAACTGATCATATGCAAACCAGCGAGTAATAGTTTGGCCGCCTCTGGCCTCCCACGACAATCTATCCGCACGTTCATTACCCTCACGAAAGAAATGCTTATACATATTCTGTCCCGATGCAGGTCAGGTCAGTCCCCATCCAGAGAGCATTGATACCGTATTTTGTAGTGTTCCCACCAGTCGTACATACTGCTTGTTGCGAATCTGCCACTCACCACACATCCAGTTAACAACCGTCTTACTATCTCCCAAGATCTCCATCCCAAGACGCTCAATATTCTCACACCTCCACTCCGTTTCATTATCATAATTAGCGGCAATACGTTTGCTAATCCTCTCATTCATCTCTCTCTCTCCTCCTCCTCCTCCGCCTTCACATGCCTCACACCAGGTGGCCTGGGTAAAACAAACAAGTCGAACAAGTGTTGCATGCCAATCACAGTCAGCAAATGTTTGCAATATTTCTCTCGGGGCCCAGCGGAGCTGTCGAACGAGAGGTACCACTCACAACCAAAGAGATCGCACAAACACCAGTCCCACACAGTATGTCCACGGGCAGGTGCGCCCATGCTCATGCGTGTGAGATGCTTCCTATCTTTTGCAGGCAACGCTAGAATACATGTGTCCCGATGTTCCGTCCACTTCCCCCTTCCATGTAGCATGGCCAGCCTAGATATCATCCATTCACGTGACATGTCCGACTCCTCAGGTATGGCAGGCTGATCATCCGTTGTCCGCCGACGACCGCCACTCGACATCTGGGAGATCTGAGATACATGAGATACATGGGAGGCTGCCGCCACCGCCATCGCCCGAGTTTCCCTCTGACGCCGATTTGGTACCGTCTCCCCCTCCTCCTCCACTGTGTGTGTTGTGTATCTCCACATACGAACACTTGCAGCAACTGAGACATCCTTGGCCCAATCCCAACAACGAAATATCCATATCTGCACCGCACTTCGGAATCCAAGCTCAACAAATCTCTGCCGTCCAACTTTGTATCGCCTACGTTGAAACTCAGACCATCCTTCAGTTCTCCGCTTGCGTAGACCTGACATTAACGCCAGGCATCTGCCTTCAAAAGAGCGAACAGCAGCAATGGTGGAATAGTCGGGCGTTCTGCCCTCACATTTGAATAATAATGCAGCAATCACTTTAGCTTGATAACGAGTAAATCTCTCAGCCAAATCAATACCAGAGCAGCGATAATAAGCGATGTCCCCAAAGAATATCTTCTGGGCTTTCTGGAGCATGGCCTCTGAATCCGAGTGGTCCTTCCAGGTCTCCTCCAGAGTGGCCCCCAGGATCTCAAACGACTGAACACGCGGCAGGACCACTTCTCGGGCCCCGAGAGCAGCGTCACAAGACGGCACCAGCACACGGATGTCCTGCTCGGGGGACGGCGGGATGCCAGGCGGCGCACCAAAGTAAATATACATCAAGGATTTCGGCTTCCAGGTCATTCCTGCATTCATCAGCGGGATACTCATGTCACGCACCATCAACTCGAGGTCAGTGCGGGTCTTCGCATACAACAGAAGATTATCTGCCCAGAAACTGTGGGTCATACGCTCACCGTTGAACATGCGCTCATCATTTTCCAATTTGATACCGTACTGCGTATCCTGCCCCCACCTGTCAATCACATCTCTCCAGAGTACAATAGATACTGCTAGAAAAATCATCGGCCCCTCCACTCCTCCCGTTCGAATAGATTTGTCCCAATAGACCGCTGAAGATGCCTCGATGCCCTCGAAGCTGGCCACGCACTGATTATCAATCATGGGTTCAATCAACGCCACAATGAGATCAGCTGGTATGTCAAGAGCACGAAGACAGCGCATGGCGAGGCACGGAGTGACTTTATCGAATGCTTGTAAAATATCGAGGTTGGCAAGCCACAAGCTGTCTCCTTTGCCCCAGACAGCGGAGTGCTGGCTGAGCCTTTGGGCAACGCTGGTGATTTCCGACGTTTTTCGTCCCGATCTGAATCCGCACAGGCATACATAGTGTCGGTGCTCCTCAATCCTCTTCTCAATCATCATCACAATACATGTCATGTACCATTTCATAAGACACGACTGTAGACATAGTACACGTGTATCTGTCAAATGTTGTATGTCCATTTCTTTAGGCATGAGCGCGGCAGCTAGTTGACGCCAACTGTCGGGGCAACATAACCTGCGGGAGTACACACCTTGGAAGCTCACCAGAACACGTCGAACAGATGCCCACGAGAGCTGTTTCAACATCGTGACAGTCACGTTGTCGGGACCCGGGGCCTTTCCCGTGGACAGCTTCGCCCTCGCCCGCAGCAGGAGCGACATCGAGAACACCTCTGAGGATCCGCTTCCCGAACATAGACCACGCAGCGACTGTAGCTCACGAAGGGTCACCTCCCTGGCCTCGGGGTCCTCCACCTTAGACTTCATGTGCCCCAATATCTCGTCCCCCCACTCCTCGCGGTTCTGGGACTCCATCCCATTGGCAAGGATCAACGTCTCCGTCTTGGCCCTCCTCCTCCTCCTCGTGTTCATCTCCGTCCTCCACGTCTGTACTCTTGCCTCCAGCCTCCTCCTTTCTCTCCTCACTATATTTGAGCACCGTTTGGCCTCCTCTCTATCCCCACGACGAAGTGCTTCGCGTTTACTTTCCTGGGCGGCCCAGTGGATCTCGGATTTCTTTGGCACATTATTCCTGGGATTGGTATCTTTCTGGGGGGTCTCCTCGGCGGCCTTTATGAGGTCAGGTCCCAGCAGATCCAACATCTCCTGTCGATCCTCTGGGTCAGCATTTTCCTGGCACAATGCACGGTAACGACTGCCCCGATCGTCCATGTTCTTCGCAAACTCAAGCTGCGACACCGGTTGCAAGTATATGAATTTGCGAGCAGGCTGGGTCCGTCTCTTCGCAGACGCAGACCTTGGTTTTTTTTGCGGTTTGCGGTCCGCCACTAGAATCCGAATCCGAATCGGCGGAGCAGTGCAACTGAGCCCCCCACCATCTTAGGCAGGTCGCAGCAGAGCGCACGCCACCTTAGCAGCAGCTCTCGTCAGGGCAGCGCAGGCAGTTAGTTCACAGCAGGTTACTGTGCTACCAGGAGGCAAGCTCATCGCCTCCTCGGCCACATCGTGCCAATGGAAGCTGTGCGAGCTGGTGCAGGAGGAGAGGAGGAGGAGGAGGAGGAGGAGATGGGAAAATCAACCTGCACGCTGGAACCCCTACCTACAACGCCAATCTGAAGCCACCACCCACCTCCACATCCTTCATTACTGACACCCCCATCGAATGCACCACGGAGAGCAGTCTTACGAGTACTGAGGAACTTATCATATGCAAACCAGCGAGTAATAGTTTGGCCACCTCTGGCCTCCCACGATCCTCCACGGATACGTCTGATACAATGTCTCTGTTGTCGTAAATATATGACGTCAGAACACTGGTACATGAATTGATAGCAACACGAACAGCACGGCCTGTAGCTCTCATGAGTCCAGCCAGCGGGGAGCCAAAGGGAGAGCAAGCGGGGAGCAGGGAAGCCCAAGGAGCCAAAGCGAGCCCAGGGGCAGAAACAGCGGGGGAGAGGAAGGGACAAACACAACAGAAGCATGCGTAGTCAATTCAAATAATTCCATCAAGCTCTCCGCTGCTCTGCAATTCACACAATTCCATAAAGTTGTCATAGAGGTGTTTCGCCTCTTTCACAAGAGCAGACGGCTTGGCAGCACTGTCCATAACCTGCTGAAGGTCATGTAAGACGGCTTCGATTGAATCGTGATCCCTGAAGGTTTGGAACGCATCCCAAATCCAACAGTCCCGTTCGTCCTCATCGCAGGCTCGAAATTCAGAAAGGAAATCTGGCACGTGCACCGTTGACACGACGTCGTCCGTAGCAGTCGTCCGTACAAATCTGTATTTTCTGATACGAAGATTTAGCGCCTTCTCCAGGTACAGGCGAAAGTCCTGCGCCACCTCCTCCTGCTCCATCTGAGCAACAGCTTCAATATGAACATTCTCCTCCTCCTCGTTCTTGCAGCCAGGGTTCGATGCCACGACGAGCGTGACATCGGATACTGCCTCCGACTCCTCCTCCGCCTCCTCAGTCACTTTCCCAAGAACAGTTCCTCGTATGTTGGCGCCTTTAGAGCTCTTGGCCGGCTTGGCGCTGCTATGATATCGCTGGCCTTTGCCTCTGCTTTTGCGGTGACCTCGTACAGGATTCGATACCTCATTGAGCGTGACGGGACGATTCAGACACCCCTGGGACGCACCTGACAAGGCGCGGCTATCGGAATCAGACTGCACGTTCGGAGAAGACTCCGCACTCGAGGGCGCCTCCAGCTCCTCCTCCGCCGCCACGGTCACTTTCCCAAGAAGAACTCCGGAAGCTCCTCCCTCCATCCCAACGACACTCTCTGTCTGACAGCCGACTTCACAATGAGAGTCCGCAACATCCATACTAGAAGAAGCCTGCACTCCAATATCTACCGAAGAGACCCGTGGGCAAACCACCATCATCTGAGAGAACTGATCGCCTCCGAATCCCTGACCAACCTCCTCCCGCATCAAACTGCAAGAAAAATTGTCCGAGAGTGTCGCAACGGCAGCTTGCTCCACCTCCAAATGATTATACCGAGTCTGCAATCCAACATCAAACACGGAATCAGCAGCCAGCACTCCAGCATTTGCCGAAGGGGCACATGGATATTTGGCTTGAAGCATACGGCAAGAAAGATTCCCCGAAACGGTCGTAATGGCAGCCTCCTCCTCCTCCAAACTGTATCTAACAACAGGTGGATCGCGCAACAAGAGATAATCTAGAACCAAATCGGCAGTCGTCCGTTCCAGCCCTGGTGGTGGGAGACACGTAGGTGGCACCAAACCTTCCAGAGGCAAACGAACAGGTGAATGCACACAGTATCCGTTTTGAACAGCCAGCGCCCGACGCATAATGCGAGCACTTGCACTCCGTACGTGTGGCATAGCGAAAGATTGCAGAGACTGCCTCGGAAGCACCCAGCAAAACAAATCAATTGAAGACCACTCAAGGCGATCAAACGTGTCAAATGAAAGGCAGTGCAATATCACTCTAGGCGACAAACGCGTGACTCCCTGATGCCGCAAACAAGTGCAGGCGGCCTGCTTGCCTCGGGAAGCAAACAAATGCCGCAAACAAGTGCAGGCAGCCGAAGTCGCCGAAGTGGCCCGATCGCCACGCGCCCCCCGCGCGGCGGGCCAGGGGCAGGCTGCCTGACTGCACGATGCAGCTTGAGCAGCCGGGGGACTTGAGCAGCCGGGGGACCTTGGTTACCGCCGGGGAACTCGTAGAGCTGCCTTGCCATATTACATCTCTAAAGAATAGGTAGAGTACGAATAGTTCTTCAGCCCGAGCGCTAATAGCAGACTCATTGCAGCCGTCTAGATACATTCAACTAGCGCCTCCGATGATTTTCTTCCGATTGCTGTGCAGAACAGCCCTGTAGCTCATCTGCAGCGCGAGTTAGACCAAGAAAACCAATACCATCTCCAAGAAGCAGAGTACGAATAGTTGTTCAGCCCGAGCGCTCATAAAACACTGATTTCAGGGGTCTAAATACTATCAAATAGCGCGCATCGTGATTCTCTTCCGATTCGTGTCCCCAAGAGCACGGGAGCTCATCTGCAGCTCGGGTTTAGTCAGAAAAACCATTCCATCACCAGGGAAGAAGCAAAATATAAATAGTTGTTCGGCTTCTGTGCTGAGAACAGATCAAATCCAAGCGTCTAGATACTTCAGACTAGCGCGTCTGATAATTTACTTCGATTTCTGAGCCAGAGAGCTCTGAAGCTTAGATCCAGCTCGACCTCAGTCAGAGAACTCACCATTATCTCGAAACAACTCGGTAGAATACGAATAGTTTCGCGGACCCAGCTCAGTAGCAGACCGAGTTCGGACCTCTAGATGCTGAAGACGAACGCGCCTGATGATTCTGGATCGATTCGTGTGCGCACCAGCTCTCTAGCCCTCTTACAGCTCGAGTGAAGTACAGAAAACCGGCAACCGCTAACAAGAAAATTCGTACAATACGAATAGCTTTGCGAACCTAGCTCGAGTAGCAGACCGAGTTCAGGCCTCTCGATGCAACATACGAACGCGCCTGATCATTCAGAATCGATTTCTGTGCGCACCAGCTCTGTAGCTCTCCAACAACCGAAATTAAGTAGAGAAAACCTACAGTACCTGACAAGATGACTCGAAAAATACGAATAGGTTCGCGGACCTAGCTCAAGTAGCAGACCGAGTTCAGACCTCTCAATGCAACAGACGAACGCGCATGATGATTCTGAATCGGTTTCTGTGGCTATGAGCTCTGTAACTCTCCTAGAGCCCGAGGTAGGTACAGAAAACCGACAGCACCTGTCAAGATGACTCGAACAATACGAATAGCTTTCCGGACCTAGCTCGGGTAGCAGACCGAGTTCAGACCTCTGGATGCAACAGACGAACGCGCCTGATCATTCTGGATCGGTTTCTGTAAACACCAGCTCTGTAGCTCCTCTACAGCTCGAGTGAAGTACAAAAAACAGACAACGCCTGTCAAGATGACTCGAAACAGCCGATCCCGCCGGAGTGCTTTTTGGCAGTAAAAGGTACCCGATCGAGCTGAGATCAAGACGGCGAGCGGGAATAAGATCAAATATGATGAGAAAAAATACTAGAGCTCAAACGAATTGTTGAATTTCGAGAACAAAATTTTCAACCGACCAACAGTCACCGAAAGGTCCGTCGAGATTTTCCTTGCCAACTAGGTCTCCAGCGCGTTCGAACTGGGAGCCGACGGTAAACCGTCAACCAGGTTACCGCCGGGAGCCTCGTAGAGCTCTTTTCTCGTGCGGCGCTGCTCGGAACACATGGAGAAAGTTTTCTTCAAGCGTGAGCTGGAAACTCAAAAAACCACAGTTTTCGATTTTTCCTCCAGAATCGGTTCCTTCAAGTGTTTCGATAATAATATTGCAGCCACGGACCTGAGAATTTCACTGGCAGGCGCGGCATAACCCACTACAGGTGCGAAAAATACCAGTTTTTGAAACGAATTTTCAAATCTCTCACAATATGCCCAAAACCGACCCCAGGTCATCACATTGTCCGCCCGGGCCGGGTCGGCCAACTAGCTGCACCCCGCGCCGGAATTCCTCTAGCTCATCGATGCCGAGGAGCCCTACGAGGTATTAACAATACTTGGCGCCGGCGGTAAACCGTCAACCTTTCTTACCGCCGGGAAACTCGTAGAGCTTCCTTGCCATATATTATGTCCAAAGAATTGGCAGAGAACGAATAGTTTTTCAGCCTCAGCGCTGATAGCAGACTGATCTCAGGCGTCTATATATATATAGATATATATATATATATATGTGTGTGTGTTTCACTATTGCCCCTTACAATTCCCTTCCCATTGCTGTGCTGAACAGCTAGCGCTGTAGCTCATCTGCAGCACAAGTGAAACCAAGAAAAAACAATATCATTTCCAAGAAGTAGCAGAGTACGAATCGGTGTTCAATAGCAGACTGAGCGCGGGTGAACTCATCTGCCGCTCGAGTTAAGGGAAGAGATTCACCATCATCTCGAAAAAACGGTCGAATACAAATAGTTTTGCGAACCTAACTCGAGTACAAGACTGAGTTCAGAGCTCTAGATGCAACAGACGCACGCGCCTGATGATGCTGAATCGATTGATGTGCGCACCAGCTCTGTAGCTCCTACAGTTCGAATTAAGTACAGAAAACCGACAGCATCTGTCAAGATGACTCGAACAATACGAATAGTTCGCGGACCTAGCTCGAGTAACAGACCAAGTTCAGACCTCTAGATGCAACAGATGAACGCGACTGATGATTTTAATGGGTTTCTGTAAGTATCAGCTCTGTAGCTGTCCTACAGCTCGAGTTAAGTCCAGAAAACCGACAACACCTGCCAAGATGACTCGAACAATACGAATAGGTTCGCGGACCTAGCTCGAGTAGCAGAACGAGTTCAGACCTCCAGATGCAACAGATGAACGCGATGATTTTGGATGGGTTTCAATAATTATCAGCTCTGTAGCTGTCCTACAGCTCGAGTTTAGTACAGAAAACCGACCGCACCTGTCAAGATGACTCGAATAATACGAACAGCTTCGCGGACCTAGCTCGAGTAGCAGACCGAGTTCAGACCTCTGGACGCAGCAGACGAAGGCGCCTGATGATTCTAAGAGGGTTTCTGTAAGTTTCAGCTCTGTAGCTGTCTACAGCTCGAGGTAAGTACAAAAAACCGACAACGCCTGTCAAGATGACTCGAAACAGCCGATCCCGCCGGAGTGCTTTTTGGCAATATAAGGTACCCGATCGAGCTGAGATCGAGACGGCGAGCGGGAATTAGATCGAATATCACGGGAAAAAATACTGGAGCTCAAACGAATTGTTGAATTTCGAGAACAAAATTTTCAACCGAGCAAAAGTCAGAAAAAAGTCCGTCGAGATTTTTCTTGCCAACTAGCTCTCCAGCGCGTTCGAACTGGCGCCGGCGGTAAACCGTCAGCCTGCTCACCGACCGGAACCTCGCAGAGCTCCTTGCACGCGTAACAGTGATCAGGATCGAAGCAGGGAGCTTCTCGGAGTATTTCTAGAAAAACGTCAAATTGACACTTTTCGGTGTCAACATGAAGTCGGTTCCTGGAAGTGAACTAATACTAAAACTGGCTCTAGAGAGCTGAGCTGCTCTGGGAACTATGTTTATATGCCAATGCTAGGCGTAAAAATCTCCTTTCTCAAAATGAATTGCCAAATACCTTCAAATCTTAGCAAAACCGACCAAAGGTTACCACTTTGTCTCTTCTGGTCGACCAACTAGCTCCACCCCGCGCCGGAATTCCTCTAGCTCATCGATAACGAAGAGCTCTACGAGGTATTACTCTTAAGCTTCTAGCAACTGGAAACCGGCGGTAAACCGTCAACCAGGTTACCGCCGAGAACCTCGTAGAGCTCTTTTCTCGCACGGCGCTCCTCGGAACACATGAAGGAAGCTTCTCAAGCGAGAGCCACAAAACTCGAAAAATCCAGTTGTTCTGTTTTTATACAACGCCAGTTCCTCCAAGCGTTCTGATAGTAATACTTCACCTACGGGCCTGAGAATTCCACAGGCAGACGCGTGACAACCCACTACAGGTGCGAAAAATCTGGTTTCGCACATGAATTGTCAAATATCTTTCAAACCTTAGCAAAACCGACTAAAAGTTATCACTTTCTCTCTTCTGGTCGGGTCGACCACTAGCTCCAGCCCGCGCCGGAATTCCTCTAGCTCATCAATAACGAAGAGCTCTACGAGGTACTAGCTAAGGGAAGCTCTACGAGTTATGCCCAAAACCGACTCCAGGTCATCACATTGTCCGCCCGGGCCGGGTCGGCCAATTGGGAGCCCGCGGTAAACCGTCAACCCGGTTACTGCCGGAAGCCTCGTAAAGCTCTTTTCTCGCGCGGCACTGATCAGAAAACATGGGGGAAGCTTTCTTACGCTTGAGCTCAAAAACTTGAAAAATTGCGTTTTCAGTTTTCACCGAAAGTCGATTCCTTCAACTGTTTTGATAATAATACTGCAGCTACGGACCTGAGAATTTCACTGGCGAACGCGGCATAACCCACTACAGGTGCGACAAATACGGGTTCTTATAATGAATGTTCAAATCTTCGACAATGTTCGCCTAACTGAGCCAAAGTTCACACATTGTCCGCCCGGGCCGGGTGGGTCAACTAGCTGCACCCCGCGCCGGAATTCCTCTAGCTCATCGACGCCGGAGTGCTCTACGAGGTACTAGCTGCACCCCGCGCCGGAATTCCTCTAGCTCATCGATGCCGAGGAGCTCTACGACGTATTACTGGGAGCCGGCGGTAAACCGTCAACCAGGTTACCGCCGGGAGCCTCGTAGAGCTCTCTCGCGCGGCGCTGCTCGGGGGATATGGGAGGAGCTCCATTAAGCGTTAGCTGGGAAACTCGAAAAAAAAATTGGGGCGTTCATTCAGAGTGGGTTCCGCCAAGTGTTTTGATAGTAATACTGCAGCGACGGACCTGGGAATTTCACTGGCGGAAGCGGCCTAAAAGACTACAGGTGCGAAAAATACCGCTTCTTGAAACGAATGTTCAAATATCTCAGAATCTTCGCCCAACCAGCCCAAAGTTCACACATTGTCCGTCGGGGTCGGCTTGGCCAACTGGGCGCCGGCGGTAAACCGTCAACCTTTCCTACCGCCGGGAGACTCGTAGAGCTTCCTTGCCATATATTCTGTCCGAAGAATTGGCAGAGAACGAATAGTTTTTCAGCCTCGGCGCTGATAGCAGACTGATCTCAGGCTTCTAGATATATTTTGCACTACTGCCCCTGACAATTCCCTTCCCATTGCTGTGCTGAACAGCTCTGTAGCTCATCTGCAGCACAAGTAAAACCAAGAAAAACAGTATGCTTTCCAAGAAGTAGCAGAGTACGAATCGGTGTTCAGCCCTAGCGCTAATAGCAGACTGAGCGCGGGTGTCTAGATACTTTCAAATAGCGCGCATGAGGATTATCTTCCCATTCCAATGCCTCAGAGCTCTCCAGCTCATCTGCACCTCGAGTGCAGCCCAGGAAACGAATTCCATCACAAGAGAAATAGAAGAGTATGACTAGTTGTTTGACGCTTGCGCTCATAACAGACCCAAGTCAAGCGTCTAGATTCTTCGACTAGCGCGCCTCATGATTTTCTGCTGATTCATGTGCGGAAGAGCTCTCGAACTCATATGCAGCTCGAGTTCAGTGGAAAAATCACAATCAATTCTTCCATGTATTATATATAATGAATAATTTTATATATATAACAAAAAAAAGTTTTGTGACACTAACTCGAGTACAAGACTGGGGTCAGAGCTCTAGATGCAACAAACGCACGCGCCTGATGATGCTGAATCGATTGATGTGCGCACGAGCTCTGTAGCTCTCCTACACTTCGAGTTGAGTACAGAGAACGGACAGCATCTGTCAAGATGACTCGAATAATACGAATAGGTTCGCGGACCTAGCTCGAGTAGCAGACCGAGTTCAGACCTCTAGATGCGACAGATGAACGCGCCTGATGATTTCGAATGGGTTTCTGTAAGCATCAGCTCTGTAGCTGTCCTACAGCTCGAGTTAAGTCCAGAAAACCGACAGCACCTGTCAAGATGACTCGAAGAATACGAATAGGTTCGCGGACCTAGCTCGAGTAGCAGACCGAGTTCAGACCTCAAGATGCAACAGATGAACGCGCCTGATGATTTTGGATGGGTTTCTGTGAGTATCAGCTCTATAGCTGTGCTACAGCTCGAGTTGAATACAGAAAACCGACAGCATCTGTCAAGATGACTCGAAAAACACGAACAGCTTCGCGGACCTAGCTCGAGTAGCAAGCCGAGTTCAGACCTCTGGATGCAACAGACGAACGCGCCTGATGATTCTGAGAGGGTTTCTGTAAGCATCAGCTCTGTAGCTGTCCTACAGCTCGAGTTAAGTACAGAAAACCGTCAACGCGTGTCAAGATGACTCGAAACGGCCGATCCCGCCGCAACGCTTTTTGGCAATAGAAGGTACCCGATCGAGCTGAGATTAAGACGGCGAGCGGGAAGAAGATCGAATATGGTGGGAAAAAATACTAGAGCTCTAACGAATGGTTGAATTTCGAGAACAAAATTTTCAACCGACCAAAAGTCAGCAAAAGGTCCGTCGAGATTTTTCTTCCCAACTGGCTCTCCAGGGCGCCGGAACTGGGATCCAGCGGTAAGGGGTCAACGAGGTAACCGCCGGGAGCCTCGTAGAGCTCTTTTCTCGCGCGGCGCTGCTCGAAACACACGGAAAAAGCTTTCTCAAGCGTGAAGAGAAAGACTAGAAAAATACGTTTTTTCGGTTTTCATCCAACGCTGGTTCCCTCAAGTGTTTTGATACTAATATTGCAACTACGAACCTGAGAATTTGACTGGCAGACGCGGCATAACCCACTACACGTGGGAAAAATCTGGTTTCTCAAAATGAATTGTCAAATATCTTCCTAATCTTAGCAACACCGAGCCTAAGTCACCAAATTGTCTCTTAGGGTCGGGTCTGCCAACCAGCTCCACCCTGCGCCCGAATTCCTCTTAGCTCATATTGCCGAAGAGCTCCACGAGGTACTAGCTCCACTCTGCGCCCGAATTCCTCTCATTATGTCCAAAGAATAAGCAGAGAACCGAGCGCTGATAGCAGATGATCTCAGGCGTCTAGATACATCTCACTATTGCCCCTGATGCTCTGTAGCTCATCTGCACAGCACAAGTATAACCAAGAAAAACAATACCATTCCCAAGAAAGTAGCACAGTACGAATCAGTGTTCAGCCCTAGCGCTGATAGCAGACTGAGTGTGGGTGTCTAGATACTATCAAATAGCGCGCATAATCATTATCTTCCCATTGCAATGCCTAAGAGCTCTCAATAGCAGAATATGACTAGTTGTGCGGCGTCTGCGCTCATAACAGACGCAAGCCGAGCGTCTAGATACTTCAGACTATCGCGCCTCATGATTTTTTCTGATTTCTGTGCGACAGAGCTATATCATCATTTCGAAAAAAATACCCTGCGACGTACCCAACCCGATGGCATCACGTGGCAAGAGGAGTAGGGAAACATTAGCAGGAACCGTGACAGTGCAGGCGCGGCGATTTCAAGTGCGACCTACATGGGATGCGCAATGTTGCACGACTCACAGAACAGCAATCGATAAGACGAGGAGTAGGTCTCAAGGCTCGTTAAACAATAGCGGGGGCGGGAACGAGGGACAGGAGAAGGACGAACCCAGTAGGAAGGGGCGAGGAGCCATCGCAGCAGCAGCAGCATGAATGCAGAAGGTGACAGGAGGACTAGGGCGGCGATGATGAAAGAGGAGGGAGGAAGCAAGAGACTGTTTCGTTTTTGCAGGAGCTCGGTCAACGCATGCCTGCTGCCTGTCCACAGGATCATACCTGTTTATATCTAGTGCAGGAAGCGATCGAGATCTAGCTCGCGCGCCAGCTTCTCTGCCTCCGTCCTGCATGTTGCAGCGCGGGAACTGAACCTCCGCAGTTTCTCTGCAAGGTCTGCCGGTGGGCCGCGGGAAAGAAACTCAAGGCCGGGGTCGCGCACCATCAGTAGGTTGTCTATCGTCGTCGCCCTGGACAGCATCACGTAGAGGTGGAGCCATAGAGCGTCCAGGTCGTTCGCATCCTTGCACCCTGCGTCAACAATGACTCCGCGGTGCATGGTGCACGGTGGACGTCAGGACCTCGGCGTGGGAGATGACGAAGCCAGTGCGCGTCACTCCGCTGGGCCCCCCAGCAGCCCTCGAAAGCGGCGACAGTTTCACAGATCGCAGCCCCCCAGGGATGGCGAGGTCTAATCTGAGTCCCCGTAGGGCGTCACTCCGCTGGGCCCCCCAGCAGCCCTCGAAAGTGGCGACAGTTTCACAGATCGCAGCCCCCCAGGGATGGCGAGGTCTAATATGAGTCCCCGTAGGGCGTCACTCCGCTGGGCCCCCCAGCAGCCCTCGAAAGCGGCGACAGTTTCACAGATCGCAGCCCCCCAGAGATGGCGAGGTCTAATCTGAGTCCCCGTAGGGCGCCACTCCGCTGGGCACCCCAGCAGCACTCGAAAGTGGCGACAGTTTCACAGATCGCAGCCCCCCAGGGATGGCGAGGTCTAATATGAGCCCCCGTAGGGCGTCACTCCGCTGGGCCCCCCCAGCAGCCCTCGAAAGTGGTGACAGTTTCACTGATCGCAGCCCCACCAGGGATGGCGAGGTCTAATCTGAGTCCCCGTAGGGCGTCACTCCGCTGGGCACCCCAGCAGCCCCCGAAAGTGGCGACAGTTCCACAGATCGCAGCCCCCCCAGAGATGGCGAGGTCTAATCTGAGTCCCCGTAGGGCGTCACTCCGCCGGGCCCCCCAGCAGCCCTCGAAAGTGGCGACAGTTTCACAGATCGCAGCCCCACCAGGGATGAGAGGAGAAGGGGAAGCAAGAGAGGAGAGAGGAGGATCGAAGAGTCGAGGCGGGAGGCGGGAGGAAGGGAGGAGAAGAGGAGGGGTAAGAGCAAGAGAAGAGAGGAGGAGGCGGGAGGAGGAAGGTGGAGACCAGAGTGCTCTATTCAAAACGAGTACCCAACGCAGGAGGGTTGGGAATAATCGCGTACGAATAATTTGACTGACCTAGCTCGAGTAGCAGACTGTGCTCAGAGCTCTAAATGCTTCAGCTGACGCGCCTGATGATGCTGAATCGATTATGTGCGCACCAGCTCTGTAGCTCTCCTACATTTCGAGTTGAATACAGAACACCGACAGCGCCTGTAAAGAGAACTTGAAGAATACGAACAGCTTCGCGGACCTAGCTCGAGTAGCAGACCGAGTTCAGACCTCTCGATGCAACAGACGATCGTGTCTGGTGATACTGGATAGGTATATGTGCGCACCAGCTCTGTAGCTCTTCTAAATCTTGGGTGCCGTACAGAAAACCGAAAGCACTTGTCAAAAGGACTCGAAGAATACGAATAGTTTTGCGACCTGGCTCAAGTAGCAGACCGTGTTCAGACCTCTGGGTGCAACAGACGAACGCGCCTGATGATTCTGAATCGGTTTCTGTCAGCACCAGCTCTGTAGCTCTCCTAAATCTCGAGTTAAGTACAGAAAACCATCAACGCGTGTCAACATGACTCGAAACAGAGTCGGTTACCTTAAGTGTTTTGATAATTATATTGCAGCTACGGACCTGAGAATTTGACTGGCAGACGCGGCAAAACCCACTACACGTGGGAAAAATCTGGCTGCTCAAATGGATTGTCCAACATCTTTCAAATCTAAACAAAACCCACCCCAAGTCATCACATTGTCTCTTAAGGTCGGGTCTGCCGGAACCGGCGGTAAACCGTCAACCTGGCTACCGCCGGGGACCTCGTAGAGCTCTTTTCTTGCGTGGCGCTCCTCGGATCACATGAAGAAAGCTTCTCCAGGGCGAGCGGAAAAATTGGAAAAACCACGTGTTTCTGTTTTTATCGAACGTTGATTCCTCCAAGTGTTTCGATAGTAATACTACAGGTAGAAACCTGAGAATTACGTCATAACCCACTGCAGTTGCGAGAAATCTGCTTTCTCAACATGAATTATCAAATATATATTAAATCTTAGCAAAACCTACCCAAAGTCAGCACATATTATTTTCTGCTCGGGTCGACCAACTAGCTCCACCCCGCGCCGGAATTGCTCTAGCTCATCAATAACGAAGAACTCTACGAGGTACTGGAACCGGCGGTAAACCGTCAACCAGGTTACCGCCGGGCACCTCGTAGAGCTCTTTTCTTGCACAGCGCCCCTCGGAACACATGAAAGAAGCTTCTGAAGCGAGAGCCGAAAAACTTGAAAAATCACGTTTTTTCCAGTTTTCATCCAAAGGCGTTTGCTCCAAGTGTTTTGATGCTAATATTCGAGCTAGAGACCTGAGAATTTTACTGAAAGACGCGGCAGAACCCAATACAGGTCCGGAAAATCTGCTTTCTTGAAATGAATATCAAATATCTTTCAAATCTTAGCAAAATCGACCCAAAGTTGTCACATTGTCTCTTCTGGTCGGGTCGACTAACCAGCTCCACCGCGCCGGAACTGGGAGCCGGCGGTAAACCGTCACCAGGTTACCGCCGGGGGCCTCGTAGAGCTCTTTCTCGCACAGCGCTCCCGAGACACATGGAGGAAGCTTCTGAAGTAAGAGCCAAAAAACTCGAAATCACATTTTTCGGTTTTCATCGGGAGTCGGTTGATCCAAATGTTTTGATAGTAATACTCAAGCTAGATACCTGAGAGTTTACTCAAAGACGCTGCGAAACCCAATACAGGTGCGAAGAATCTGCTTTCTTGAAATGAATGGTCAAATATCTTTCAAATCTTGGCAAAACCGACCCGAAGTTGTCACGTGGTAGTATCCAAAGGAACCGGCGGTAAACCGTCAACCTGGTTTTTTTTGTGTTTACGCGGGCTGGCGAGGCGCTGGTCTTCAGCGCAGCCCGTGTCAGCTACGCAGCTAGGCATTTGAGCAGCAGTGAAACGAGCACCTACCCACGGAGGCGGGCTGAGGTGTCATATAACTTGGCTAATCTTGAAAATGATTCCCGAGCCCAGGAGGGCGTAGGGATAACACACCATCAAGAAGCAAAATCACTGTCATCAAATTGCTGAAGCTGTGATGATGATGATGATGAAGCGCCTTGAAAGGTCGGTTCTCCCAAAACACAAACCTGAGAAGCCACCAATACGCCAAATGCGCACGGTAGAGAAAGAGGGAGGCGAGAGGAGAGGCGGAAGGAAGAAGAAGCAGAAGAAAGGTGAAGCCCAGCCCAGGATTGAAACCCATGATACTGAAAGAAATCATGAATGATAGATTGTCCGATGTCCCAAATGAATCCCACCACAAGGTCTCTCTTGCTTTGAATGAAGAAGAGAAAAATGAGAAACGTAATGCAAGATAAAGGAGTATGCTCAAATTGATCAACAATCTTGAGTGGCTTGAGTAGCTCTTGAAGCCAATCTTGGGGGCATATGGTCCCAAGGTCTGAAGTAAGCAAGAAGTAAAGAAATCTTTCATTGAGTCCCATGAAACCCATTGAACATAAGTAGCAACCAAGACGGATATATGTACTGAACGAAAGTCTAAAATAGAAACTGAATGTCCCAAGCACGCAATGAACCCAGAAGATACGGAGGCAAACAAGATGGAAAGTCAAAGCCGAGTGAGAACTCAACCGTGACAACCCACCCCAGGCATATCAAGACCAGTGGAGTAAGGTTGAATTCAAACAAGTATGGAGGGCGCAAGATGGATCTGTTTATAACCTTTTGTATTTTGCCAACCAACAACGTTGAAGAACATGCATAGGAGATTGAGGGATACTGGGAGTCCTCCAAAAGCCGCAGGCCCATGCACCGCAGACGCCAGGGGATTCAGTCCGTCGGAGTCCCAGGAATTGCATTCACGGGTACTTCCAGCGCCACTTTTCCACAAAGAAGTCTCCGTCCCACCAGTAGTCAGATAGGTACCATACCACTGGGTGAGGCCAGCCCGATTCGGGGTCGAACCACGTGTCATAGTACTCCGTATACCAGACTTTGGTGTAGACTTTTTCCTCTTCACAGTAGTTCCACATTCCTCCTGAGCCGTGTGTCCACTTGAGACGCTTCTTGGCGGCTAGCTTGACTGGAAGGCTGCGTTTGGCCATCCCCTGGAATTGGATATGGATGTGGATGTTTCCCAGCCGTCTCGGACGAGAGTTCCCGTCAGCATTTGAGGCGAAACGGCTACTGACCAGCAGCCAGTTCTTTCCAAGGAACTCTCCGAACCCTTTCGTCGGGACCCCGAACGTTGACATACAGTCCCTTAAAGCCGCTGTCCCGACAAGCTTTGAAAAGCGGGATTTTGCACCAGTCATAAGTGAAATGAGGACCACCAAGGTCCGATGGTACAAGAAACCGAGCTGGCAACTTGACCACCCTTTGGAATAGCAGCGTAGAGCAGTATGAGAGTGCCTCAAGATCTTGTTTAGACAGGAAGCAGACTTTGCGTTTAGACCTGCAAAGCTTCCCCTGAAAGATAACGTGAGGGTCCGATGCCTTGGGAAGTAGCATACTGAAAGCTTGAGCCCGAGGCTGCAGGAGCCGACAGGAGGCAAGGGAAGGGGAGGGGGCCACCCCCCCAGACCCCAAGAGAGGAGAACAGACTCGAGTCCCAGAACACGGAGGCATCCTGAGGAAGGATGGATTGTTGCGAAGCCACGGTGTCCCTAAGATCGCATGGACCAGGCGGGTCCCAGATAGAATCGCACAAGTGACATCTCCTGGTGTCAGCCAATCCCCTAGGTGGGAGGCAAAGAGAGGAGAGGAGGACACAAATAGGTCTCGATACAGACCCAAATGCAAATTCCGTGGGGCGTCAAATACCCCGCTCCATTAGTATTGGAGCCTGTTCTCTGAGGCCGCAATTAGGTAAGATACCCAGACCTCTGAAGATTCCGTGACATTAAATTTGTGCACTTGCATTCCGTGAAACATTGCCACGGCAAACTTCCGAGTGTGAGGTGCACATGGGCCGCGAAAAAGGCGACGGTCTTTCCCGGTCCTAGCAAAAGACCCATGTTGATCAGCAAACGTCAAAATAGACCGAATGGAGCAGATGATAGGAGAAATCCCCCGAATAATGTTTCAGAACTGATCTGGTTCAACATACCCCGCTCCCAGCCCTAACTCCATCAAATCTCCAATAAGCTCTAGCCATCGAGAAGTGTCGGGTTCCCTGTTCCACCGCTCACGGACCATCCTCTGTACATCGGTGACACGACCAGCAACTGAGCGAAGCTCCTCCATGGACTTGGACGAGGCACTGGTAGGTTGTCGTCTTTGAAGATACCTGGCCATTTGACCCCAAATATTCCACCAGACAGCGTAGATGAAATTCCCAGGGTCTGACCAGCGGTTGTCGTGGAACACTGCGCCCTTGTATGACATTGTCTTAATCTGTACAAAAGACATAGAGCGTACTGCAATTCCCACGATCCCAATAAGGTCCTTGCATGCCTTGCTTGAGAAAAATTCCTCAAAGAGATTCCATAGCTGCCTGAGGGGTATCTCGAATTCGCGCCCCTTCTCATACATGTGGAGTGTGACGCATTTCCGTGGGTTGTATGATCCTGAATTTACAGGAACGATCTCGGAACTTTCGATTGCCAGTGCACGTGGGCAGACGGATGCCCACGCCTCGAAGATACAGCACTGGAGAGACTTTGAATTCCATGGCCTGACGACCCTCTGAGGGGCAAGCATGAGAGTGTGTTCCCAGATAACTTGAGAAGGGGTTGGAGCAGAACGGGCAAAGCGAATTGAACCAAAATGACTACAGGAAGCAACCAGGACACCAGGACAACCGAAAGATGTGGATTCAAAAGATGGAGAGATAGAGAAAAGAGATGCACTTTATCAGGGGACGGACGGCAGTCATCGTCCTGGCCAGCGAAGTGGAATTAACAATCCCAGGCCAAACCCATTTGTACTGAAGTGAAGCAGCAAACTGATCGCCCAACTACCCCAAGAAGAAATTTGAAACTTGAAACTTGAAACTTGAAACTTCGGGGCCCTGGGCAAAAGAGTGAGAAGAAACCCCACTTAACCCCGTCAGCCGAATTGAGAAGAATATGATGCAGTCCCAGCTCATGATAAATGGCCTGGAGGCCTAATACCCTGAGACACTTGTAATCCCAGGCATTCCCAGATTGAATCGAAAGTCATAATCCTGACAATGTGATGAAATTAGCAATCCCACCCAAGCCCGTTTGAACTGAAGTGACGGACCAAACTAAGAGCGAAGCAATCCCAAGTTAAGAAATGTTCCAACGAGGCTGTGGGTGAAGAGCGAGAATCGACCCCACTACTTTGGCCCTGACGGACGTGTTGAAGAAAGCAGAACTTAATCCCTGCCTCAGAGAAATGACCTGGGGTCTCACTGAAAGCCCTTGTAACCCCAGATTGATCCAGAGTTGAACCAAGAAGAGAGCTGAGGACCCGAGGGGAAGAGGCACTTTAGCTGTATCTTCTGAGCTGCCTCGGTCACATCAGGAAACGAGGTTTGCAAAGCAGATGGCACCTTACATTAGCACCGTTATTGCCAGACTCCACCGTGATAAGATCTCCAACATCTTCAAACATGTCCTTGACGTAGAGGAGTACAACAATGCAGCTGCCAGCGAAGATCTGAGATTTGTCATGTAACCTCTCCTTCTTGGGGCAGACCTCTGGGCCAATGAACGCTTCTTTGGTATAAAACCGCGCATTGAACAAATGAATATCCTTAGAACGAAACGCGTTGAGCCCAAAGTGCCAGAGAATCTTCGTGACGTCCCTGGTAGTGAGAAAGCCGTGCTCTCCCAAAACTGGGATACTGTCTGAAACCAGTGGCCCTTGATTGTCGATGATGAAAGGCGTAAGCTCACGAGCTGTGATGATTTGGAAGTGTTCCCCTACCTTTGCCTTGAAGGTGTTCAAACCTGTAAGCTGGGGAACGAAAGCCATAATGTAGCGCCTTGAGCTGGCGTGGTCTGTGCCGCCCTTTGGGGCGAAAATTGGGCATCCTGAGTGATCGTACTCCAACTGAGACTTCAACACTGGAGGGCCCAACTTACTGATCCAAGGCTTCTTATCCTGTTCCCAGCTCTTTGGGGCAGGCTGCGACCTTCGGTCAGGCGAGTCGACTTCCGCTTCAGAGCCAGAGGAGGAACTCCTGGAGTCTGGTGATCCCGAAGACGGTACTTCCCAGGTAGTGCCGCCCACAGGTTTGACAGGTGTTTCCCCACGGTAGTCCTGCGTCTCTGGTAAGGCATCATCCGACTCGGGCTTCGACCCCGACCCGCCACCCTGCAGCTGTTTCTTGAACCCAACTGAGTACTGCATCTTTCTGGCAATCGGTGAACGGCTCCGAGACGCCGAGTCTCCCCTGTGCACAGGTGCTGGGGGCGGCGTGGGGAGTATCCTGGCTTCGCGAGGGTCAGCACTGGAGGATGCTTTGGCCTTGAGACCCTGATTCTTGAACTCGACTGTCCTTGCTTGGTCCTCCTTTTTCTGTTCGAGCTTCTTCTGCAGCTTGACTTTCTTCTCATTCGAGGTAAGCACGGGCTTCGTTTCCATCTTAACCAGACGCTTCCGAGCCCAACGATCTAGTGCGTGGCGATCGAATCCAAAGAAAAGGGGGATAGTCGGCTGAATCTGATTCCCAATCAAATCCAGATCCTGAGAGTAACAGGTGTCCGTGGTGAAAGTAAAGGTAGCCCCACTGGGCGCAGTACGATAGCAAAAGTGTGTCTGGGTTGCGCCAGACAGAGCCGATGGCTACTGAAGGCGAAGGTGAAGCGGTTGCCGAACCCAATCAAGCATTTCTTGAGCAAGCCCCAAACGGAACTTTTTGTCCCGAGAGCCCTGAGGAGAAAATAAGGTGGTCCAGGCATCCTTGTCATACCTGAAAACGCACCCCCTATGCGAGCGTGAGTGGGCACGGCTGCCACCAAAGTTGTCAAAGGAGCGATTCTGAATAACCCAGTGCTTGCAATATTGAAACAGCCTCGACGAGAAATCTTCTGGATGTCTTTGCATGTGTGAAACCCAACTAATAGCTGAATCCAAATGGAAAATAGCCCACGAGACCTCTTTGAACCCCTTGGTTTTGCGATTTCTGCGTAAACTGAATTGTTCGGGAGATTCCCCCGGGAGCCTTCTGAGTTTCAACATGATCCTGATACATTGATTCTGAGCCTTGGTAATCAAATCCGCCGTCGTCTTGCAAGGGACCCAGGCAGCACCTCTGGATCGGATAATCCCCCCCGCCATACAGTTAAGTTTAGAGAGACGTTTAGACATGGGGATTCGCTCGTTAATCAAGAACCTACTGTTAGCCCAAAAGGCTTTGTTAATCTGTGAAATACCCTGCTTGACATCTTCGTGACAGGAACCAGTGGCGGAGAGAATTGGACCCAGCACCTTGGCCTCCGGTACTACAGACCAAGTTTTCCCAAAGGGATCAGACCACTTGTATCCTTGAAAGAAGTAGGGGTATGCCGGAAGGATTTCCCGATCGTCTTTGAGTTTGAGCCGATGTTCATTCCAGAGCTCCGACTCTACCAGTGCGGTCAGAGTTGCAAGGTCTTGTTCTGAGGATGCCACAACGAAGATATTATCTGACCAGCTGAGAAGAGCAATCCTGAAATCGAAGCCCAACTGCTCGCAACGGATAGAGATTCCCAAAGAAGAATGGGTGATTTTCTCCAGGGTGGAGGCGAAACAATCTTCTACGGAAACGCGCGCCAGTATGCATGCCGTCCCAGCTCCTTGCATCAACCCACGGTCTCTTTGGATAATCCCAGTGTTTGAGTCCAAAAGTGAGATGGAAACTCGAGGGTTCCTGTGCAACCTGATGCAGCCCACTGCTAAGAAGAGAGGGACTCCTCGTCCCAATAGACTCCGCAGGACTAATCCATAACGAATCTGGTCGTGGTGAGCTTTGATATCAGTAATCCCAACCATTCCTTTGTTAAAGTGATCTCGGCCATATTCTAAAATGTGATAGACACTCGTGTGAAGTTCCTGTAATTGTCCACCTTTGCTGAGCCCAAAAATCAGACCCTTGAGGCCTTTAGAATCAGTGTATGAATCCAGAACTGGCAGAATGGCCCTTGCCACATATGCGTGCCCAATCTTGGCAATTGCAGGCTGAGGAATGACAACTCTAGTTTGAGAAGGGGTTCCAAAACCCTTCGGCACGTGTCAATGCTTCGGCAGCGGACAACTCACATTCGGTGATCGTGGCGCCTGGCTCCAACCAAGCAGCAGCAGCAGCGTCTCTCCAAATCAACGGTGTGTCAGCATGATAATGTAGAGAAGAAGAGGTCGGGTAAGGGGAGTATCGTGTAGAATACACTCCATGCCGAGACGCCCGCGAAGACATGTTGAGACAGCCAATCTGCATCCAGTAACCGCACGCACTGCCCTTGCTGCACACTCCCCCGTCGTACCCTCCACGACAGGCGACTACCTTTAAAGAGTCTCGTTCGAAAGGATATCGATGGCAATAGTTATGATGAAATGTGTGGCCATCTCTGGCCAACCTGGCTACCGCCGGGGACCTCGTAGAGTTCTCAGACGGCGCTTCTCGGAACACATGCAGGAAGCTTTGAAAGCGAGAGCCGAAACACTCGAAAAATCACGATTTTCTGTTTTTATCCAACGTCGGTTACTCCAAGTGTTTTGATAGTAATACGTGCCTGAGAATTTAACAGGCACACGCGTCATAACCCACTACAGGTGCGAAAAAACTGTTTTCTCAAAATGAATTGTCAAATATCTTTCGAACTAAGAGCCGGCGGTAAACCGTCAACCAAGTTACCGCCGGGAGCCTCGTAGAGCTCTTTTCTCGCACGGCGCTGCTCGGAACACGTGGGGGAAGCTTTCTCACACGCGAGCTGAAAACTCAAATTTTTTTAGTTTTCACTCAAAGAGGGTTCCGCCAAGTGTTTTGATAGTAATACTGCAGCTACGGACCTGAGACTTTCACTGGCCGACGCGGCACAACCCACTACAGGTGCGAAAAATACCGGCTTTCGAAACAAATGTTCAAATATCGCACAATGTTCGCCCAACCGGCCCAAAGTTCGCACATTGTCCGTCGGGGACGGGTCGGCCAACTAGCTGCACCCCGCGCCCGAATTCCTCTAGCTCATCGATGCCGAAGAGCTCTACGAGGTACTGGCGCCGGCGGTGAACCGTCAACCTGGTCACCGCCGCTGGGAGCCTCGTACAGCTCCCTGCACGCGTAACAGTGCTAAGGATCGAAGCAGAAACTTCTTGGAGTATTTCTAGAAAAACGTCCAATTGACATTTTTGGGTGTCAATACGAGATCGGTTTCCGAAGTAAACCCATAGTAAAACGTCCTCGGGAGAGCTAAGCTATTCTGAGAACAAAGCTTAAATGCGTATGCTTAGCGAAAACATCTGCGTTCTCAAAATGAATTGTCGAATATCTTTCAAACATTCGCAAAACCGATCCAAAGTTAACACATTGTCCTTTCTGGTCGGGTCGACCAGGAATTCTTCTAGCTCATCGATGCCGAAGAGCTCTACGAGGTACTTGGTTGCGCCCAAAACCCAGAGAGCGAAGAGACCCTCGGACACGCGAAACTTGGTAGCGTCCAAAGGCCGGAGAGCGACTGGGAAACGGCGGTAAACCGTCAACCAGGTTACCGCCGGGCACCTCGTAGAGCTCTTTTCTTGCACAGCGCTCCTCTGAACACATGGAGGAAGATTCTGAAGCGAGGGCCAAAAAACTCGAAAAATCACATTGTTTTAGTTTTAATACAAAGTCGGTTCCTTCGAATGTTTTGATAGTAATATTGAAGCTAGAGACCTAAGAACTAGGAACCGGCGGTAAACCGTCAACCAGGTACCGCCGGGCACCTCGTAGAACTCTTTTCTTGCACAGCGCTCCTCTGAACACTGAAGGAAGATTCTGAAGCGAGAGCCGAAAAACCAGAAGAAAAAAAAAAAAAAAAAAAAAAAAAAAAAAACGTTTTTTCGGTTTTGGTCCAAAGTCGGTTCCTCCAAGTGTTTTGATAGTAATACTGCACCTACGGAACTGAGAATTTGACTGGCAGACGCGGCATAACCCACTACAGGTGCGAAAAATCGCCTTTCTCAAAATGAATTGTCAAATATCTTTCAAATCTTAGGAGAACCGACCCAAAGTCACCACTTTGTCTCTTCTGGTCGGGTCGACCAACTAGCTCCACCCCGCGCGGGAATTCCTTTAGCTCATCGTTGCCGAAGAGCTCTACGAGGTATTTGAGTGGCAGACGCGGCATAACCCACTACAGGTGCGAAAAATCTGCTTTCTCAAAATAAATTGTCAAATATCTTTCAATTCTTAGAAAAACCGACCCAAAGTCACCACTTGGTCTCTTCTAGCCGGGTCGACCAACAGGAACCGGCGGTAAACCGTCAAACAGGTTTTTGCGGGCTTTGCGGTGGGGTCCCCCAGCACATGCAAGCAGCGGTGCTCCCCGCGGCCACCAGGCGCAAGTGGCTCTACCGAGCGTGTGAGACGCTATCTATAACAGACGCAATCTGCGAGATTGCGTGAATTAGCTTCGAGGCGGCCGTTAACTCACAGACCGTCACGGTTGACTCCCTATCGAGGCCAAACGCCTCCTCGGCAATCACGTGACACTGTATAGCATTTTGATGTTCTACAAAAGCCTGCAGCCACCAGCCTCCCCCAGCCCCAATATCCGAGGTGCCTCCATCGAAGTAACCCCTCAATCCTAAAACTTTCGAAGTATATAAAGGGGCAAGATACTCGTTTCTCTTCGATGTGTGTGGGCAAGCTCTGCAAGCCCACGTGAGTTCATCAGCATAACTGTTACCCTCCCTATAAAGATGTTTGATCGGGTCAGCCCCCGCACACGCAGTTCTCAAGCAGGTGTCCGTTACAGCATCAAGAGTGTTTTGTGCCGCCTCCAAGGTGTTGTTATAGCCCATGTTCGTGCACCTCCAGTGCCCTCTTATCCATTGGACAACACACAAGCTGTCACCCAGTATTTCAAATGGAATCTTATCCGACTCATAGTCAAAGATAGTCTCATTTTCAAAGTTATGAGCAATGCGACGCGCAATCCTATCATTGTTAACTTTCTTCTCCTCCTCCTCCGTACGGGCAACCGAAACTCTAGGTTTGGCCAGATAGTCAAGAATGGCGGGCGGGTGCAATCTTTTGAATAACTTCTCAACGAAAATCGACCAATCTTCTTTCCCAAACATCATAGTCTCCCACCACTTTGTATTGCCATTTTGATCCGCAGTGAAGACATCTTCCAATGTTCTCCAACCGACGTATTTAGTACCACCACGCCATCCAAGAAGAGCAGCCTGAGAATCCCTCGAGCGCGCAGCGAACGCGCGACGATGAGCGGACCAGTCACCTGACGCATGCATCATGCCCAACCGCGCCTGAGAGTAGGCGTTGAGTTTGAAGGCATTCACGTTTGCGCCAGAGGGTCGTGCCTCACGCGGCTCACTATCATGATTAGAAGAGGGGGGTCCCGCGGTCGCTTACTTCCCTGTGGGGCAGCAGACGGACTATCGGCGGAAGGGATGGGGTCATCATTCACATGTGCAATACACCGTCTCTTTTGACTGCCCCTCGGCGAACATATTTCATCCCGATCTCTTTTGTCGCATGGGCGCTGGGGTTGTCTGACACGCTTGGCGAGCTCCTCCTGGCTCGCAGTGAGACTCGGGCCAGAGCTCCTCTTCTCTCCCCTGGCGGCCAGACGGGTCTCCACGATCTGCCTGCGACGATTCTCGGCCACGGGCGTGGGTTCGCTCTCACCGTCGACTGGGGGGGCTGCGGCCGCAGGACTGGCAGTGCCCTGCGATTCGCGCTGCCTGCTCCTTTCTTCCAGGAGTCTGGCGCACTCAAACAGATGCGCCACTTGCAGCGGATCGTTCAAAGGAACTCTTATTCTGGACGCAGACGACACACGACCAGAAGAACAATGAGCATCCTTTTTGTTCGGCTCCAAAGAACTCTTATACTGGACGCAGACGACACACGACCAGAAGAACGTTGACAATCTTTGTTGTGATCGGTCAGTCCCCCACGGCTACCAAACATAGCCGCGGATCTCTGGGGCTCAGGCGAAACACTCTGAGGCAAAGCACGAGGCGGACTATGAGAATAAATAAAATGTGTACTGTGTGTGTGCAGCGTAGCTGTCGGAATATAACAAGGCAACTGTTCGAAAGAACTTCCTCTCTCAGCCTGCGGCACAGGAGACATCGGATGAAGGTGTGTATGCTCTTCACTGTTCGTGTGCAGCGTAGCTGTCTGAATATAGCTGGGCAACGTGTCGAAAGAACGGTCATCAACCTGCGGCACTGGCAACAAAGAATGGGCATGTGTGGTATCTTCACTGTGAGTGTGCAGCGTAGCTGTCTGAATATAGCTGGGCGTGGACTCAAAAGAACGTTGACCATTCAACTGAGGCACAGGCAAAGACGAATGGACATGTGTATGAGCCTGACTGTACGTGTGCAGCGAAGCTGTCGGATCAGCATGTACTCTGTCCGTGTGCAGCGCAGCTGTCGGGATATTTTGACACGCAAAGCCTCTGGCAAAGCAAGCGATATCTTTCGCCCAGAGCCAGTTCTTGTGAATGAAGAGTTCCACCGCCGACAGAAATCCATGATTGGCGAACTGGTCGCGTGCATACTTGAACCTCCTCTTTTGGTAGACCGTCCAATATTCTGTCACTCCTTTCCTCCTTCCTCCGATGATGGCTAATAGCTTTCCTTCCCAGGAGAATATTTTTTGTGCCGTGATGTTGTCAATCGTCATCCCCTCGATTGCGAAGAGTAGTTTACTCTGGATACGGAGTCGGTATCGTTGGAATCGTCTCTCAATCGGGATGCGATGACTTCTATAATATTCGATGTCAGCAAAGAAGGCACCACGGGCACGATCCAAGTTGAACTGCAGATCGCTATGCTGTGTCCAATATCTGTCCAACCTGTAACCCAGGATGTCCAAAGTGTTAACGCATTCAAGTTTATACGTGTGGGTCTGTGTGGGCAACTGAATATCAAGAACTACATCATTCGAGCCATAGACGCCAAAGGGGATGAGCTTGAGAGAGGATGGTTTCCAACTGAGGCCAGCCTGGAGCAGGGGGAGAGTGAGCTCAGTCATCATGGTCCTGAGCTGCCGTTCATCTCTGGCGTACAGCAACAAATTGTCTGCCCAGAGGGCATGTGAAATCGTCGATCTAGTGGGCATGGGGACGGGGGACTCAACTACGTATCCCAGATCACGCCCTGGCCAGGCCCCGACGATATCATTCCACAAGGCCACTCACCACTTTGAATATGAATGGTCCGTCCACCCCGCCCGCCCTGATACTCCGATCCCAACCAATCCAGTCCAAATTCTGGGTCCCTTCGAAGGTGGCTTTACATGTGTTTTCGGTCATAGGGCAAAGAAGGGCATAAATCAAAGCGGGGTCAAAACCAAGCTTCTCCATACTTTGTAACGCTAGCTTGATAGTAACGTGGTCAAACGCCTGTAGTACATCGAGGCTGGCCAGATAGAGCTTCTCCCCTTTTCCCCATTGTGCAGCATGTTGGCAAAGATGTTTGGTAAACGATGTGACCTCAGAAACCTTCCTGAACTGCACAAACCCATACATGTTAAGAGAGTGTTTGATATTCACCAGGTGTTGTTCCCCTTTAATGACTAGGACATGGTTGTACCACTTCTGGACCAGGCTCAGGAGGCAGATCGCCCTAGTCTCTGAAAGCTCCTGGATGGACGGCGCCTTCGGGATGAGAGTCACCAGAAACCTCTTCCAATCCGAGGGGACCTGTTGACGACGATTGGCGATCTGGCTGAAATGATGTCGGATTGTCTTGAGGCTGGCAAAGGGGATGAGCTGCAGCATCTCCCGCGTCACTTGGTCGGGTCCAGCCGCCCCACTCTTGAGGCGAGCCCTCGCTCGCAAGATGTCATGCATGGTGATGCTCACGCACTGGGACTGGTTGAGCTTCGATGCCAGACCTTCCAGAATAGACTGCACCTCCCTCCTCGCCCCGTAGTCCTCCACCCTGTCTTTCAAGTACCTCCCAATTTCCACCTGTTTGGCCTCGACATCGTAAGTAAGTTCCCACTCCCCCGTCATCTTTTTGACTTTAAGTGCCTGTGCTTGTGTACGTAATTTACGCTGTTCAACTTTGTGTTTGTATTCGAGCATGTCGGCATCATATTGTTTTCGCAGTGGTTTGATCAATCTCCGAAGACTCCTGACTTCATTCTGGCATCGAAGTTCTCTGGGCCAAAGAGCGCGCCGTAACAGCCGTTCGAGCGTCCATAGACGTTCCGGCCTCACAGGTGCACGAAGTGCGGCCACCTGGCGGCTAGGGATACTTGCCGCCGTATCTGCGATGATCTGGCTGAGTGTGCCCCTGCCCTGCCTCCTCTGCTCGCCCTCCTCCTCCTTCACGGGTTTCACGTCCCTTTTGATGTCCTCCTCCTCCTCCTCTTCAACCAAAGACTGTAATGGGCGATACCGAGAGCCTGCATCTTGAAACTGCCGTGACAGGGCACGATCGAAGCTGGCAGCAGCCGCAGCAGGGTCAACGGGTTCCCATTGATGCAAGGCAGCTCGCTTCCTATTCTTGCAGCGTCGCCGTCTTCCCACGGCAACCGCAAGATGCACTAGTTTGTGGTCGCTGATCTCCTGGATTGTAGCCGATCTCCCTGGGGCCCGAATCCACTCAGCAGTAGTCCCCGAGTCGAATTGATCAGAAGCACTGATGCCTATATAGTCGAGCACCGCCTCCCCTCGGGGTGCTGCCCTACCGCGCCAAGTCGCACAGCGAGGGCCAAACGTGTTTGCCAGCCGTATACGATGCACACTGCAAAACTCAGTCAACAAGAACCTCATCTCCTCCAATTGTTTCTTCCTCACACCCTCCCTTCCTCCTCTGAATAGAACCTCCACCTCTTCCTTCACTCCCATACCAGTGATAGCACGGCCGTTGGCGATAATATTGTGAGCCATCTCAACGCTGGCATCCGTAAACAAGATAAGCATGTCTGGCTGCTCTGGGTGACGTCTGCGATACTCTCTGATCCTCCTCTTCACCTCCTCCAAAACTTGGCTGAATCCCCTCACCTCCTCATCCTTATCATCTGCATATGGCAAATACAAGCAAACAATAGCGGCTGGCCTGAACCATGCAATGACGAACCTTGGTCCGCGCTCAATGTCACGTAGCAGAGCCTTCCATGGGCCCTTCCACAAAATAGCTGCTTTCTTACACGAAGAGCGGTCCATGTGCCACCCATCCCCAGCAAGAATCTTTCGACTGTCCGTGAAAAACTGTGCCTCCTGGAGTCCCATCAAGAAAATGCCTCTGTCGTTGGCAGCATCTAGGATAGCTTTGGAAAACTGTGGGCCCCTTTTCTCGATATTCCATGTGCCCACTCTGGCAATCCACTCATGTCATTCAGCCCTCAGATCAGCTTGGAGCTGTGCCGTGTTGATGGCAGGATCCAAGACGGCCAGAGCGGGCAGGATCTCATAGTTCGTTGCTGGGTTAAAAACTGCGATGACCTTGCCATTTGTGGTGTCATTGGGGAGCTTGCCCCAGAAGTGTGTCGTAGGTGGTCCCAGCTCCGCTCGAACAATGATTCCCAGGGCCGCATTGACATGGCGCCTGAAGATGTTCTGAAACTTACCCGCGCAATTTACATGTGGTTGTTTGTGTGGGGCCGCCTCAACAATGACTTTGATACTACCCTGTGCCTCTGTAGCCTGTCTGGCCACTTCAGTCAGTGTTTTGCTGGTTCCACTATGCACTGCCGCGAGGAGTCTTTGGCGCATATCCCACAATATTCTGGAGTCGGTCCCCATGGTGAAAAAGATTCTAATGCGACTATATCCGAATGTGCGACCATCATTTTCTTCTTGAGTACACGGTGTGTCTATCCTGCCTTCCGCCGAAGTGCTGGCGACGATCGGAGAAAGGACAATCTCATTGAGGATATCATTTACCTGTGATTGTGTCAACATCTGGCGGCCTCGTTGCTCATAGTTGTTCCAGGTCGCACGAGTAAAGGCCCCAGACATCCGAGATGACACCCCATTGCTGGACCCTGACTCCGATCTAGTTTGAAGTATGTTGAATTCTGTTCTCAGTACTGACAAAGATGCTGCATTTTCCGTAATCTCGCGCCTCATTGAGGCAATTGAAGCCGTGTGCGTCGCCAGTGTCGCCTCCATGGGGGCCAGGCGTGCAGTGAGGGTCTCGTTCAGTTGTATCCTCTGGGCATCAATCATCGCACTCTGAGCGCCAGCCCACCAAGCAGGGGGCTTGTCATCCGTTCTGTCACCACTGCGGCTCCTCTGGTCCCCACCTCTTCGCCTGCTGTCGACCAGGCCCGAGACAGGTGGCTGTGCCCGCTGGGGGCCGAAAGGTCCAGCCGCTGTGTTCTCCTCCATCCTGAGATCTGGGAAATCAAGGGAAGATAGAGCACTGTCGCCGTCGATACTGTGGAACTCACCTACGGCTGATTCTGATAGCACACTGGGGGGTAGCTTTCTACTCTCCCACGAGGGACTTCTCTGAGTATTCCACGCCGTCTTTGCAAATGATAGAAAGGATGTGTACACCGACAATCAAAGAATGATAGTGTCCTCCAGCAATCTCGACCTCCAAAGAGTGTGTACGGTACTCAGGCAAAATACACTCTGCAGCAACGCGTACGGGAATAGGAATCAAACAAAGAATGAGTGTGTACGGTACCCAGGCAAAATACACTCTGCAGTAACGCGTACGGTAATGGGAACCAAAGAAAGCAGCACGGCACAATGCCGCTCGAGACGAGGTCCCCGGCGGGAGCCCCCAGCCGCCAGACCCCTGAGGAGGGAGGCACCTGGTTACCGCCGGAACCCTCGTAGAGCTCTTTTCTCGCACGACGCTTCTCGAAAGACGTGCAGAAGCGAGAGTCCAAAAACTCTGAAAGGAAGAGAAAAAAAAAAAAAAAAAAAAAAAAAAAAAAAAAAAAAAAAAAAAAAAAAAAAAAAAAAAAAAAAAAAAAAAAAAAAAAAAAAAAAAAAAACGTTTTTGTTTTCCCAACCCTCCTGCGCTGGGCACTTGTTTTGAATAGAGCACTGCGGTCTCCACCTTCCTTCCTTCCTTCATTCCTTCCTTCCTTCCCGCCTCCCGCCCCCACCTTCCTTCCTTCCTTCCTTCCTTCCTTCCTTCCCGCCTCCCGCCCCCTCCCGCCTCCTCCTCTCTTCTCTGGGGGGCTGCGATATGCGAAACTGTCGCCACTTTCGAGGGCTGCTGGGGTGGCCAGCGGAGTGACGCCCTACGGGGATTCAGATTAGACCTCGCCATCCCTGGGGGGCTGCGATCTGTGAAACTGTCGCCACTTTCGAGGCTGCTGGGGGGCCCAGCGGAGTGACGCCCTACGGGGATTCAGATTGACCTCGCCACCCCTGGGGGGCTGCGATCTGTCAAATTGTCGCCACTTTCGAGGCCTGCCGGGGGGCCCAGCGGAGTGACGCCCTACGGGGATTCAGATTAGACCTCGCCATCCCTGGGGGGCTGCGATCTGCGAAACTGTCGCCACTTTCGAGGGCTGCTGGGGGGCCCAGCGGAGTGACGCCCTACGGGGATTCAGATTAGACCTCGCCATCCCTGGGGGGCTGCGATCTGTGAAACTGTCGCCACTTTCGAGGGCTGCTGGGGGGCCCAGCGGAGTGACGCCCTACGGGGATTCAGATTAGACCTCGCCATCCCTGGGGGGCTGCGATCTGTGAAACTGTCGCCACTTTCGAGGCTGCTGGGGGGCCCAGCGGAGTGACGCCCTACGGGGATTCAGATTAGACCTCGCCATCCCTGGGGGGCTGCGATCTGTGAAACTGTCGCCACTTTCGAGGCTGCTGGGGGGCCCAGCGGAGTGACGCCCTACGGGGATTCAGATTAGACCTCGCCATCCCTGGGGGGCTGCGATCTGTGAAACTGTCGCCACTTTCGAGGGCTGCTGGGGGGCCCAGCGGAGTGACGCCCTACGGGGATTCAGATTAGACCTCGCCATCCCTGGGGGGCTGCGATCTGTGAAACTGTCGCCACTTTCGAGGGCTGCTGGGGGGCCCAGCGGAGTGACGCCCTACGGGGATTCAGATTAAACCTCGCCATCCCTGGGGGGCTGCGATCTGTGAAGCTGTCGCCACTTTCGAAGGCTGCGTGGGGGGCCCAGCGGAGTGACGCCCTGCGGGGGCTCAGATTAGACCTCGCCATCCCTGGGGGGCTGTGATCCGTGAAACTGTCGCCACTTTCGAAGGCTGCTGGGGGGCCAGCGGAGTGACGTCCTACGGGGACTCAGATTAGACCTCGCAGGCGCTGGGGGGCTACGATCTGTGAAACTGTCGCCACTTTCGAGGGCTTCTGGGGGGCCCAGCACAGTGGGCACCCACGGCGGATTCAAATGGGACCTCGCCATCCCTGGGGGGCTGCGATCTGTGAAACTGTCGCCACTTTCGAGGCCTGCTGGGGGGCCCAGCACAGTGGGCACCCACGGCGGATTCAAATGGGACCTCGCCATCCCTGGGGGGCTGCGATCTGTGAAACTGTCGCCACTTTCGAGGCCTGCTGGGGGGCCCAGCACAGTGGGTACTCACGGCGGATTCAAATTGGACCTCGCCATCCCTGGGGGGCTGCGATCTGTGAAACTGTCGCCACTTTCGAGGCTGCTGGGGGGCCCAGCACAGTGGGTACCCACGGCGGATTCAAATGGGACCTCGCCATCCCTGGGGGGCTGCGATCTGTGAAACTGTCGCCACTTTCGAGGCTGCTGGGGGGCCCAGCACAGTGGGCCCACGGCGGATTCAAATTAGACCTCGCCATCCCTGGGGGGCTGCGATCTGTGAAACTGTCGCCACTTTCGAGGCTGCTGGGGGGCCCAGCGGAGTGACGCCCTACGGGGATTCAGATTAGACCTCGCCATCCCTGGGGGGCTGCGATCTGTGAAACTGTCGCCACTTTCGAGGCTGCTGGGGGGCCCAGCGGAGTGACGCCCACGGGGATTCAGATTAGACCTCGCCATCCCTGGGGGGCTGCGATCTGTGAAACTGTCGCCACTTTCGAGGGCTGCTGGGGGGCCCAGCACAGTGGGTACCCATGGCGGATTCAAATGGGACCTCGCCATCCCTGGGGAGCTGCGATCTGTGAAACTGTCGCCACTTTCGAGGGCTGCTGGGGGGCCCAGCACAGTGGGTACTCACGGTTGATTCAAATTAGACCTCACCATCCCTGGGGGGCTGCGATCTGTGAAACTGCAGCCACTTTCGAGGCTTGCTGGGGGGGCCAGCACAGTGGGTACTCACGGCGGATTCAAAGGCTGCTGGGGGCTGCGATCTGTGAAACTGTCGCCACTTTCGAGGGCTGCTGAGGGGCCCAGCACAGTGGGTACTCACCGCAGATTCAAATGGGACCTCGCCATCCCTGGGGGGCTGCGATCTGTGAAACTGTCGCCACTTTCGAGGGCTGCTGAGGGGCCCAACACAGTGGGTACTCACCGCAGACTCAAATGGGACCTCGCCATCCCTGGGGGCTGCGATCTGTGAAACTGTCGCCGCTTTCGAGAGCTGCTGAGGGGCCCAGCACAGTGGGCACTCACCGCAGACTCAAATGGGACCTCGCCATCCCTGGGGGGCTGCGATCTGTGAAACTGTCGCCACTTTCGAGGGCTGCTGAGGGGCCCAGCACAGTGGGCTTCCCGCACGTCTTTCTCCTGCTCTTCGCTCCCGTCTCCCCATGTCCTCTTCGAGCCTGTAGCTGTTGCCCTTCTTTCTTGTATGGTTCTCCTGCGCATCATGCCATAGGCGCGTGTCCCAAGTAGCTTACATATCAAACAACGGATCCTGCAATTTGATTGTCCATGCAAGTTTCGGTCAACTCCTCGTTTCCCATGATACAAATGGGTTGGGTACGTCACAGGGTAATTTATTTAACGTCGGTTGCTCCAAATGTTTTGATAGTAATACTGCACCTACGGGCCTGAGAATTTCACAGGCGCACGCGTCATAACCAACTACAGGTGCGAAAAATCTGGTTTCTGAAAATGAATCGTCAAATATCTTTAAAATCTTGGCAAAACCGACCCAAAATTACCACATTGTCTCTTCTGGCCGGGTCGACCGACTAGCTCCACCCCGCGCCGGAATTCTTCCAGCTCATCGACTGGGAGCCGGCGGTAAACCATCAACCAGGTTACCGCCAGGAGCCTCGTAGAGCTCTTTCCTCGCACGGCGCTGCTCGAAACACGTGGGGGAATCTTCCTCACACGTGAGCTGAAAACTCGAAAAAATACGTTTGCTTAGTTTTTAGACAAAGACGGTTCCTTCAAGTGTTTTGATAGTCATACTGCAGCTACGGACCTGAGAATTTCACTGGCGGGCGCGGCATAACCCACTACAGGTGCGAAAAATACCGGTTCTCGAAACGAATGTTCAAATCCCTCAGAAAGTTCGCCCAACCGACACAAAGTTCACACATTGTCCGCCCGGGCCGGGTGGGTCAACTGGCGCCGGCGGTGAACCGTCAACCTGGTCTTTTTTTTGCGTCTTTTGCGAAGGCCGGTTCGAGCTCCCATGGGGGCAGGCCTAAACACGAAGAACCTAAACAGCGAAGCTGTACAGGAAGACAGCGAAGCTGCAAAGATTTAAGCAGAGGTGCATCAAACAGCGAAGCTGTATAGATATGCACAAGACTGCCAATACACGAGAAGACAAATAAAAATAGAAAGAGGGAAGCAAAGCAGTGCGAGACCATGCAGTAACCACATAGAGCGATTACCGTCTCAGCACCACTGAAAATAAAAGCAGTGTAGTGTCGACTAGATCAAAGGCCTACTTGTAGGCACCACGCGACAAATCACGGAAAGTCACGTTCAAAGGTCAATGAGCACTCAAATCAAGGAAGCAACGAATGACCTACTTTGAGGGATCTAGCGAAGCTCTTATTCAACACACGCGCATGCACGACAACACACACAGGCATGAAGAAAGGCAACGCAATGACAAATCAAGCGTGCAGGATCAATCACATGTCCATCATCTGTGCCGTTTCCGATGCTTCTTGCCGCTCCGCGTCAATGCACTCCTGGAAGTAGAACTCTGAGGACCCCCTTGTTGCGAATCATCCTCCTCGGAACTTTCAATTCCCAATTGCAGCCTGTATGCATTAAGAGCCTCAGTCCTACGCTGAAACTCCTGTGTCGGGAGTCGGTGTAGCTCAAGCCAAAGAGCCCTTACATCGACACCGGCAAGGGCCCAGTCCCTGGCAGCTTGGCACTCAGAGCGTGTCTCACTCGGTCGATCTGCAGAACTCCCATTCATGGAACTCCCTACTGCATCAGCTGAACTCCCAACTGCAGAACTCCCAGCTGTTGAACTCCCAACTGCATCCTCAACTGCATCAGCGGAACTCCGAACAGTGGAACTTCCTACTGCACTCCCAAGTGTTGAACTCCCGACTGCACTGGAACTCCCGACTGCATCAACTGCACTCAAAACTACGGTACTCTCCACCGCACTCCCGTTGGTCGTATGCAATTCTGAAGTGTGCAACTTTGTACTCTCGATAGCCTCCGCTCGTTTGAAACAATATCTCTTCCACGCGTGAGAGTGCTTAGCAACTGTTTCACTATGAACATTATCCTCCTCCTCGTCCTTGCAGCCAGGGTTCGATGCCACAGCATCAGCTGAACTCCAAGCCGAGGTACTCCCAACTGCAGAACTCCCAGCTGTTGAACTCCCAACTGCATCAACAACTGCATCAGCGGAACTCCGAACTGTGGAACTTCCTACTGCACTCCGAACAGTGGAACTCCCGACTGCACAGGAACTCCCAACTGCAGAAGCATCACCCTGATCTGCGCGCACTCGATGACACTCCTCCTTCTCCTCCTCACCAACAAAGAGAACACAAAGATCAGTCTGAGTCCCACACTCAATGTGAACACAGGGATCTGTCTGAGTCCCACAATCGGAACACTGCGAACACAAAGAGTTGCCAGCCAATTCAACAGCATCCATATCAGTCTGTGTTCCACAAGTGTCCTCAACCCACTCCTCTTCCTCAGAATCGTCCGAGCAGAAATTCCGATAATATCTGGGCGCGAAAATGCCCGCGCGAACAAGGCACGACGGATCTGGCCCCCGAGCCGTGGACCACAAACGATACCTGACACGTTTCGCCCGCAGGCGGCGCAACTTCGATTGAGAAACTTTAACACCATGCCCATACAGCTGGTCTCGCTCACGCATGCGAGACTCACCTCCGTACGAAGGGCGAACACGGCAATATAGATCACTAACACACACTTCGACCGTAGACAAACGAGCAGACAAACAAGCGAGAGACTCGGAAGTAAACAACGCCGTATCTGTCCAATCTGAAGCAAGAAAATCCGCGCCTGACAATTCAGATGAAACAAACTCCACATATAAAAACGTGGACTCGCTCTACAAGAAGGCAAATCACAAGCAATAACTAAATGGACAGTTGAGATAACCAAGGAAAATGCTGTTCCAACGATAATCCGACAATCTCAACAATTATATGCACTCCGACGACAATGGGCCTGGACAGGCCTTCGACAATCAATAAGAGTGCACGGTACTCAGGCAAAACAGACACTGAAGCACCGTGTACGGTAAAGAGAACCAAACGCCAGGCACGGCACGATGCCGCTCGAGGAGGCCTCCGACGGGCCAGGTCGCCGCTGAGATCCCGAGGAGGGACAGCAGCAACCTGGTTTTTTGGGTTTTCGGACCGATGTTCCAGCTGGGTCAACTGGCGGCCAGAATCTGCTGCGCCAAATGCACAACAGCGCTAGTAAGCGCCTCAGCAGCACTAAGTTCGGCGTCGGTTATCGTAGCACCTTCCAGGCACCACGCGGCTTCGCACACATCCCTCCAAACGAGAGGCATATTAGAGGACACGGAGTAGGGGGAGGAGGAGGGGAGAGGAGAACACGAGACACTCTTATTACAATCATATCTATGATTGATGAAACCCACTTGAAGCCAAAAGCCGCACCCCGTCCCTTTGCTGCAAACTCCCCCATCGTATCCACCACGACAGGCGATAGGTTGTAGAAAGTCCTCAAAGCTAAACATGTACTCATACTGGTTGTAGAAGCAGTGGCCCTCGCGGGCCAAATGTGTAAGTTCATCAGCCCGTGTGTTGTCTTCCCTGAATTCATGCCTATATAAATCTTTCCCCAATCCAGAACTTCGAATACCCAGATCCCCCGCAGCACGATCTAGAACGTTAATGCATCGGTCCACACGTCTCTGGTATTGTTTATTGTCGCATCGCCATCGTCCCGTCAGCCAGTTATTCACAAGTAAACTATCCCCTTTGATTTCTACCCCGAATCCTGGACTTACAATGTCCCACACCGTCTGCCTCTCGTAGATAATCGCCAACCTCTTAGCAAGTTTTTGTGTATCTTTCTCACTCGGTATACGCTCAGTATCCCCCACCATCTCGGGAGGTGTATAGTACGCCGCTGTGCCCTTCCAGTTCTGAACAAAATACAGGAATACCTTTGGTTTATCGTACATGCACAAAAGATTCTGCCACATCTCCAGGAAAGAACGATAGCTCGTCTCGACACTCGACCACCAGGAGCTGCCATATGTAAGAATGTATGGATACTGCCAGCTACGCTGGCCCACTCTCTCTGGACCAGCCCTCAACCTCTTGATCGTGGATGCCTGAGTACGGTTGCCGTGTAGTCGGCAACATTCTGCCATAATGTCCCTGCGCGTTGTCCACTCAACATTGTACATGAGCAATCCCCTTCTGCTGTCCACGAAAGCTCTGTTATCAGGACTGCAGTGATCAATATCATGAGCTGGGAGGGAGAGTGTGGGCAGTAGAGCCGCCGACCCACTCCCTGAATCAATATTCTCAGAAGCCAAAGAATCACCGCCAAACCCTTGTCGTAGCCCCTGCAGTCGTCGTCTCTTCAAGGTCTGCCTGTTGAAGCTGGCGTCCTGGGTCGCAATGTGCCTGGCGAGCTCCTGTGAAACATCCTCCAGCCTATCACTCAATGCAATACTCTCAGCAACAACTTGTGAGATGACTCCCGCGAAAGATTGCGAGGGTGTATCAGCAAATCGTACTCTCTTCTGGGAAGGCCCAGGATCAGCAGCAAACGTGGCGACGTGTGCCTGGGGTGTTCCCTCGCATTCGGGGCTTCCCCAGGACTTGCGTCCTGACGCCTCCTGCAAAATTTGGCGACGTTGCCTGAGGTGTTCCCTCGCACTCGGGGCTTCCTCAGGACTTGCGCTCTGACGCCATTGAACATGTCGACGGTGACAATCTGACAAGATATACTCCTTGATACTTCTCATCATCGTCCAGCTCTTCCAAGCAATCATCTGTACAGCTGATGGGAAATTGGCCTCAGCGAAATGCTGTCGCACCTTGTGGAGCATCTCAGGGCGCCAGACACCCCATGTTAGCGAAGACGGCTTGCGACGGCACCACATACGCAGCAGACACATGCCCTCAAAAGCATGTATGGTTCGCACCGCCTCAGCATCAAGCGTGAACATCTCTCCCGCATATAGCAGACGCGATTGGACCTGAGCTTGATAATATTTGTGTTTCAGCGGTACCGATCTGCATCCAAAATATGATATCTGAGCGAAAAAGGATCCTCTGGCGCATTTAAGTCGATGTGCTAGGTCCTCGTGTCCCTCGAGAAAGCTTTTACAGACAACGCAGCCCAGAATAGAAAGCGACTCCACCGGTGTGAAGGCAACTCGTTGATCTCCGACTTGGGCCAAAATCGGCGTAGGGTCCTGGGTCCCGCATACGAGTATCTGCAAGGATGATGACTTCCAACTCATTCCCCAGTCTGCTAAAGCAATGGTGAAAACATCAACGATCTTCTGGATTTCCTTAGCATTCCTCCCCACAAGGTACAGATTATCAGCCCAGAGCGCATGGTTGTACGTGTGGTAGGTAGCGGGGTTGTGGGGGTCGGGGATCTCGTACCCTATGTTCTGAGCGTCCAAAGAGGCAACTACAGAGGCCCACATGGCGATAACCACGATGTTGAAAGCAAGCGGGCTCTCAGTCCCACCCGTCCTCAAGCTCTTATCCCAAGAAACCCCATCCAGTTGGATCCCCTCGAAGACGATGGTGCAATTTGTAACAGCGAGCGGCTCGATAAGTGCATATTGTAAGCGTGCTGGGATCTCTAGTTTATCCATAGCGCGTGCAAGCATACTGAGCGTGACATTGTCGAATGCTCGTGCAATATCTGCCGATGCAATATGTGCGCTCTGATCTTTGCCCCATATAGAAGCGTGCTGTGCAATACCTTTAAGTGCGGCCGCGATCTCCCATGTGTGCCGTCCCCCTGCGAAGCCGTAGATTCCCAACTTACTTTTCCAGAGAGCCAGCCTGTCCTCGATAAGAATAGTGACTGCCGTGAGGTACCACTTGCCTAGAGTGTTGGAAACTATCAAGTTCCTGGTGTCATCCAGGGACTCCATGTTGGACATCTTCGGCATGAGATTCAAATACACATCACACCATGAGCTGGGAGTGCGCCGACGACCCGAATATATTTCCTGAAACACAGCAGTGATCCTGCGCATCGAGCGCCATGGCAGAGCTTTGAGTAACTCAATGCTAACACCATCGGGTCCACAAGCTTTCCCGCTACGAAGGCGGGCGCGAGCTCGATATATGACGGAAGGCGTGAGTGTGGGGCCAACTGCTTGGCTGTCAAGTGCTGCGCGACGGAGACGTGTAACAAGCTGTGCATTACGCTCACGCTCAGCAGAACATGTCACGGTACGTACAGCATGTGCCTGCACCTCCTCCTCCCAGGCCTCCCTGTCCTCCGTAACAATACCATCCACCTTCAGCTTACGAACTCTCGTCCTCTTCCCCCTCCTCGTCGGTGCTATTGAATATTCAGCTTTCTGTCGATTGTATTCGTCTTGCAATGGTCGGAGTTGCCGTCTAAGTTCACGCTGTGCTTGCCGGTTGCCTTTATGTTCACGAACTTGCTTCTCAAGTAGGGCATGCTGTGGGGTCCTCGCAGGGGGTGACCTCTGGTGTCCAGGAGCACTCAGCAGGGGCAGTGCGTGATCCCGAATTGTTCTTGCCATCTCCTCTGGGCCTACTACAGGCACCTGGATATCCACCAAAGCTCGAAACATATCCTCCTCCCTATGGCTCTCGAACTGCTTATGGGCAGTATGATGCCTAGGTGCAGGACGGTAACGTGATGTAGGCTTCGCTGCAACATTCATCTCAACACGAACGAGAGCATGGTCGCTGAATCGGCTGTCGTGAGCCTCATACAACATGTCCACTCTACCGTCTACAATCATGTCAGACCAACTGGTGGGCACCATGATGTAATCAAGCACACGGGGAGCCGTCTGCCTGCCTAAAGGTTCAAAAGTAGGCACCCTCTGAGTCCCTAGTGTATTTGTCGCGCAGAGCCGCATCCGCTGCATGAAGCCCTCCATCTCCTCCCTCATGTGATCTTCCCTCCACCTCCTCTGCTCATGATCCCCCTTCACACCGTACCCTCTATGCATAGCAATGGACAGAGCTTGGCCTGTGTGGACCCCGTACCTGGTCTCCAGTCCAGGCGTCAACTCCACTTGGCAGTCCCCCGCCAGCACAAGTCTGTACTCGGACCCATTCTGCGAACAAAAGTGTGCAAACGTCTGCCTAATATAACTAAGCATACTCTTCTGAACATCAAGTGCATCATCACGATCGCAATGCGGGAAATACGCTGACACCAAGAAAACACACGGGCGCCTAAACACAAGTATTGAAATACGGTCTGTCGAAAAACTGGCTTTGATATGATGACGTTGTTGCCCTCTGATCACAACGCCAGCCTGCTTGCAAGTAGAGAGATAAGATTCCCATCCCAACTTTCTAAAACTGATCGAATTATGTGAGAGGTTCTGGCACTCCTGCAGACACACGATATTTACCCCCAGTGTCGACAGTAGGCGCATGCAACTAAATCCCCTGTCCTGACTCTTGCCGATCTTATTCACATTCAAAGTCCCAAGCTGCATGAGTAGGGAGTCAGGCGACCCACTCTTAGGACCCGTTGAGCCCCGTCAACGACTTGAATTGAGAGCGGCCGTGAAATCATCATACGTGCATGTGATGTTTGTGTTGTGTTTAATCGTGCCATCCCATATGTCACGATGTACTTCCCAGTTGCCCGTCGTCACCTTGAATACAGCAACCTCAACCGGTCTGCGGCTCGCATCGGCAGGTTTCGTCCAGATCGTACTCGTACCACTGCCCGACCCCGTCTCGGCCTTGATATCCATCGCTGGGTTGTTGCCTATCTTCTCACGCCATGTGCCGTAGAATCTCCCGCATGCCGATATGTGATCCTTCTTCCATGGAGGTGCTTCCAATCGTACTCTGACTGCTGCTGGGGTGGCTGTCATATTCGCAAACATGCTGGCACGTGTGGGTGGGCAACGTGCCGTCTGCTGTGGCGTGCGGGTGTTGTCAGGCGTGAAGGCATCCTCGAGAAGTTGCTTGATCTCCCAGAAAACTGAATCCTCTGTGCCCGCCGTAAACTTCATCTTCACCGAGCTCATCATCATGCGACTGCCGTTCAAGCGTAGGGTTCCCATCGCATCGAAACGACTATCGATCTCGTTGGGAAGTATTGACCTGATATTAGTGATGAGCTGAGCAGCATCCGAATCCCTCATCATCGATTGTGAACGCTGAAGTGTTGACCCATTCCATTGTGTCCATCCAGTGAGCTCGACAAAGCTACGATGCCAAGAGAGCCTCTGTCCTCCCCCTCCTCCCAGAGGATTGGCACCAGGACCAGTACCGAAACCTCCAGAGGTGGATGCGCTGGCAGTGCTTGGTGGATTCGAACGGAGATCCTTCATCTGACGCTCTAGATCACTCATGCGTTTGTCCTGCACCTCCTGATGGGTAGAAATGCGTGCAATATCAGCTTTCATCATTCCCTGCTCAGCTGCTGCTACCGCCTGACCTGCCATGATTTCTTTGTGAAAGTTTTGCATCCATCCAGGCGCCTCGCTCGCTGTGGACAAGCTGGCCGCCCTGGCTGCCTCAAGAGACTGTCGTGCTTGTGCAAGCGCATCCTGATATGCTCGTCCCTCCCCATCACGTCCCTCTGCCCCGCAATGACGAACCTGCCTCTGAAAATCCTCTCCTGCTCCCATGACTGCATCTCCTCCTCCAGGCATGTTGGCAGCAATATTGGCCATATCTTCAGAGTCTGGGAACCCCCACCTTTGAAGAAAAGCACGATCTTGTAACACTTCACTTGCACGTTTGAAACTGTGGCGTGCAGTCCCGAAATATTGATCCAGGTCAACAGAAGGTATGTCCAAGGAAGGACCCTGTCTGCGGTACCACTGTGATGTTGTCTCTCCCCAATGTTCAAGACCACACTGCCGACGAAAGACAACTTGTGAATCCCAGGAGTCTCCCGTCCTGAGTCCTCTCACGATAACAGTGAATCAATTATGTGGAACAGTACAGTATGTGGAACCACCGTGTACAGTATGTGGAACCACGTTGTGAAGGAATGCCCCGCCAGATTTCGATTCCCGCGCTTCCGCCTTGATACCGTGTACAGTATGGGGAACAAAAGCCGCCTCTCTGCACGATGCAGCTCGAAACGAGGGGACCCCCAGCGGCGAGGCCAGGCTGGGCAGGAGGTAAGCTCTGCCACAACCTGGTTACCGCCGGGAACCTCGTAGAGCTCCTTGAGCCAAGTGTCCTCCGCCAAGTGTTTTGATAGTAATACTGCAGCTACGGACCTGAGAATTCATTGGCAGACGCGACACAACCCACTACAGGTGCGAAAAAAATACCGGTTCTTAAAACGAATGTTCAAATCTCTCACAAAGTTCGTCCAACGGACCCAAAGTTAGCACATTGTCCGTCGGGGCCAGGTCGGCCAACTGGCGCCGGCGGTGAACCGTCAACCTGGTCACCGCCGGAAACCTCGTAGAGTTAGAGTTTTTCGATGTTCATATTAGCTGGGCTCCCGGGAAACAACTCATAAGAAAATTCATCAGCAGAGCTGAGCTGCTCTCAGAGTAAAGCTTATATGCAAATGCTCAGCGTAAAAAACTGCTTTCTCAAAATAAATGGTCATATATCTTTCAAATATCAGCAAAACCGACCAACAGTTGTCACATTGTCCGCCCGGGCCGGGTCGGCCAACTAGCTCCACCCCGCGCCGGAATTCCTCTAGCTCATCGATGCCGAAGAGCTCTACGAGGTACTAGCTGCACCCCGCGCCGGAATTTCTCTAGCTCATCGATGCCGAAGAGCTCTACGAGGTATGACAAAGAGCTCTACGAGGTACTAGCTCCACCCGGCGCCGGAACTGGGCGCCGGCGGTAAACCGTCAACCTTTCTTACCGCCGGAGGACTCGTAGAGCTTCCTGACAATATATTATGTCCAAAGAATAAGCAGAGAACGAATAGTTTTCCAGCCCGAACGCTGATAGCAGACTGATCTCAGGCGTCTAGTGATATCCCATTGCTGTGCTGAACGGTTCTATAGCTCATCTGCAGCGTGTAGAAAATACCATTCGGGAGAAAATAGCAGAGTACGAATCCGTGTTTGGCGTCTGCGCTCACACCAGACCCAAACCAAGCGTCTAGATGCTTTGCGCCTCATGATGTCCTTCTGATTCTTCGGCCGACGAGTTCAGTGAAGAAATTCACCATCATTTGGAAAAGAAATATCGGTCGAATACGAATAGCTTTGTGAACCTAGCTCTGGTAGCAGACCGAGTTCAGACCTCTCGATGCAACAGACGAACGCTCCTAATGATTCTGGATCGGTGTCTGTGCATACCAGCTCTGTAGCTCTCCTACAGCCCGAATTCAATACAGGAAACGGACAACATCTGTCAAGATGACTCGAAGAATACAAATAGTTTTGCGGACCTAGCTCGAGTAACGGGCCTGAAGATTCCGAATCAGTTTCTGTGCGTATGAGCTCTCTAGCTCTCCTACTGCCCGAGTTACGTGCGAAAACGGACAGCACCTCTCAAGATGACTCGAACGATACGGATAGTTTCGCGGACCTAGCTCCAGTAGTAGACCGAGTTCAGACCTCTGGATGCAACAGAAAAACGCGCCTGATTATTCTGTATCGGTTTCTGTGCGCATCAGCTCTGTAGCTCACCTAGAGCTCGAGCGAAGTACAGAAAACCGAGAGTCCCTGTGGAGATGACTCAAGCAATACGAATAGTTTTGCGGACCTAGCTCGAGTAGCAGACCGATTTCAGACCTCTGCATGCGACAGGCGGACGCGCCTGATGTCTCTGAATCAGTTTCTGTAATTACCAGCCCTGTAGCCTCCCTAAAGCCCGAGTTAAATACAGAAAACCGACAGCACCTCTCAAGATGACTCGAACAATACGAATAGGTTTCGCGGACCTAGCTCGAGCAGCAGACCGAGTTCAGACCTCTAGATGCAACAGACGAACGCGCCTGATGATTCTAAATCGGTTTCTGTAAGTATCAGCTCTGTAGCTGTCCTACAGCTCGAGTTATGTACAGAAAGCCGTCACCGCGTGTCAAGATGACCCGAAACGGCCGATCCCGCCGGAGTGCTTTTTGGCAGTAATATCTACCCGATCGACCCGAAATTAAGATGGCGAGCGGGAAAAAGATCGAATATCATGGGAAAAAATACTAGAACTCAAACGAATGGTTGAATTCCGAGAACAAAATTTTCAACCGAGCAAAAGTCAGCAAAAGGTCCGTCGAGATTTTCTTGCCGACTAGCTCTCCAGCGCCCCGGATTTACTCTTAAGCTTCCAGCAACTAGCTAAGGGAAGCTCTACGAGTTATCCCTCTTGCTCATCGTTGCCGAAGAGCTCTACGAGGTAAGAGGGGCTCGTCTGAAGCACTGGGCTCCGGCGGTAAACCGTCAACCTTTCTTACCGCCGGGAGACTCGCAGTGCTTCCTTGCCATATATTATGTCTAAAGAATTAGTTTTTCAGTCTCAGCGCTAATAGCAGACTGATCTCAGTCTTTGAGATATATGTCACTATTGCCCAGAGCTCTAGATGCAACAGACGCACGCGCCTGACGATGCTGAATCGATTGATTCGCACGAGCTGTGTAGCTCTCCTACATTTCAAGTTAAGTACAGAAAACCGACAGTATCTGTCAAGATGACTCGACTAATACGAATAGGTTCGCGGACCTAGCTCGAGTAGCAAGCAGACCGAGTTCAGACCTCTGGATGCAACAGATGCACGCTCCTGATGATTTTGAATGGGTTTCTGAAAGTATTAGCCCTGTAGCTGTCCTACAGCTCGAGTTAATTTCATAAGACCGACAGCACCTGTCAAGATGACTCGGATAATCATAAGTTCGCGGACCTAGCTCGAGTAGCAGACCGAGCTCAGACCTCTAGATGCAACAGATGAACGCGCCTGCTGATTTTGAACGGTTTCCGTAAGTATCAGCTCTGTAGCTGTCCTACATCTCGAGTTAAGTCCAGAAAACCAACAGCACCTGTCAAGATCACTCGAATAATACGAATACTTTCGCGGACCTAACTCGAGTAGCAGACCGAGTTCAGACCTCTGGATGCAACAGACGAACGCGCCTGATGATTTTAAGGAGCTTCTGTAAGCATCAGCTCTGTAGCTCTTCTACATCTCGAGTTAAGTACAAAAAAACAACAACGCCTGTCAAGATGACTCGAAACAGCCGATCCCGCCCGTGTTCTTTTTGGCAGTAAAAGGTACCCGATCGAGCTGAGATCGAGACGGCGAGCGGGAATAAGATCGAATATCACGGGAAAGAATACTAGAGCTCTAATGAATGGTTGAATTTCGAGAACAAAATTTTCAGCCAATCGACTAAAAGTCACCAAAAGGTCCGTCGATATTTTTCTTGCCAACTAGCTCTCAAGCGCCCCGGAAAAGAACCGGCGGTAAACCGTCAACTTGGTCGACGCCGGGAACCTCGTAGAGCTCTTTTCTTGCACGGCGATCCTTGGAACACATGAAGAAAGCTTCTGGAGCGAGAGACGAAAAACTCGAAAAAACACGTTTTTCTGTTTTTATCCAACGTCGGTTGCTCCAAGTGTTTTGATAGTAATACTGCACCTATGAGCCTAAGAATTTGACTGGCAAACGCGCCAAAACCCACTACAGGTGCAAAAATCTGCTTTCTCAAAATGAATTGTCAAATATCTTTCAAATCTGAGCAAAACCAACCCAAAGTTGCCACATTGTCTCTTCCCGTCGGGTCGACCAACCAGCTCCACCCCGCGCCGGAGTTCCTCTTGCTCATCGATGCCGAAGAGCTCCACGAGGTTGTTACTGGGAACCGGCGGTAAACCGTTGACCAGGTACCGCCAGGGAACCTCGTAGAGCTCTTTTCTTGCACGGCGATCCTCGGAACACATGAAGAAAGCTTCTGGAGCCAGATACGAAAAACTCGAAAAATCACGTTTTTCTGATTTATCCAACATCGGTTCCTCCAATATTATGGTAGTAATACTGCAGCTACGGACCTGAGAATTTGACTGGCAGACGCGGCATAACCCACTACAGGTGCGGAAATCTGGTTTCTCAAAATGAACTGCCAAATATCTTTCAAATTTTCGCAAAACCCACCCAAAGTTACCACATTGTCTCTTTTGGTCGGCTCGGCCAACTAGCTCCATCCCGCGCCGGCATTCCTCTAGCTCATCGATGACGAAGAGCTATACGAGGTACTCTTAAGCTTCCAGCAACTAGCTAAGGGGAGGGGCTTCTGAAGCACTTGGTAGCGCCCACTTGGTAGCGTCCAAAACCCGGAGAACATAGACCGGAGAGTAAAAGAAAACTTGGTAGCGTCCAAAACCCGGAGAGCAAATACCGGAGAGAAAGTGGGCGCCGGCGGTAAACCGTCAACCTTTCTTACCGCCGGGGGACTCGTAGAGCTTCCTGACCATATATGATGTTGAGAAATAGCAGACAACGAATAGTTTTTCAGCCCGAGCTATTTCAGACCTCTCGATGCAACAGCCGAACGCCCCTGATGCTTCTGGATCGTTTTCTGTGCGCACCAGCTCTGTGGCTCTCCTACAGCCCGAGTTCAATACAGAAAAGGGACAACATCTGTCAAGGTGACTTGAAGAATACGAATAGTTTTGCGGACCTAGCCCGAGAAGCTAACCCAGTTCAGACCTCTGGGCTCTGGATGCAACAGACGAACGCGCATGATGATTCCGAATCAGTTTCTGTGCGCATCAGCTCTGTAGCTCTCCTACAGCCCGAGTTACGTGCGAAAATCGACAGCACCTCTCAAGATGACTCGAAAAATACGAATAGTTTCGCGAACCTAGCTCGAGTAGCAGATCGAGTTCAGACCTCTAGATGCGACAGACGAACGCGCCTGATCATTCTGCATCGGTTTCAGTGCGCATCAGCTCTGTAGCTACCCTAGAGCTCGAGTTAAGTACAGAAAACCGACAGTCTCTGTTGAGATGACTCGAGCGATACGAATAGTTTTGCGGACCTGGCTCGAGTAGCAGACCGATTTCAGACCTCAGCATGCGACAGGCGGACGCGCCTGATGTCTCCGAATCGGTTTCTGTGATTAACAGCCCTGTAGCCGCCCTACAGCCCGAGTTAAGTGCAGAAAACCGACAGCACCTCTCAAGATGACTCGAACAATACGAATAGTTTCGCGGACCTACCTCGATCAGCAGACCGATTTCAGACCTCTGGATTCAACAGACAAACGCGCCTCATCATTCTGGATCGGTTTCTGTAAATATCAGCTCTGTAGCTGTCCTATAGCTCGAGTTATGTTCAGAAAACCGTCACCGCGTGTCAAGATGACCCGAAACGGCCGATCCCGCCGGCGCGCATTTTGGCAGTAAAAGGTACCCGATCGAGCTGAGATTAAGACGGCGAGCGGGAATAAGATCGAATATCACGGGAAAAAATACTAGAGCTCAAACGAATTGAGGAATTTCGAGAACCAAATTTTCAACCGACCAAAAGTCACCGAAAGGTCCGTCGAGACTGGAATCGGCGGTAAACCGTCAACCAGGTTTTTTGAGTTTGAGTCAGGGCGCGGACAGCTGTGACAGCTGAGCCCTAAGACTCCCAAACGGAGCACAGGGTAGCTAGAGAAGGCACCTCTTATCATCACACTGCCGAGCCACTGAGGCATAGGCATCGGAATAGGATACAGGAACAAGGAAAAGGATGCAACACGACATGTGAGAATCCAAAGGTGTTGGAACAAGTCAGTGAATGGTGTAAGAGCTGGTTGAAACGCTACCCAAAACGTGTTCCACGGCCATACAATGCCGTTTTACTGCATTGATCAAAGCAACAGCCGATCAGCAGCATATGCTTCCACAGACCGCCCTCCAACGAAGAAACCGTGGAGGCCGACTAGTTCATGTTTACGTTGTATATCACAGGCGAAGCAGAGTGAAAGTTAAAGTTGAAGTCTTGAACAGCGCCAGGCGCCAGTTAAGGCCACAGTTAAGGCCACAAGGTTACACAAAGGTTCCTAATGTGGCTCTGCAAGCGTTGTTCCATCAACCGTTGAGCACCACTTGAGTAGAATGTCAAGCACCGCCAATGTCCGAAGCACCACCCTGCAATACGGTGCATCCTTATCTTGTCCAACCGACACAGCCCACAGGTTCTCTGGATGTCCGCGTCCTCCCCCCCATCACGGCGCAAAGCCTCACAGAAACGGTGCAGAGCAGCCTGCTTCAAGTAAAAATGTGCCCTCACTCGCTGGGTGGCCATATTATCCCATGCGTGGAAGGCCGCATCCGAATCAGCGTCCTCATCGCACTCTGATTGATAGTTATGCAACTCATCCACCTCCGTCCCCTTGTCGCCTTCGGGCAACAAAGGCACAATTGGGGCGGGTAGAGCGGAAGAAACTGAATCGTGAAAAGAGGGCGGAGGTTGGGGAGGATCGCAAGTAGATTGATGGGCCGACTTTGACATAGAAGAGCCAGTTAGAACTGCCTGAGCCTTCGCCCTTGCCCGCCTCCTGTTTCTGCGGTGCCTCTGGCCTTTCCCACGGCCAGCATCCTCCTCAGGACTCGGCGCCTCCTCGGGACTCTAAATTCCCATTCGAAGTTTGCATGCGTTGGGCGCCTCGATCCGAGCCCAAAACTCCTCTTTCGGGAGCCGTTCGAATTCCCGCCAAAGAGCAACTGCATCGTCATTGGCACGGGCCCAGTCCCTGGCAGCTCGACACTCAGATCGATTGCTCTGCAACTCATCTGCACAGAGCCGGGAAGAAGATGCACAGTTATCTTTACGACCCGGCGGTAACCAAGACGGCGTCTGGTTACGGGGACTCGCGGGGCTTCTTCGTGCCTCCTCATCATGCAAATCCTCTTTCCGAACACCTGGGTCAACAGAAGCCGACAGAGTGTCAGGAAATGGAGCGTGGCAAACTTCAGAGCTTGAATCCAAGAAAACAGTATGCTGAGAATAATGCAACTTCTCATTCAGCACCCCCTCACTCTGCAAATCCTCATCCTGCAACTCCTCGTCCTGCAACTCCTCATTCTGAACACCAGGATCAAAAGAAACAGAGCCCAGTCTCGACTGCAGCCCACCATCTGGAGACTGCACCACATCTGGAGAATACGCAACCGAAAATGAGACGAGCAAGCTTCTCCACGATCAGTTGGCCCAGCAGTTGGCACCGATAAGGAACTCAACAATACACTGACCTGCTCCTCCGAGCTCCCCTGAAACGGGCATGGGTTTCGCGCACAATCATCGAGGTTATCAAACCAGCCAAACGCGGGGAAAGTATTCGGATCAGCCACAAAATATGGATCACGAGCATTAAACTGCATAACATCAAATACAGCTTGTCTACAAATCGCCAGTTTGATTATCCTTGTTTTTCTTGTCCAACTGGTCGAAACAAAACTCATCGAACAAAATTGCGCTGTCATGATGCCGCACAAGGAAGGGGCACGCAAGAACAACTAATCAATTCAATGCCGACAGATCACCCAGTTATCAATAAGAGTGTACGGTGCTCAGGCAAAACAGACACTGAAGCACAGTGTATGGTGAAGAGAACCAAACGCCAGGCACGGCACGATGCCGCTCGAGGAGGCCTTGAGCCAAAATGGCTACGGCACCTCGTAGAGCTCTGTTCTTGCACAGCGCTCCTCCGAACACATGAAGAAAGCTTCTGAAGCGAGGGCCGAAAAACTTGAAAAATTACGATTTTGCGGTTTTCATCCAATGTCGGTTCCGCCAAGTGTTTTGATAGTAATACTGCACCTACGGACCTGAGAATTTGACTGGCTGACGTTGCATAACCCACTACAGGTGCGAAAAATCTGGTTTCTCGAAATAAATGATCAAATGTCTTTCAAATCTTAGCAAAACCGACCAAAAGTTACCACTTTGTCTGCCCGGGCCAGGTCGACCAACTGGGATCCGGCGGTAAACCGTCAACCAGGTAACCGCCGGGAGCCTCGTAGAGCTCTTTTCTCGCGCGGCGCTGCTCGGAACACACGGGAAATGCTTCCTCAAGGGTGAAGGAAAAAGCTCGAAAAATACGTGTTTTCCGTTTTCATAAAACGTCGGTTCCCATGAGAGTTCGCATCTGCGGACCTGACAATTGGACTGGCAGACACACGTGAAAAATATACTTTTTCTTCTGATTTCTGTGCGGGAAAGCTCTCAAGCTCATCTGCAGCTCGAGTTAAGTGAAAGATTTCACCATCAGTTCGAAAAAATCTGTTGCATGCGAATGATTTTGCGGACCTAGCTCGAGTAGCGGTCTCTGGTCAGAGCTCTGCATGCTTCAGCCCAACGCCTCTGATGTATCTAGATCGGTGTCTCTGCGTAAAAGCTCGCTAGCTCACCGACACCTACACCAACAACGCCTGTAAAGTGAACTTGAGAAATACCAATAGTGTCGCCTAGAGACCGAGTTCGGACCTTTCGATACAACAGACAAACGCGTCTGGTGATACTGAATCAGTGTATGTACGTACCAGCTCTGTAGCTCTTCTAAATATTGAGTTAAGTACAGAAAGCCGAAAGCACTTGTCGAAATCGCTCGAAGAATATAGTTTTACGGACCTAGCTCGAGTAGCAGACCGAGTTCAGACCTCTGAGTGCAACAGACGAACGTGCCTGTAGTATCAGCTCTGTAGCTCTACTACACCTCAAGTTAGGTACAGAAAACCGTGAACGCGTGTCAAGATGACTCCGAACACAGTCGGTTCCTGCAAGTCTTTTGACAGTAATATTCCAGCTACGGACCTGAGAATTTGACTCGCAGACGCGGCATAACCCACTACACATGAGAAGAATACCAGTTCTTAAAACGAACTGTCAAATTTTGCGCAAAGAAAGAAAAACCGACCCAAAGTCATCACATTGTCTCTTAAGGTCGGGTCTCCCAACTAGCTGCACCCTACGCCCGAATTCCTCTTAGCTCATCTTTCCGAGGAGCTCTACGAGGTACTAGCTCCACCCCGCGCCCGAATTCCTCTAGCTTATCGAGGCCGAAGAGCTCTACGAAGTATTTTTCTTGCCAACTAGCTCTCCAGCGCTCCAGAATTGGGATCCGGCGGAGAACCGTCAACCAGGTAACCGCCAGGAGCCTCGTAGAGCTCTTTTCTCGCGCGGCGCTGCTCGCAGCACACGAGAAAAGCTTTCTCAAGCGTGAAGAAAAAAACTCGAAAAATACGTTTTCTCATTTTGCATCTTCGTTGCCAGACCGAGTTCAGATCTCCCGATACGAGAGTAGAACGCGCTGGATGATACTCGATCGATTTATATGCGTACCAGCTCTGTAAAATCTTCAGTTAAGGGAAACATACAGCACCTGTCGAGATCACTCGTATAATACGGAAAGTTTCGCGTATCTAGCTCGAGTAGCAGATAGAGTTCAGACGCGCCTGATGATTCTGAATCGCTTTCTGGAAGTATCAGCTCTGTAGTTATCCTAAATCTCGAGTTAATACAAAAAACCGGTAACACTGGGCGCCGGCGGTAAACCGTCAACCTTGGTTACCGCCGGGAGACTCGTAGAGCTTCCTAGCTCGACTTAAGATGAGAAAAACCGACAGCACCTACCAACATTCCGACTCATAGTGATATTTTTTGACCTCTGAATGCGACAGGCGGACGCGTCTGATGTCTGCGAATCGACTCCTGTCATTACCAGCCCTGCAGCCCCCCTACAGCCCGAGTGAAGTGCAGAAAACCGACAGGACCTCTCAGGATGACTCGAACAATACAATAGTTTCGCAGACCTAATTCGGGCAGCAGACCGAGTTCCGAGCTCTGGATTCGACAGGCGGACGCGCCTGATTCTTCAAATCGATTCCTGTGACCACCAGCACTGTAGCACCCCTCAGCACGAGTTGAGTCAAGAAAACCGAGAGCACTTCTCAAGATGACTCGACCAATACAAATAGTTTCGCGATTCTACATCGGGCAGCAGACCGAGTTCAGAGCTCTGGATTCGACAGACAAACGCAACTGATGATTCTGAACCGTTTTCTGTAAATATCAGCTCTGTAGCTGTCCTACAGCTCGAGTGAAGTACAGAAAACCGAGAGTTCCTGTCAAGATGACTCGAATAATACGAATAGGTTTGCGGACCTAGCTCGGCTAACAGACCGAGTTCAGACCTCTGGATTCAACAGGCAAACGCGATTAGCTGTGCTTACCGGGTAGCTGTCCTAAAGCTCGAGTTATGTTCAGAAAACCGTCAGCGCGTACCAAGATGACTCAAAACGGCCGATCCCGCCACAGTGATTTTCGATAGTAATATTGACCCGATCGAGCTGAGATCAAGATGGCGAGCGGGAATAAGATCGAATATCACGGGAAAAAATACTATAGCTCTAACGAATGTTCAAATTTGGAGAACATAATTTTCAACTGAGCAAGAGTCACCAAAAGTTCCGTCGAGATTTTTCGAGCCAACTAGCCCGCCAGTGCGTCCGAACTGGCGCCGGCGGTGAACCGTCAACCTGGTCACCGCCGGGAACCTCGTAGAGCTCCTTGCACGCGTAAGAATGCTCAGATTCAACACAGACGGCTTCTCAGAGCATTTCTAGAAAAAAACATCATATGTGCATTTCTCGGTGTCAACGTGGCGTCGGTTCCTCCAAATGTTCGGATAGTAAAACTGTCTCGAAAGAGCTGAGCTGCTCGCAAGGTAAAGTTAAGATACTAATGCTCGGAGTAAAAATCTGCTTTCTTAAAATGAATTGTCAAATATCTTTCAAGTCTTCGCAAAACCGACCCAAAGTTACCACATCTTCTTTTCTGGTCAGGTCGACCAACTGGGCGCCGGCGGTAAACCGTCAACCTTGGTTTTTTGCGTTGCTCGGAGCCCACAGGGACAAAGGAGCCCCCGCTCAGGATTCAGGTCCGCAGCAGAGGAGCAGCAGGTGCTCGACACCTTCAGCGAGGCGCTTGCTGGCCAAGAGCTCAGCTTGACTAACCGTGCAGGTCGGCGGGATGGCGGCAGCCTCGGAGGCTATGTTGAATAGCCAAGAGCCTTGAGAGTGTTGAAGAGCAGGGAGGGGGAGCACGAATAAGTCAATAACCCAACCAATGCCAACACCGTGGGAGGAACGACCACCATCGAAGTAGCCGCGAATCCCCTTTATTTGTTCCCTTCTGAGAGTATGAATGCACGGGTCGAAAGTACGATGGTTCTGGCCCGCGCGGGCCTTCCAAGTTTCAGCATCAGCACGCTCGTTTCCCTCACGATAAAACCACTTCCAAGGATCTAAACCCCAAGACGGCGGCCTCAGATTCACGCGGTAGTTCAAGTGTAATCTGTATAATATACTTTGAATGTGTGCAATGGTCTCACAATATACTTCCGTCGTACATACATATTGTCCCACCAGCCAGTTCACTACCACCTGGGAGTCACCACAGAGCTTGACGGGAATCCCTTCAGCCTCGTAGTTCCAGACGCTGGCATTCTCGAAGTTAAAGGCGAGCCGCTTTGCAATCTCATTATTTCTCTCCTCCGTCCCCTCCACCTCCTCCTCATCGTTTTTCGGCCTCCAGGGTTTTGGTTCAGGCAGGTGAGCATATTCTAAAACATGTTGAAGGTCCCATTCCGAAAGCAACGTACGGATAAAACACCTCCACCCTGCCTGAGTCCACTCAAGAGTATCATACCAAGCATCTCCACCCACCGTTTCAAATGGCAAGCCCCACGGACGAAGTCCCACCGTTTTCCCACCTTCCCTTCGACGTGTAAAAGATCGCGCTTCCTGCGAGTTATAGGTGCGAATAACGGCATCCATCTGCTGTGTCCACGGGCTGGCGGCATGCATCATCGTGTAACGAGCCTGCAAGAAAGGGTCATCCGCACTCGCCCCCACCATATCCCTTCGAAACCTTCTTCGCATGGCTGCTGGCGCTGGTGTAGGGGCTGATGTTGATGATGGCGTTGGTGCAGATGCGGGAGCAGTCTTGCTCCTTTTGGCAGCAGCACGGGACGCCTGAGAGATAAGCCGTCGTCGGTTCTGACTCGTGGCGCTGTTCTCCTGACCCTCTGGCGCTGACTCGTGGCGCTGTTCTCCAACCTTGGTTACCGCCGGGAGACTCGTAGAGCTTCCTAGCTCGACTTAAGTTCAGAAAACCGACAGCACCCACCAACATTCCGACTCATAGTGATATTTTTTTGACCTCTGAATGCGACAGGCGGACGCGTCTGATGTCTGCGAATCGACTCCTGTCATTACCAGCCCTGCAGCCACCCTACAGCCCGAGTTAAGTGCAGAAAACCGACACCTCTCAGGATGACTCGAACAATACAATAGTTTCGCAGACCTAATTCGGGCAGCAGACCGAGTTCCGAGCTCTGGATTCGACAGGCGGACGCGCCTGATGTCTTCAAATCGATTCCTGTGACCACCAGCACTGTAGCCCCCCTCAGCGCGAGTTGAGTCAAGAAAACCGAGAGCACTTCTCAAGATGACTCGACCAATACGAATAGTTTCGCATTCTAGATCGGGAAGCAGACCGAGTTCACAGCTCTGGATTCGACAGACAAACGCAACTGATGATTCTAAATCGGTTTCTGTCAATATATCAGCTCTGTAGCTGTCCTACAGCTCGAGTTAAGTACAGAAAACCGAGAGTTTCTGTCAAGATGACTCGAATAATACGAATAGGTTTGCGGACCTAGCTCGGCTAACAGACCGAGTTCAGACCTCTGGATTCAACAGGCGAACGCGCCTAATCATTCTACATCGATTAGCTGTGCTAACCAGCTCTGTAGCTGTCCTAAAGCTCGAGTTATGTTGAGAAAACCGTCAGCGCGTATCAAGATGACTCGAAACGGCCGATCCCGCCACAGTGCTTTTCGATAATAATATTCATCCGATCGAGCTGAGATCAAGATGGCGAGCGGGAATAAGATCGAATGTCACGGGAAAAAATACTAGAGCTCAAACGAATTGTTGAATTTCGAGAACAAAATTTTCAACCGACCAAAAGTCACCAAAAGTTCCGTCGAGATTTTTCTTGCCAACTAGCTTTCCAGCGCGTCCGAATTACTCTTACGCTTCCAGCTGCTAGCTTAGGGAAGCTCTACGAGTCACTAGCTCCACCCCGCGCCGGAATTCCTCTAGCTCATCGATAACGAAGAGCTCTACGAGGTACCTGTTGTCGTCCAAAACCCGGATAGCCAAGCGCGAGACGCGCGCACGGACGCGTCTCGTCGCGCAAGCGCACCCCAACCGCCGCGCATGTTTCTGCGCTCGCCTGAGACGGGTGCGTGTCAACTGGCGCCGGCGGTGAACCGTCAACCTGGTTTTTTGGGTTTTCGGACCGATGTTCCAGCTGGGTCAACTGGCGGCCAGAATCTGCTGCGCCAAATGCACAACAGCGCTAGTAAGCGCCTCAGCAGCACTAAGTTCGGCGTCGGTTATCGTAGCACCTTCCAGGCACCACGCGGCTTCGCACACATCCCTCCAAACGAGAGGCATATTAGAGGACACGGAGTAGGGGGAGGAGGAGGGGAGAGGAGAACACGAGACACTCTTATTACAATCATATCTATGATTGATGAAACCCACTTGAAGCCAAAAGCCGCACCCCGTCCCTTTGCTGCAAACTCCCCCATCGTATCCACCACGACAGGCGATAGGTTGTAGAAAGTCCTCAAAGCTAAACATGTACTCATACTGGTTGTAGAAGCAGTGGCCCTCGCGGGCCAAATGTGTAAGTTCATCAGCCCGTGTGTTGTCTTCCCTGAATTCATGCCTATATAAATCTTTCCCCAATCCAGAACTTCGAATACCCAGATCCCCCGCAGCACGATCTAGAACGTTAATGCATCGGTCCACACGTCTCTGGTATTGTTTATTGTCGCATCGCCATCGTCCCGTCAGCCAGTTATTCACAAGTAAACTATCCCCTTTGATTTCTACCCCGAATCCTGGACTTACAATGTCCCACACCGTCTGCCTCTCGTAGATAATCGCCAACCTCTTAGCAAGTTTTTGTGTATCTTTCTCACTCGGTATACGCTCAGTATCCCCCACTATCTCGGGAGGTGTATAGTACGCCGCTGTGCCCTTCCAGTTCTGAACAAAATACAGGAATACCTTTGGTTTATCGTACATGCACAAAAGATTCTGCCACATCTCCAGGAAAGAACGATAGCTCGTCTCGACACTCGACCACCAGGAGCTGCCATATGTAAGAATGTATGGATACTGCCAGCTACGCTGGCCCACTCTCTCTGGACCAGCCCTCAACCTCTTGATCGTGGATGCCTGAGTACGGTTGCCGTGTAGTCGGCAACATTCTGCCATAATGTCCCTGCGCGTTGTCCACTCAACATTGTACATGAGCAATCCCCTTCTGCTGTCCACGAAAGCTCTGTTATCAGGACTGCAGTGATCAATATCATGAGCTGGGAGGGAGAGTGTGGGCAGTAGAGCCGCCGACCCACTCCCTGAATCAATATTCTCAGAAGCCAAAGAATCACCGCCAAACCCTTGTCGTAGCCCCTGCAGTCGTCGTCTCTTCAAGGTCTGCCTGTTGAAGCTGGCGTCCTGGGTCGCAATGTGCCTGGCGAGCTCCTGTGAAACATCCTCCAGCCTATCACTCAATGCAATACTCTCAGCAACAACTTGTGAGATGACTCCCGCGAAAGATTGCGAGGGTGTATCAGCAAATCGTACTCTCTTCTGGGAAGGCCCAGGATCAGCAGCAAACGTGGCGACGTGTGCCTGGGGTGTTCCCTCGCATTCGGGGCTTCCCCAGGACTTGCGTCCTGACGCCTCCTGCAAAATTTGGCGACGTTGCCTGAGGTGTTCCCTCGCACTCGGGGCTTCCTCAGGACTTGCGCTCTGACGCCATTGAACATGTCGACGGTGACAATCTGACAAGATATACTCCTTGATACTTCTCATCATCGTCCAGCTCTTCCAAGCAATCATCTGTACAGCTGATGGGAAATTGGCCTCAGCGAAATGCTGTCGCACCTTGTGGAGCATCTCAGGGCGCCAGACACCCCATGTTAGCGAAGACGGCTTGCGACGGCACCACATACGCAGCAGACACATGCCCTCAAAAGCATGTATGGTTCGCACCGCCTCAGCATCAAGCGTGAACATCTCTCCCGCATATAGCAGACGCGATTGGACCTGAGCTTGATAACGACGATATTTGTGTTTCAGCGGTACCGATCTGCATCCAAAATATGATATCTGAGCGAAAAAGGATCCTCTGGCGCATTTAAGTCGATGTGCTAGGTCCTCGTGTCCCTCGAGAAAGCTTTTACAGACAACGCAGCCCAGAATAGAAAGCGACTCCACCGGTGTGAAGGCAACTCGTTGATCTCCGACTTGGGCCAAAATCGGCGTAGGGTCCTGGGTCCCGCATACGAGTATCTGCAAGGATGATGACTTCCAACTCATTCCCCAGTCTGCTAAAGCAATGGTGAAAACATCAACGATCTTCTGGATTTCCTTAGCATTCCTCCCCACAAGGTACAGATTATCAGCCCAGAGCGCATGGTTGTACGTGTGGTAGGTAGCGGGGTTGTGGGGGTCGGGGATCTCGTACCCTATGTTCTGAGCGTCCAAAGAGGCAACTACAGAGGCCCACATGGCGATAACCACGATGTTGAAAGCAAGCGGGCTCTCAGTCCCACCCGTCCTCAAGCTCTTATCCCAAGAAACCCCATCCAGTTGGATCCCCTCGAAGACGATGGTGCAATTTGTAACAGCGAGCGGCTCGATAAGTGCATATTGTAAGCGTGCTGGGATCTCTAGTTTATCCATAGCGCGTGCAAGCATACTGAGCGTGACATTGTCGAATGCTCGTGCAATATCTGCCGATGCAATATGTGCGCTCTGATCTTTGCCCCATATAGAAGCGTGCTGTGCAATACCTTTAAGTGCGGCCGCGATCTCCCATGTGTGCCGTCCCCCTGCGAAGCCGTAGATTCCCAACTTACTTTTCCAGAGAGCCAGCCTGTCCTCGATAAGAATAGTGACTGCCGTGAGGTACCACTTGCCTAGAGTGTTGGAAACTATCAAGTTCCTGGTGTCATCCAGGGACTCCATGTTGGACATCTTCGGCATGAGATTCAAATACACATCACACCATGAGCTGGGAGTGCGCCGACGACCCGAATATATTTCCTGAAACACAGCAGTGATCCTGCGCATCGAGCGCCATGGCAGAGCTTTGAGTAACTCAATGCTAACACCATCGGGTCCACAAGCTTTCCCGCTACGAAGGCGGGCGCGAGCTCGATATATGACGGAAGGCGCGAGTGTGGGGCCAACTGCTTGGCTGTCAAGTGCTGCGCGACGGAGACGTGTAACAAGCTGTGCATTACGCTCACGCTCAGCAGAACATGTCACGGTACGTACAGCATGTGCCTGCACCTCCTCCTCCCAGGCCTCCCTGTCCTCCGTAACAATACCATCCACCTTCAGCTTACGAACTCTCGCCCTCTTCCCCCTCCTCGTCGGTGCTATTGAATATTCAGCTTTCTGTCGATTGTATTCGTCTTGCAATGGTCGGAGTTGCCGTCTAAGTTCACGCCGTGCTTGCTGGTTGCCTTTATGTTCACGAACTTGCTTCTCAAGTAGGGCATGCTGTGGGGTCCTCGCAGGGGGTGACCTCTGGTGTCCAGGAGCACTCAGCAGGGGCAGTGCGCGATCCCGAATTGTTCTTGCCATCTCCTCTGGGCCTACTACAGGCACCTGGATATCCACCAAAGCTCGAAACATATCCTCCTCCCTATGGCTCTCGAACTGCTTATGGGCAGTATGATGCCTAGGTGCAGGACGGTAACGTGATGTAGGCTTCGCTGCAACATTCATCTCAACACGAACGAGAGCATGGTCGCTGAATCGGCTGTCGTGAGCCTCATACAACATGTCCACTCTACCGTCTACAATCATGTCAGACCAACTGGTGGGCACCATGATGTAATCAAGCACACGGGGAGCCGTCTGCCTGCCTAAAGGTTCAAAAGTAGGCACCCTCTGAGTCCCTAGTGTATTTGTCGCGCAGAGCCGCATCCGCTGCATGAAGCCCTCCATCTCCTCCCTCATGTGATCTTCCCTCCACCTCCTCTGCTCATGATCCCCCTTCACACCGTACCCTCTATGCATAGCAATGGACAGAGCTTGGCCTGTGTGGACCCCGTACCTGGTCTCCAGTCCAGGCGTCAACTCCACTTGGCAGTCCCCCGCCAGCACAAGTCTGTACTCGGACCCATTCTGCGAACAAAAGTGTGCAAACGTCTGCCTAATATAACTAAGCATACTCTTCTGAACATCAAGTGCATCATCACGATCGCAATGCGGGAAATACGCTGACACCAAGAAAACACACGGGCGCCTAAACACAAGTATTGAAATACGGTCTGTCGAAAAACTGGCTTTGATATGATGACGTTGTTGCCCTCTGATCACAACGCCAGCCTGCTTGCAAGTAGAGAGATAAGATTCCCATCCCAACTTTCTAAAACTGATCGAATTATGTGAGAGGTTCTGGCACTCCTGCAGACACACGATATTTACCCCCAGTGTCGACAGTAGGCGCATGCAACTAAATCCCCTGTCCTGACTCTTGCCGATCTTATTCACATTCAAAGTCCCAAGCTGCATGAGTAGGGAGTCAGGCGACCCACTCTTAGGACCCGTTGAGCCCCGTCAACGACTTGAATTGAGAGCGGCCGTGAAATCATCATACGTGCATGTGATGTTTGTGTTGTGTTTAATCGTGCCATCCCATATGTCACGATGTACTTCCCAGTTGCCCGTCGTCACCTTGAATACAGCAACCTCAACCGGTCTGCGGCTCGCATCGGCAGGTTTCGTCCAGATCGTACTCGTACCACTGCCCGACCCCGTCTCGGCCTTGATATCCATCGCTGGGTTGTTGCCTATCTTCTCACGCCATGTGCCGTAGAATCTCCCGCATGCCGATATGTGATCCTTCTTCCATGGAGGTGCTTCCAATCGTACTCTGACTGCTGCTGGGGTGGCTGTCATATTCGCAAACATGCTGGCACGTGTGGGTGGGCAACGTGCCGTCTGCTGTGGCGTGCGGGTGTTGTCAGGCGTGAAGGCATCCTCGAGAAGTTGCTTGATCTCCCAGAAAACTGAATCCTCTGTGCCCGCCGTAAACTTCATCTTCACCGAGCTCATCATCATGCGACTGCCGTTCAAGCGTAGGGTTCCCATCGCATCGAAACGACTATCGATCTCGTTGGGAAGTATTGACCTGATATTAGTGATGAGCTGAGCAGCATCCGAATCCCTCATCATCGATTGTGAACGCTGAAGTGTTGACCCATTCCATTGTGTCCATCCAGTGAGCTCGACAAAGCTACGATGCCAAGAGAGCCTCTGTCCTCCCCCTCCTCCCAGAGGATTGGCACCAGGACCAGTACCGAAACCTCCAGAGGTGGATGCGCTGGCAGTGCTTGGTGGATTCGAACGGAGATCCTTCATCTGACGCTCTAGATCACTCATGCGTTTGTCCTGCACCTCCTGATGGGTAGAAATGCGTGCAATATCAGCTTTCATCATTCCCTGCTCAGCTGCTGCTACCGCCTGACCTGCCATGATTTCTTTGTGAAAGTTTTGCATCCATCCAGGCGCCTCGCTCGCTGTGGACAAGCTGGCCGCCCTGGCTGCCTCAAGAGACTGTCGTGCTTGTGCAAGCGCATCCTGATATGCTCGTCCCTCCCCATCACGTCCCTCTGCCCCGCAATGACGAACCTGCCTCTGAAAATCCTCTCCTGCTCCCATGACTGCATCTCCTCCTCCAGGCATGTTGGCAGCAATATTGGCCATATCTTCAGAGTCTGGGAACCCCCACCTTTGAAGAAAAGCACGATCTTGTAACACTTCACTTGCACGTTTGAAACTGTGGCGTGCAGTCCCGAAATATTGATCCAGGTCAACAGAAGGTATGTCCAAGGAAGGACCCTGTCTGCGGTACCACTGTGATGTTGTCTCTCCCCAATGTTCAAGACCACACTGCCGACGAAAGACAACTTGTGAATCCCAGGAGTCTCCCGTCCTGAGTCCTCTCACGATAACAGTGAATCAATTATGTGGAACAGTACAGTATGTGGAACCACCGTGTACAGTATGTGGAACCACGTTGTGAAGGAATGCCCCGCCAGATTTCGATTCCCGCGCTTCCGCCTTGATACCGTGTACAGTATGGGGAACAAAAGCCGCCTCTCTGCACGATGCAGCTCGAAACGAGGGGACCCCCAGCGGCGAGGCCAGGCTGGGCAGGAGGTAAGCTCTGCCACAACCTGGTCACCGCCGGGAACCTCGTAGAGCTTATTTCACGCGTAAGAGTGCTCGGAGTCGAAAGAGAGAGCTTCTGGAAGCATTTCTCCAAAGAAAGAAAAATTCACTGGGCGCCGGCGGTAAACCGTCAACCTTGGTTACCGCCGGGAGACTCGTAGAGCTTCCTAGCTCGACTTAAGTTGAGAAAACCGACAGCACCTACCAACATTCCGACTCATAGTGAATAATTTTTGACCTCTGAATGCGACAGGCGGACGCGTCTGATGTCTGCGAATCGACTCCTGTCATTACCAGCCCTGCAGCCCCCCTAGAGCCCGAATTAAGTGCAGAAAACCGACAGCACCTCTCAGGATGACTCGAACAATATAGTAGTTTCGCAGACCTAATTCGGGCAGCAGACCGAGTTCCGAGCTCTGGATTCGACAGGCGGACGCGCTTGATGTCTTCAAATCGATTCCTGTGACCACCAGCACTGTAGCCCCCCTCAGCGCGAGTTGAGTGAAGAAAACAGAGAGCACTTCTCAAGATGACTCGACCAATACAAATAGTTTCGCGATTCTAAATCGGGCAGCAGACCGAGTTCAGAGCTCTGGATTCGACAGACAAACGCAACTGATGATTCTGAATCGTTTTCTGTAAATATCAGCTCTGTAGCTGTCCTACAGCTCGAGTTAAGTACAGAAAACCGAGAGTTCCTGTCAAGATGACTCGAATAATACGAATAGGTTTGCGGACCTAGCTCGGCTAGCAGACCGAGTTCAGACCTCTGGGTTCCACAGGCGAACGCGCCTGATCATTCTGAATCGATTAGCTGTGCTTACCAGCTCTGTAGATGTCCTAAAGCTCGAGTTATGTTCAGAAAACCGTCGCGTATCAAGATGACTCGAAACGGCCGATCCCGCCACAGTGCTTTCCGATAGTAATATTCACCCGATCGAGCTGAGATCAAGATGGCGAGCGGGAATAATATCGAATATCACGGGAAAAAATACTAGAGCACAAACGAATTGTTGAATTTCGAGAACATAATTTTCAACCGAGCAAAAGTCAGCAAACTGGGCGCCGGCGGTAAACCGTCAACCTTTGTTACCGCCGGGGGACTCGTAGAGCTTCCTGACAACATGTAATGTCGAAAAAATACACAGAAAAAATAGTTTTTCGGCCCAAGCAATTTCAGACCTCTCGGATGCAACAGCCGAACGCCCCCCATGCTTCTGGATAATCTTCTCTACGAGCTGTGTAGCTCTTCTACAGCCCGAGTTACCTGCGTAAATCGACAGCACCTCTCAAGATGACTCGAACAATACGAATAGCTTCGCGAACCTAGCTCGAGTATCAGACCGAGTTCAGACCTCTGCATACGCGGCTGATGTCTCTAAATCGATTCCTGTGATTACCAGCCCTGCAGCCCCCCTACAGCCCGAGCTAAGTACAGGAAACCCACAGCACCTCTCAGGATGACTCGAACAATACGAATAGCTTCGCGGACCTAGTTCGGGCAGCAGACAGAGTTCAGAGCTCTGGATTCGACAGGCGGGCGCGCCTGATCTCTCCGATCGATTCCAGTGATTACCAGCCATGCAGCCCCCTACAGCGCGAGTTAAGTGCAGAGAACCGACAGCATCTCTCAAGATGACTCGAATAATACGAATAGTTTCGCGATTCTAGATCGGGCAGCAGACCGAGTTCAGAGCTCTGGATTTAACAGACAACGGCCACTGATGATTCTAAACCATATTCTGTACGCATCAGCTCTGCAGCTGTCCTGTAGCTCGAGTTAAGTACAGGAAACTGAGAGTGTCTGTCAAGATGACTCAAATAATATGAATAGGTTTGCGGACCTAGCTCGGCTAGCAGTCCGAGTTCAGACCTCTGGGTTCAACAGGCGAACGCGCCTGATCATTCTGAATCGATTAGCTGTGCTCACCAGCTCTGTAGCTGTCCTGAAGCTCGAGTTATCTTGAGAAAACCACAGCGCGTGACAAGATGACTCGAAACGGCCGATCCCGCCAGTGTGCTTTTTGGCAGTAAATGGTAGCCGATCGAGCTCAGATCAAGATGGCGAGCGGGAATAAGATCGAGTGTCACGGGAAAAAACACTAGAGCTCACACGAATTGAGGAATTTCGAGAACAAAATTTTCAACCGACAAAAAGTCAGCAAAAGGTCCGTCGAGATTTTTCTTGCCAACTAGCTCTCCAGCGCCCCGGAATTACTCTGAAGCTTCCAGCAATAGCTTGCTAAGGGAAGCTCTACGAGTTAAGTTCCGTCGGTATTTTTCGAGCCAACTAGCCTGCCAGTGCGTCCGAATTACTCTTAAGCTTCCAGCTGCTAGCTTAGGGAAGCTCTACGAGTCGTTTTTTTCGTGTCGACAGGAAGATGGTTCCGCCAAGTGTTTTCATAGTAAGAGTGGCTACAGAGCTCATACTGAGACAGAGGAGGCCACAGGTGCGTGGTGGTGCTGGAGAGCTTGCCTGGCGCTCTCCTGAAGGGCTGTAAACGTGTGTGGTGGCGCTGGCAAGCTTGCCTGGCGCGCTTCCGAGGGGCTGAGAGCGACGCTTCCACGCGTGCCTGCACGCGTGGGACCTCGGTGCCCGGGAGCTTCGCAAGGCCTCTGGAGCACGCTCTACGGGAACGCATTGGAACAGACGCTCCGGAACTTACCCGAGGACCCAAGAGGAACTTGGAGCGGTGGGCGGAAGGGTGCGGCGGCGTACGCGCACCCGCCGGCTTCTTCTCTAACAACCCTACTTAGCGCAAGAGGCTCTCCAGGAATTACTCTCATTAAGCTTCCAGCTGCTAGCTTAGGGAAGCTCTACGAGTCACGTGTCAAGATGACTCGAAACGATCGACGGTTCCAGCAAGTGTTTTGATAGTAATATTGCAGCTACGGACCTGCAAAATTTAACTGGCAGACGTGGCATAACCCACTACAGGAGGGAGCAATACCGGTTCTCAAAACGAATTTCCAAATTTTACGCAAAGATGGAAAATCGACCCCAAGTCATCACATTGTCTCTTGAGATCGGGTCGGCGAACTAGCTCCACCGAACGAATAAGTTTTCAGCAGCGTGTAGGAAATACCAGTAGGGAGAAAATAGCAGAATATAACTGGGAACCGGCGGTAAACCGTCAACCAGGTTTTTTGCGGACTTTGCGGTCGACTGTGCAGGCTTTCCAGCCTAGTCGGAGCAAGGAGCGGACGCATCCAAACAGGCAAGGCGTGAGTGAGCACAAACTCTTATTCACATCAAACCAGTCCGAAATACGCATGCTCAACCCGCCGTATGACAAGAGGCGTATGCTCAAAGTCACATGTGAAGTAATCAACGAATTAGACGGGGAAACAACCCGTGGAAGAACGTCACCTGAAGAATATGAGGGGCCCCTGCCCTTTACACACCTGAAGCGCTTAGTGGGGCCCACAGCGGGCCGCAGAGCCATCATGGCTCCAGCGAGAGGTCAAACAGAAAGATAAAGTGAGGAAAACAAGAACAGGTGAGATACAAGCATTACAACCTTCCCTGTTCTAAACCGAAAGTTGCATACAAGTGCGCACGGATAGCTTCATCCCAACTTGTCGAAACTCCTCGGGCGACCGAAGAATATTATTCGGTAATCGCTACACTTGGAAACCTCAAGAAACTTGGCCATCTCGGCGCGGTTCATTTGTCCTGTCAAGAACCTGTGCACCTCGAAGAATCCTAGAAGATCCTCCAGCGTCGCTTGCACATTCTGGAGCATCTCATACAGTTTCCGAGCATAATCTTTTTGGGCCTTCTTTGTAGGGAACCCACGTTCTGCAACCAGCTTATCAAACAAATCCATTCCGTTCTTTAAATACTGGATCGCATTCAACTCGTTGATGCTGGCAACAGCGTCAATCCACGCTTTGACATCGGCAATGGTGGCCTGAGAGCACGTCGATGTCCCCTTGACCGTGTCACGATCTCTCCCTCGAGTCCTCTGGCGCGACTCCTTCGATACCTCATTGAGCGTGACGGGACGATTCAGGCACCCCTGGGACGCTCCTGACAAGGCGCGGCTATCAGAATCAGACTGCACGTTCGGAGAAGACTCCGCACTCGAGGGTGCCTCCAGCTCCTCCTCCGCCGCCACAGTCAATTTCTCAAGAAGAACTCCTGAAGCTCCTCCCTCCATCCCAACGACACTATCTGTCTGACAGCCGACTTCACAATGAAAGTCCGCAACATCAACCGTCTGCACTCCAACATCAACCAGCGATTCAGAAGCCTGCACTCCAATATCTACATCAACCAGCGATTCAGAAGCCTGCATACGGCAAGAAAGATTCTCCGAAACAGTCTTAATGTCAGCCTCCTCCTCCTCCTCCAAACTGCGTTTAACAACGGGTGGATCGCGCAACGAGAGATAATCTAGAACCAAATCGGCAGTCGCCCGCTCCAGCCCTGGTGGTGGGAGACACGTGGGTGGCACCAAACCATCCAGAGGCAAACGAATAGGTAAATGCACGCAGTATCCGTTTTGAACAGCCAGCGCCCGACGCATAATGCGAGCACTTGCACTCCGTACGTGTGGCATAACGAAAGATTGCAGAGACTGCCTCGGAAGCACCCAGCAAAACAAATCAATTGAAGACAACTCAAGGCGATCAAACGTGTCAAATGAATGGCAGCGCAATATCACTCTAGGCGACAAACGTGTGAAACAAATCAATTGAAGACCACTCAAGGCGATCAAACGTGTCAAATGAATGGCAGTGCAATATCACTCAAGGCGACAAAAGCGTGACTCCCTGACGCGCACTCGATCCCACTGGAGGTCACCCAGGCAGAGGGGATCAAATGTCAAGCGCCTTGAGCCGAGATGTTCTTGAGCCGGGACCCTCGTAGAGCTCTTTTCTCCCTCCGCGCTTCTCGGAATACATGAAGAGAGCTTCTGGAGCGAAAGCGGGAAAATCGAAAAGTAACGTTTTTGTGTTTTTTCCAACGTCGGTTCCTCCAAGTGTTTTGATAGTAATACTGCACCTACGGAGCTGAGCTGCTCGCAGGAAAAAGTTTACATACTAATGCTCGGAGTAAAAATCTGCTTTCTCAAAATGAATTGTCAAATATCTTTCAATTTTTCGCAAAACCACCCACAAGTTACCACTTTGTCCTTTCTGGCCGGGTCGACCAACTAGCTCCACCCCGCGCCGGAATTCCTCTAGCTCATCGATGCCGAAGAGCTCTACGAGGTACAGAATAGCAATTCGTGTTTGGCGTCTGCGCGACCAAAATCAAGCGTCTAGATGCTTCGCGCCTCACGATGTCCTTCTGATTTTTCGGCCGAAGAGCTCTCGAGGAGCTGCTCTGCAGCTCGAGTTCAGTGGAGAACTGGGCGCCGGCGGTAAACCGTCAACCTTGGTTTTTTGCGTCTTTGCTGGGACCGTCTTGGCCACTAAGGCCAGGTCCAACAAAGTATCAGGCGAAACAGAGCCTCTTATTTATCACGCAAGCAGTCAGCTCTTATACCACACAGCGAAGCTGAAGGAATAAAGAGAATCACATGCCGCAATGACACAATCAAACGCAAAGCACACAAAGACAAACGAATGAGTCAGTGAACAGCGAAGCTGTTGGAATAAACAAGAACACAGATAAAGAAGAAACAATGTGTGGCATATCACTGCGAATGATCAAAGAAGGTCTGCACTACCTGTGGGAGCACATCGCATATGCGCTCCGCCGCTGATAGTTCCGTATCTGCAACAGTGGCGCTTGGTGGCAGACACCAAGCCGCGAGATACACATCCTTGAAAATGATGTCGGTCCGCGAGAAGATATATTTGTTTCGCAGACCAATCTGTATCCACACACCACAGGCACTTCCGCGGCTACAAACGCCCCCATCAAAGTTGGCTTTGATAAGGCAAGGAGTATAACACTGAGATTCAAAATCGCTGAGGTAAACGAAATCGGCGTACACGTGGCCCTGACGGGCCTGATGGGTCAGTAAGTCAGCTCTCTGGTTCCATTCCCGAAAAGAATGAGAGAAGAAGTCACGGCCAGCCTCTGGAGGCCTCACCGAGTATGTTTCCTGCATATCGTCCAACTTATTAATCAGAGTATCCACCCTTTTCTGATATGCCTGAGCTAATACTTTCCATTTCCCGCAGAGCCAGTTAATTACAAGCAGTGAGTCCCCCTGGATATCCAGTGGTATCCCATCCGTATCGAGGCCCCACTGTGTACAACGCATGTTATGCAACGCAATACGTTTGCTGAGACGATCCCTATATGCTGGTGTATCCTCCCGATCCTGACCAATATGAACCCCTCCATCCTCATCCAAGTTCAAGAACACAGGCACCCCTGAGGACGCCAAACCTTTGCACTTCTTTTGGAAATACTTCAACATAGTACTGGAACAAACATGCGCAGCGAAATCCATGAAATGTTCAAAACTTCCAGCAAAGAACTCCCACCAGGATAAACCATAAAACGATTCCAATGAATAGTACCACGGACGAAGTCCTACACTCTCCTGTCCCCCCCGATGTCGTTTCATTGAGCTGGCCTCCTTCCAATTCCCCCAACATCTGAGAGCCTCGCTTGAATCTGTCCTCATTCGATCCCACAGCCGGCCAAACGCCAGGCACGAGAAACGAGAATCTCTCCAAGCTCTCGTCGAGTTTGCCTCCAGCGCCTCCCGATCTGTGATCAACCTATGGGCAAAATCATGAATGTCGATTGCCCACAGCCAGTGCACTCTGAGAAACTTCTGCACAATACCCGCATAGTGTGCATCATGAATTGTTTGTCTCGCACGTTCATACCTCCTCGTATTCCATTCCTGATAACTTTCCCCTTCCCTCCGTATACAACGAGACATTACAGCCAGGCGCTTACCCTCAAAGATATGAAGGGCACTCAATGAACTAGAATCGACCGAACATCCTTCCGCCGCGTAGAGCACAATACTCTGAACCCTCTGTGCATACCTCTCATATTTATCTTTCAACGGGATGGCCGCGGAGCGGAAGAAGGTCGCCTGCCCCCAGAAAGCCCTGCGAGCAGAGTCAATACTAGCGTCCAAATCTGGATGTTCATTCACATGTAGTTCAGAACAAATATGAGCCCCAAGCACCTCCATCTCCGTCGCCCTTCTAAATCGATACACTCCCGACTCCTCCGACCCCATCGAGAGAACAAGATCAGCAGTGCGTAGTATTTCCCCTTCCGCATCTCGCGGAGGATCAACCCCGAACACCATGTACAATAGGCTGGACTCTTTCCATTTCATGACATAGTCATGTAACTGTGTAGTTAGACCTTATAACATGCGCGTGAGTTCCTCCCGACTCCGAGCCAGTACATAACAGCTGTCCGCCCAAAGGAAGTGATTAATAATCGAAACACAGCTAGTCGAGCCAGTCGCAAACTCAATACGATAACCTAGTCCTAGTACGTCCCATTCTCGAATCGTGGAGCCCCACATAGCAGCAACAATAAGGTTGAAAGCCAACGGGCCCTCAGGCCCTCCCGTCCGAATACATTTGTCCCACCTTACCTCCACCACCTCAATCCCATCATAATAGACAGTGCCTACACATTCGCACAAGGGGTTAAGTAGAGCATACTGTAGGTATAGGGGTACACTCGCATGATCCAACCCGCGCCTGACATTGGCCACCGTGCAGTGATCGAACGCCTGGAGGACATCAGCGTTCGCCAAGTGTGCCGTTTCCCCTTTTCCCCATTGTGCAGCATGTTGACCTATGTGTTTGATGCTAGCCGTGATTTCGTGTGTACGACGATGTTCCTGGAAACCATGCAACCCTATATGACGAAACACTCCGTTTCTTTCAATATGGCCCTCAACCAGGAGAACAATACAGGAACTGAACCATCTCGAAACAGCATTCTGCATACACAGCAAACGACCGTCGTTTAACTTAGTAATCCCTGGAGTTTTTGGCATAAAAGAGACGAGAATCTCACGCCACGACTGAGGATACGGAATCGTGAGCTTGATGATTTTTTATCGAACAACTTCTGGATCGCTCTGAGAGCACACCACGGCAAGCTCCTTAGAATCTCGCACGGTATCCCGTCTGGCCCAGTAGCCCTCTGGGTCTTCAGCCGAGCACGTGCTCTGAGAAGCAGCGCCATACTAATTCCCACAACTGATGTGGATCGTACTTCATGTACAGCCCTCATCCTGATCTCCTCCATCATACTGTTGGTGGAATTGCGTATCTCTTCGGACGACACCTTGAAACGAACGAACTTGTCGAGCTCCTCCTTCCACTCCTCACGGTCCTCCGTCTCCCTCCCATCCACCACTAAATGTTTGATAGTATATCTGACCTTACGCTTTGTTGGGGGGCATCTGCACATAATCATATCACGTCGATAACCTCTGCGTAGACGATTAGCCTCATTCTTTAACCTCCTCAACCTCTCCACATCCTCCTTCGGGCACATCTTAACCTCCTCCTCGGCTCTTGTGAGCTGCACCGGCCTGGACGGCTCTCTCGGTCTTCTCGCACCCGTGGTGGAGTAGTCCACCGTCGGTGATAAGTACGCCTCCAGCATAGTACTCTGCAGACACTGTGGACAGGTCACAGACGGACACCTTGAACGAGCGAAGGCAGCACCGCCTAGATACGAATCCACATGCTGTCGAGCCTGATGCTCATCAGCCCAAGTCGAACACTTGTATCCGACCAGAGACGGCCTAGACTTCTGACCAGGCTGGGGGTCAGAGCGACGAACAATCACATTCCCAGGGTCAGTGAAACTCGCCGTGATGATTGCGTGATCGGATAATCTACTGAACTGCTTCTCCCCACCCCTCTTGAAACACCACTTCACCTCCAGATCCGAGAACTCCCAACGGTGAGGGACCAGTAGGTAATCCAGGACCCTCTTCGAAGTCAGAAACTTGTTCTCCCCCCACGACTCCCAGGTATGTCTCCTAGTACTGAAAGTGTTGGCGGCCTTCAGTCCATGTGATTCCATGAACTCTAAGAGCAGCTCCTTCAGCCTCCTCCTCCGACTCCTCCTCTCAATCTGCTGTGTACCGTCTCCTCCTCTCTCCCACCTTCTGTCCGTACGAGTACCTTCCTCTCCAGTAGCCTCATACTCCTCCCCATTATACGTAAACTTGCATCCAGGCGGAATCTCCACATTTGCATCGAGCAGAACACAAAAGCTGGCCTGAGGAAACTTAGTGCGGAGAACATTACGAGCACGACTGATCTGCTCATAGGCCTCCGCAGCTATCTCTACACAATCCTCCACATGAGGGTCTGGCAAATACGCTGACACAATAATAAGTGGTGACTTCTCTGACCCAAAGACGCCGCTAACGAACCTCGTGAAACAAGTAAAGAACATGCGGACGGCAGCCGCCAAAGATCTGTCGAAGATGAGAGCTGCCTTGCTACACGAACTAGTTTTGATGCGCCACCCCAAGCGTTCAAATTCACCATGCACAAGGTATTGAGTTTCCTGACATGCAAAGAGCCCACCACATGCCCTCATATGATGAAGAATCTCAGCACATTTAAAATGAGCCTCACCTGCTTTGTTCAGGTTCCAGCTCGCCAAACGTATGCCCCGGACGAGGCGCCGCAAACGTCACTGCCTACGATTCACTTCCTGAAGTATATCATTCATGGGGACCGTCAGCGCAGGATAAATAGAAACAATACGAGCCCATGCATCAACATGAAGAACCCAGGCCCCTGTGGCGTTCGTATACGTCGCAAAACAGACGGGTCGGAGATTCGGAACAGCTTGAGTCCAAATCTGACTCCTCGGTGGCCCCACCTCCCCACGGATCTCGATTTGAACATGAGCCGAGGTTATACTTCGCCAAGTCCCACAGAAACGAGCAACCGCTTTCACATGATCACGCTTCCAGGGTGCACACTCCACTAACGTACGAATCTTTCTGGGATCGATTGGCGTGTCCATATCTTGAATGAGAACATCGGCATTTGGATATGTATAACCTGGGGGCGGGGCAATACGATCGGCTGGTTCCTTACAGACCATATCCATCCATTTCTTTATTATCCAAAGAGTGTCCCGTGGTGTCCCTTCTTTGAAACCGACCTTCACACTTCCGTACATATATCTTCCTCCGTTTAATCGTTCAGTTTTATCTTTGTCGTAAGCATTCCTTTCCTCCCTCTGAAGTGTTCCAATCATATTCGATATTAGCTGTGACGCATCCGCCCAGGGTATCATGTGATTTCCCCGATTTACTTGATTCGACCAATCTGTGACCCACCCTTTAAGTTCGAGATAAGTTGGTGTGAACTGGCTCGATCGCCCTTGTTGCACGTGAGGGATCGAACCTACACCTCCACCAGAGGAGCCACCAGGGCCCACACTAGTCGAAACCGTAGCTGCAGGAGATCCAGCCAAAATTTGATTAACCTGTTTCTCCAGAATATCTGTCCGTGCATCTGATTTGTCCATTCGCTCCGTATGCAACTTGAGTGCGTCATCAACTCTTTTGATGTCAGTCTCCGTCGATTGAACAACATGGATGAGATCCTCATGGGCATCCTCCGTTTTCCAAACATGCTTCATCATCATCTGTTTGAATGGATCCTTCTCCTGCGCTAACATCACTTTCCTCTCCTCCTCAATCTCTGGGCCACGTGCACGTTTAGATCGAATCTCACCATCCCCCGTCATCGCGGCATCCGCCGCTGCAGCAACATGAGTCATATTCTCAAGAATATTACCGTTCAATCCGTATTTATCTAACCAGCTCTTATCGTCCTCACGTTGACGTTTGTTTGATGCTGCCTCCAGTGCCTGCAAGTCTTTCTGATCCCACGGCTGGTATTCCTCAAGGTAATCGAAGTTGACCCTATCGTCCTGGTAATCTTCTGTGGGTATGTCCAGATTCCTTTGACGACGAAACCACTCCTCAGTACTTTCACCCCAATGCTCGAGTCCGATCTCTCTCCTCAAGGCCAGCTGAGCCTCAGGACTGTCGCACGACGTTATGTCAACAACGATCCAGCACACAAGGAACTTCCACTCGTTCAATAAGAGATAATATATGCAGACAGACAATAGACAGCAGTGCAGCACACCAGAAAGTCTCTCAATACCACGAAGAAGAATTCAGCGTACAATACACGAGATGTAGTGTAAGCAGACAAAAACCTCGAGGGAACCCAGGCTGGCCAGGCTCACACCCCGAGGCGAAGGCTCGCTAGAACGTCTGGAGGTTACCCAGGCAGAGACGTTCTTGAGCCGGGGGACTCGTAGAGCTTCCTTGCTTTTACTGTAGCCCTCCCCCAGCCCGAGTCGAGTGCAGAAAACCGAGAGCACTTCTCAAGACGACTCGAACAATACGAATAGTTTCGCGATTCTACATCGGGCAGCAGACCGAGCTCAGAGCTCTGGATTCAACAGACAAACGATACTGATGATTATGAATCGGTTTCTGTAAGTATCAGCTCTGTAGCTGTCCTATAGCTCGAGTTAACTACAGAAAACCGAGAGCGTCTATCAAGATGACTCGAATAATACGAATAGGTTTGCTAGTTCGGCTAGCAGACCGAGTTCAGACCTCTGGATTCAACAGGCGAAAGCGTCTGATCATTCTGAATCGATTAGCTGTGCTTACCAGGCTCTGTAGCTGTCCTGAAGCTCGAGTTATGTTCAGGAAACCGTCATCGCGTGTCAAGATGACTCGAAACGGCCGATCCCGCCACAGTGTTTTTTGGCAGTACACCCGATCGAGCTGAGATCAAGATGGCGAGCGGGAATAAGATCGAATATCACGGGAAAAAATATTAGAGCTCAAACGAATGTTCAAATTTCGAGAACAAAATGTTCAACCGACCAAAAGTCAGCAAAAGTTCCGTCGAGATTTTTCTTGCCAACTACCTCTCCAGCGCGCCGGAATTACTCTTAAGCTTCCAGCAACTAGCTTAGGGAAGCTCTACGAGTCACTGGGCGCCGGCGGTAAACCGTCAACCTTTGTTACCACCGGGGGACTCGTAGAGCTTCCTGAGAGTATATAATGTGGAAAAAATTCCAAATAATTTCGGCTCAAGCCAGACCTCTCAAGATGACTCTGGCAAAAAAAAAAAAAAAAAAAAAAAAAAAAAAAAAAAAAAAAAAAAAAAAAAAAAAAAAAAAAAAAAACACGAACAGTTTGGAACCCAGCTCGAGTGTAAAACCGAGTTCAGACCTCTGAATGCAACAGGCGGACGCGTCTGATGTCTGTGAATCGACTCCTCTGATTACCAGCCCTGCAGCCCCCCTACAGCCCGAGTTAAGCGCAGAAACCGACAGTAGTTCTCAGAATGACTTGAATAATACAATATTTTCGCGGAGCTAGTTGCAGCAGACCGAGTTCCGAGCTCTCGGTTCGACAGACGGACGCGCCTGATGTCTCCAAATCGATTTATGTGACCAGCAGCACTGTAGCCCTCCCCCAGCACGAGTTAAGTGCAGAAAACCGAGAGCACTTCTCAAGATGACTCGAACAATACGAATAGTTTCGCGGACCTAGCTCGGGCAGCAGGCCGAGTTCAGAGCTCTCGATTGAACAGACGAACGCGCCTGATGATTCACAATCGATTTCTGTGACTATGAGCTCTGTAACCCTACAGCTCGAGTTGAGTACAGAAAACCGAGAGCGTCTGCTACGATGACTCGAATACTACGAATAGGTTTGCGGACCTAGCTCGGCTAGCAGACCGAGTTCAGACCTCTGGATTCAACAGGCGAACGCGCCTGATCACTCTGAATCGATTAGCTGTGCTTACCAGCTCTGTAGCTGTCCTGAAGCTCGAGTTATCTTGAGAAAACCGACAGCGCGTATCAAGATGACTCGAAACGGCCGATCCCGCCGGAATGCTTTTTGGCAGTGAAAGGTACCTGATCGAGCTGAGATCAAGATGGCGAGCGGGAATGAGATCGAATATCACGGGAAAAAATATTAGAGCTCAAACGAATTGTTGAATTTCGAGAACAAAATGTTCAACCGACCAAAAGTCACCAAAAGGTCCGTCGAGATTTTTCTTGCCAACTAGCTCTCCTGCGCCCCGGAATTACTCTTAAGCTTCCAGCAATAACTGGGCGCCGGCGGTAAACCGTCAACCTTTCTTACCGCCGGGGAGTCGTAGAGCTTCCTGACAGTATATAATGTGGAAAAAAATCCAGAGAATTTCAGCCCAAGCCAGACCTCTCAAGGTGACTCTGGCAAAAAAAACGAACAGTTTGAAACCCAGCTCGAGTGTCAAACCGAGTTCAGACCTCTGAATGCGACAGGCGGACGCGTCTGATGTCTGTGAATCGACTCCTGTGAGAAACCAGCCCTGCAGCCCCCCTACAGCCCGAGTTAAGTGCAGAAACCGACAGCAGCTCTCAGGATGACTTGAATAATACAATAGTTTCGCGGCGCTAGTTCGAGCAGCAGACCGAGTTCCGAGCTCTCGGTTCGACAGACGGACGCGTCTGATGTCTCCAAATCGATTTCTGTGACCAGCAGCACTGTAGCCCTCCCCCAGCACGAGTTAAGTGCAGAAAACCAAGAGCACCTCTCAAGATAACTCAAACAATACGAATAGCTTCGCAGACCTAGCTCGGGCAGCAGGCCGAGGTCAGTCGATTGAACAGACGAACGCGCCTGATGATTTCCAATCGATTTCAGTGACTATGAGCTCTGTAACTGCCCTACAGCTCGAGTTAAGTACAGAAAACCGAGAGCGTCTGCTACGATGACTCGAATAATACGAATAGGTTTGCGGACCTAGCTCGGCTAGCAGACCGAGTTCAGACCTCTGGATTCGACAGACAAACGCAACTGATAATTCTGAATCGGTTTCTGTATATCAGCTCTGTAGCTGTCCTACGAGTTAAGTACAGAAAACCGAGAGTTCATGACAAGATAACTCCAATAATACGAATAGATTTGCGGACCTAGCTCGGCTAACAGACCGAGTTCAGACCTCTGGATTCAACAGGCGAACGCGCCTAATCATTCTAAATCGATTAGCTGTGCTTACCAGCTCTGTAGCTGTCCTGAAGTTCGAGTTATCTTGAGAAAACCGACAGCGCGTGTCAAGATGACTCGAAACGGCCGATCCCGCCGGAGTGCTTTTTGGCAGTGAAAGGTACCCGATCGAGCTGAGATCAAGATGGCGAGCGGGAATGAGATCGAATATCACGGGAAAAAATATTAGAGCTCAAACGAAATGTTGAATTTCGAGAACAAAATTTTCAACCGACCAAAAGTCACCAAAAGGTCCGTCGAGATTTTTCTTGCCAACTAGCTCTCCTGCGCCCCGGAATTACTCTTAAGCTTCCAGCAAGAACTGGGCGCCGGCGGTAAACCGTCAACCTTTCTTACCGCCGGGGGACTCGTAGAGCTTCCTGACAATATATAATGTGGAGAAAAATTCCACAGAATTTCAGCCCAAGCCAGACCTCTCAAGATGACTCTGGCAAAAAAACCAACAGTTTGGAACCCAGCTCGAGTGTCAAACCGAGTTCAGGCCTCTGAATGCGACAGGCGGACGCGTCTGATGTCTGTGAATCGACTCCTGTGATTACCAGGCCTGCAGCCCCCCTACAGCCCGAGTTAAGTGCAGAAACCGACAGCAGCTCTCAGGATGACTTGAATAATACAATAGCTTCGCAGAGCTAGTTCGAGCAGCAGACCGAGTTCCGAGCTCTCGGTTCGACAGACGGACGCGCCTGATGTCTCCAAATCGATTTCTGTAACCAGCAGCACTTCAGCCCTCCCCAGCACGAGTTAAGTGCAGAAAACCGAGAGCACTTCTCAAGATGACTCGAACAATACGAATAGTTTTGCGGAAACAGACGAACGCGCCTGATCATTCCCAATCGATTTCTGTGACTATGGGCTCTGTAACTGCCCTACAGCTCGAGTTAAGTACAGAAAACAGAGAGCGTCTGCTACGATGACTCGAATAATACAAATAGGTTTGCGGACCTAGCTCGGCTAGCAAACCGAGCCCAGACCTCTGGATTCAACAGGCGAACGCGCCTAATCATTCTGAATCGATAAGCTGTGCTTACCAGCTTTGTAGCTGTCCTGAAGTGCGAGCTTGAGAAAACCGACAGCGCGTATCAAGATGACTCGAAACGGCCGATCCCGCCGGAGTGCTTTTTGGCAGTGAAAGGTACCCGATCGAGCTGAGATCAAGATGGCGAGCGGGAATAAGATCGAATATCACGGGAAAAAATATTAGAGCTCAAACGCATTGTTGAATTTCGAAAACAAAATGTTCAACCGACCAAAAGTCACCGAAAGGTCCGTCGAGATTTCTTGCCAACTAGCTCTCCAGCGCCCCGGAATTACTCTTAAACTTCCAGCAATAACTTGCTAGGGGAAGCTCTACGAGTTACTTGCTGAGGAAAGCTCCACGAGTTACTTGCTGAGGGTAGCTCTACGAGTTACACTTGGTAGCGTCCAAAACCCGGAGAGCATAGAGCGCACACTGGGCGCCGGCGGTAAACCGTCAAGCTTGGTTACCGCCAGGAGACTCGTAGAGCTTCCTAGCTCGACTTAAGTTGAGAAAACCGACAGCATCTACCAACATTCCGACTTATAGTGAATATTTTTTGACCTCTGAATGCGGCAGGCGGACGCGTCTGATGTCTGCGAATCGACTCCTCATTACCAGCCTTGCAGCCCCCCTAGAGCCCGAGTCAAGTGCAGAAAACCGACAGCACAGTACAGTAGTTTCGCAGACCTAATTCAGGAAGCAGACCGAGTTCCGAGCTGGATTCGACAGGCGGATGCGCCTGATGTCTTCAAATCGATTTCTCTGACCATCAGCACTGTAGCCCCCCTCAGCGCGAGTTCAGTCAAGAAAACCGAGAGCACTTCTCAAGATGACTCGACCAATACGAACAGTTTTGCGATTCTAGATCCAGCAGCAGACCGAGTTCAGAGCTCTCGATTCGACAGACAAACGCAACTGATAATTCTGAATCGGTTTCTGTATATCAGCTCTGTAGCTGTCCTACGAGTTAAGTACAGAAAACCGAGAGTTCATGACAAGATAACTCCAATAATACGAATAGATTTGCGGACCTAGCTCGGCTAACAGACCGAGTTCAGACCTCTGGATTCAACAGGCGAACAAGCGTAATCATTCTACATCGATGAGCTGTGCTTACCAGCTCTGTAGCTGTCTAAAGCTCGAGGTATCTTCAGAAAACCGTCAGGGCGTATCAAGATGACTCAAAACGGTCGATCCTGCCACAGTGCTTTTCGAGTAATATCCATCCAATCGAGCTGAGATCAAGGTGGCGAGCGGGAATAAGATCGAATATCACGGGCAAAAATACTAGAGCTCAAACGAATTGTTGAATTTCGAGAGCCAAATTTTGAATCAACAAAAGTCACCAAAAGTTCCGTCGAGATGTTTCTTGCAGATGGGCGCCGGCGGTAAACCGTCAACCTTTCTTTTGCGGACTTTGCGGTCGACTGCGCAGGCTTTCCAGCCTAGTCGGAGCAAGGAGCGGACGTATCCAAACAGGCAAGGCGTGAGTGAGCATAAACTCTTATTCACATCAAACCAGTCCGAAATACGCATGTTCAACCCGCCGTATGACAAGAGGCATCTGCTCAACGTCACATGTGAAGTAATCAACGAATTAGACGGGGAAACAACCCGTGGAAGAACGTCACCTGAAGAATATGAGGGGCTCCTGCCCTTTACACACCTGAAGCGCTTAGTGGGGCCCACAGCGGGCCGTAGAGCCATCATGGCTCCAGCGAGAGGTCAAACAGAGAGATAAAGTGAGGAAAACAAGAACAGGTGAGATACAAGCATTACAGCCTTCGCTGTTCTAAACCGAAAGTTGCATACAAGTGCGCACGAATAGCTTCATCCCAACTTGTCGAAACTCCTCGGGCGTCCGAAGAATATTATTCGGTAATCGCTGCACTTGGAAACCTCAAGAAACTTGGCCATCTCGGCGCGATTCATTTGTCCTGTCAAGAACCTGTGCACCTCGAAGAATCCTAGAAGATCCTCCAGCGTCGCTTGCACATTCTGGAGCATCTCATACAGCTTCCGAGCATAATCTGTTTGGGCCTTCTTTGTAGGGAAACCACGTGCTGTCACCAGCTTATCAAACAAATCCATTCCGTTCTTTAAATACTGGATCGCATTCAACTCGTTGATGCTGGCAACAGCGTCAATCCACGCTTTGACATCGGTAATGGTGGCCTGAGAGCACGTCGATGTCCCCTTGACCTTGTCACGATCTCTCCCTCGAGTCCTCTGGCGCGACTCCTTCGATACCTCATTGAGCGTGACGGGGCGATTCAGACACCCCTGGGACGCTCCTGACAAGGCGCGGCTATCAGAATCAGACTGCACGTTCGGAGAAAACTCCGCACTCGAGGGTGCCTCCAGCTCCTCCTCCGCCGCCACAGTCACTTTCCCAAGAAGAACTCCTGAAGCTCCTCCCTCCATCCCTACGACACTAGCTGTCTGGCAGCCGACTTCACAATGAAAGTCCGCAACATCAACCGTCTGCACTCCAACATCAACCAGCGATTGAGAAGCCTGCACTCCAATATCTACATCAACCAGCGATTCAGAAGCCTGCATACGGCAAGAAAGATTATCCGAAACAGTCTTAATGTCAGCCTCCTCCTCCTCCTCCTCCAATATGCGTTTAACAACAGGTGGATCGCGCAACAAGAGATAATCTAGAACCACATCGGCAGTCGCCCGCTCCAGCCCTGGTGGTGGGAGACACGTAGGTGGCACCAAACCATCCAGAGGCAAACGAATAGGTAAATGCACACAGTATCCGTTTTGAACAGCCAGCGCCCGACGCATAATGCGAGCACTTGCACTCCGTACGTGTGGCATAACGAAAGATTGCAGAGACTGCCTCGGAAGCACCCAGCAAAACAAATCAATTGAAGACAACTCAAGGCGATCAAACGTGTCAAATGAATGGCAGCGCAATATCACTCTAGGCGACAAACGTGTGAAACAAATCAATTGAAGACCACTCAAGGCGATCAAACGTGTCAAATGAATGGCAGTGCAATATCACTCTAGGCGACAAACGTGTGACTCCCTGACGCGCACTCGATCCCACTGGAGGTTACCCAGGCAGAGGGGATCAAATGTCAAGCGCCTTGAGCCGGGGGGACTCGTAGAGCTTCCTCAACATATAATGTAAACACACTGAAAAAAAAGCTGTTTCAGCCCAAGCAATTTCAGACCTCTCGGATGCAACAGCCGAACGCCCCCGATGCTTCTGGATTGTCTTCTGTACGAGCTCTGTAGCTCCCCTACAGCCCGAGTTTCGTGCGTAAATCGACAGCACCTCTCAAGATGACTCGAACAATACAAATAGTTTGGCAAACCTAGCTCGAGTATCACACCGAGATCAGACCTCTGCATGCCACAGGCAGACGCGTCTGATGTCTCTAAATCGATTCCTGTGATTACCAGCCCTGCAGCTTCCTTACAGCCCGAGTTAAGTGCAGGAAACCGACAGCACCTCTCAACATGACTTAAACAATACGAATAGTTTTGCGGACCTAGATCGTGCAGCGGACAGAGTTCGGAGCTCTGGATTCGAGAGGCGGACGCGCCTGATGTTCGGAATCGATTCCAGTCATTACCAGCCATGCAGCCCCTCTACAGCCCGAGTTAAGTGCAGAAAACCGAGAGCACTTCTCAAGATGACTCGAACGATACGAATAGTTTTGCGACTCTAGATTGGGCAGCAGACCGATTACAGAGCTCTGGATTCAACAGACAACGGCCCCTGATGATTCTGAATCGGATTATGTACGTATCAGCTCTGTAGCTGTGCTGTAGCTCGAGTTAAGTACAGAAAACCGGGAGCGTCTGTCAAGATGACTCGAATAATACGAATAGATTTCCAGACCTAGCTCGGCTAGCAGACGGAGTTCAGACCTCTGGATTCAACAGGCGAACGCGCCTAATCATTCTGAATCCATAACCTGTGCTGACCAGCTCTGTAGCTGTCCTGAAGCTCGAGTTATCTTGAGAAAACCGTCACCGCGTGACAAGATGACTCGAAACGGCCGATCCCGCCTGTGTGCTTTTTGACCGTAAAAGGTACCCGATCGAGCTGAGATCAAGATGGCGAGCGGGAATGAGATCGAATATCACGGGAAAAAATACTAGAGCTCTAACGAATGGTTGAATTTCGAGAACAAAATTTTCAACCGACCAAAAGTCACCAAAAGGTCCGTCGAGATAAATCTTGCCAACTAGCTCTCCAGCGCCCCGGAATTACTCTTAGCTTCCAGCAATAACTTGCTAGGGGAGCTCTACGAGTTACTAGCTCTCCAGCGCGCCGGAATTACTCTTAGCTTCCAGCAATAACTGGCGCCGGCGGTGAACCGTCAACCTGGTCACCGCCGGGAACCTCGTAGAGCTCCTCTCACTAGTAAGAGTGCAGAGAATCGACACAGAATCAAAAAATAAAGATTTTTCGAAAATTTTGAAATTTAATTTTTTCGATGTTCATATTCGCTCAGTTCCCGGAAGTCAACTCATGCAAAAATGCATCGAGAGAGCTGAGCTGCTATCAGAGAGGAGTTAATATGCCAATGCTCGGCGTAAAAATCTGCTTTTTCAAAATAAATGGTCAAATATCTTTCAAATTCTCGCAAAACCACCCAAAAGTTGTCACATTGTCCGCCTCGGCCGGCTGGGCCAACTAGCTCCACCCCGCGCCAGAATTCCTCTAGCTCATCGATGCCGAAGAGCTCTACGAGGTACTTAGCGTCGAAAACCCGAAGAGCGAAGACACCCTCCGGGACGGGGAATCTTTCTTGGGGCGCTCCGGGGGGCCTTGCTGCAGCACTGCTCAAGCGCTGCCAAAAAAGTTTCCATGCGTGCCTGCACGCACGCGCGTGGAATCTTGCCGGAAGCTCTCCCGGACCCGTCGCCGGCTCACCGGAGTCGCTGCGAGGTCTTTGGGGCGCCGTGGATGAGCTCCTGGCGGGCACCACCACCGTCCGGCTTCTAATGTTGAACCCTTTAGCTCTCGGCGCGCTCTCCGGGAAAAAACACCAGAAAGCTTTCCTGGCGAGCCCTCCAACGCTCTCGTAAAGCTCCTCTGGCGCTCTGGGGAGCTTCCCTGCAGCGCTGCCGAAGCGCTGCCAGAATCGTTTCCATGCGAGCCTGCACGCGTGCGGGCACGCGTGGAAGCGTGCCGGAAGCTCTCCCGGACCCGCTGCCGGCTCAGGCGAGTCGCTGCGGGGATCTTGGAGCGGCGGAGATGGGCTGCTGGCGTGCACCACCACCGTCCGGCTTCCAATCCTAAACCCTCTAGCTCTCAGCGAGCTCCCTGGGAAATAACTCGCAGGGCTTCCCTTAGCAAGTTGTCGCTGGAAGCTTAAAAGTAATTCCGGGGTGCTGGACAGCTAGTTGGCAAGAAAAATACTTCGTAGAGCTCTTTGGCAAGATGGGCTAAGAGGAATTCGGGCGCAGAGTGGAGCTAGTTCCCGGAGAGCTCTCTGGGAGCTAGAGGGTTTTAGATTAGAAGCTGGGCGGTGGTGGTGCCCGCCAGCAGCCCATCTTCGCCGGTCCACGATCCCCGCAGCGACCTGTAAAACCTCGCAGCGGGTCCGGGAGAGCTTCGGGCAAGCGCTTACGCGTGCCTGCACGCGCGCAGGCACGCGTGGAAGCGTTCCTGGCAGCGCTTCGGAAACACTGCCGGGGAGCCCCCCAGAGCCCCAGATAAGCCCCAGATGAGCCCCAGGAAAGCTTTCCAGAGTTTCCAGAGTGTGCTCCCTTTATCTCCGGGTTTCGGACGCTACCAAATGACTCGCAATGACTCGTAGAGCTTCCCTAAGCTAGCAGCTGGAAGCCTAAGAGTAATAACGCGTGGAGCTTCCCTAAGCTAGTTGCTGGAAGCTTAAGAGTAACTCCGGCGCGCTGGAGAGCTAGTTGGCAAGAAAAGTAACTCGTAGAGCCGGGCGGTGGTGGTGCCCGCCAGCAGCCCATCTTCGCCGCTCCACGATCCCCGCAGCAACTCGCCCGACCCGGCAGCGTGTCCGGGAGAGCTTCCGGCAAGCTTCCACGCGAGCTCCCACGCGTGCAGGCACGCGTGGAAGCGTTCCTGGCGGCGTTCCAGAGACGCTGCAGGGGGGCCCCCCGAGCCCCAGAACAGCTTCACGAGAGCTTCTGTGGGCTTGCCAGGAAGGCTTTTCAGAGCGCGTCCTCTTTGCTCTCCGGGTTTTGGACGCTACCTAGTCTTCCCTAAGCTAGTTGCTGGAAGCTTAGGAGTAACTCGTAGAGCTTCCCTTAGCAAGTTATTGCTGGAAGCTAAGAGTAATACCTCGTAGAGCTATTCGGCATCGATGAGCTGGAGGAATTCGGGCGCGGGGTGCAGCTAGTTGGCCGACCCGGCGCTGGCGATGGTGGTGCCCGCCAGCAGCCCATCTCCGCCGCTCCTCGATCCCCGCAGCGCCTCGCCTGACCCGGCAGCTGGTCCGGGAAAGCTTCCGGCAATCATCCACGCGTGCCTGTACGCGCGCAGGCACGCGTGGAAGCGATCCTGGCAGCGCTTCAGAGACGCTGCAGGGGGGCCTCAGAGCCCCAGATAAGCTTCACGAGAGCTTCGCTCGCCAGGAAGGATTTCCGGTGTGCGTCCTCTTTGCTCTCCGGGTTTTTCCCGGAGAGCTCGCTGAGAGCTAAAGGGCTTAAGATTAGAAGCCAGACGCTGGTGGTGCCCGCCAGGAGCTCCTCCACGGCGGTCCACGTTCCCCGCCGAAACTCCGGCGGCCCGGAAACGTGTCCGGGAGAGCGTCCGGCAAGCTTCCACGCGTGCCTGCACGCGTGCAGGCACGCATGGAAGCGTTTCTGGCAGCGATTCAGCAGCGCTGCAGGGGGGCTCCCCAGAGCCCTCCAGGAAAAAAATTCCGCTCCCGTGGGTCTCTTCGCTCTCCTGGTTTTTCCCGGAGAGCTCGCTGAGAGCTAGAAGGTTTAAGATAAGAAGCCGGTCGTTGGTGGTGCCCGCCAGCAGCCCATCTTCGCCGGTCCAGAATCCCCGCAGCGGTTCGTTCGACCCGGCAGCGTGTCCGGGAGATCTTCGGGCAAGCTTCCACGCGAGCCTGCACGCGTGCAGGCACGCATGGAGGCGTTTCTGGCAGTGCTTCCGCAGCGCTGCAGGGGAGCTGTCCAGAGGGCCAGAAAAGCTTTGCGAGAGCGCTGCAGGGCTCGCCCGGAAAGCTTGCTGGTGCGCTTGCCCTATGCTCTCCGAATTTTGGACGCTACCAAGTGGACGCTACGAATAACTCGTAGATCTTCCCTAAGCTAGTTGCTGGAAGCTTAAGAGTAATTCAGGCGCTGGAGAGCTAGTTGGCAAGAAAAATCTCGACGGAACTGTTGGTGACTTTTGCTCGGTTGAAAATTATGTTCTCAAAATTTGAACATTCGTTTGAGCTCTAGTATTTTTTCCCGTGATATTCGATCTTATTGCCGCTCGCCATCTTGATCTCAGCTCGATCGGGTGGATATTACTATCAAAAAGCTCTGTAGCGGGATCGGCCGTTTCGAGTCATCTTGATATGCGCTGACGGTTTCCTGAACATAACTCGAGCTTTAGGACAGCTACAGAGCTGGTGAGCACAGCTAATCGATATAGAATGATTAGGCGCGCTCGCCTGTTGAATCGAGAGGTCTGAACTCGGTCTGTTAGCCGAGCTAGGTCCGCAAACCTATTCGTATTATTCGAGTCATCTTGACAGGAACTCTCGGTTTTCTGTACTTAACTCGAGCTGTAGGACAGCTACAGAGCTGATATTTACAGGAACTGATTCAGAATCATTATTCGCGTTTGTCTGTCGAATCCGGAGCTCTGAACTCGGTCTGCTGCCCGATATAGAATCGCGAAATTATTCGTATTGGTCGAGTCATCTTGAGAAGTGGTCTGGGTTTCCTCACTCAACTCGCGCTGAGGGGGGGCTACAGTGCTCGTTGTCACAGGACTCGATTTGAAGACATCAGGCGCGTCCGCCTGTCGAATCTAGAGCTCAGAAATCGGTCTGCTGCTCGAATCAGGTTTGCGAATCTACTGTATTGTTCGAGTCATCCTGAGAGGTGCTCTCGGTTTTCTGCACTTAACTCGGGCTGTAGGGGGGCTGCAGGGCTGGTAATGACAGGAGTCGATTCGCAGACATCAGACGCGTCCGCCTGTCGCACTCAGAGGTCAACAAATATTCACTATGAGTCGGAATGTTGGTAGATGCTGTCGGTTTTCTCAAGTTAAGTCGAGCTAGGAAGCTCTACGAGTCTCCCGGCGGTAACCAAGGTTGACGGTTTACCGCCGGCGCCCAGTTGGCCGACCCGGCGCCGACAGACAATGTGCGAACTTTGGGTCGGCTGGACAAACTTCGTAAGAGATTTGAACATTAATTGTGATATCTGGTATTTTTGCGCACCTATTTAGTCAATTCTCGGGTCTGTAGGTGCAGTATTACTATCAAAACATGGCGGAACCGTCTTTGGATAGAAATATAAACATGATTTTTGAGTTCTTTGGCGTCTTCTTCTAGACTCTACCTGCATGTCTATCGAGCAGTGCCGTGCGAGATAAGAGCTCTACGAGGGCCCGGCGGTAATCTGGTTGACGGTTACCGCCGGTTCCAGTTCCCGCTCGCTGGAGAGCTAGTTCGCTCGAAAAATCTCGACGGAACTTTTGCTGACTTTTGGTCGGTTGAACATTTTAGTTCTATTTGAACATTCGTTAGAGCTCTGGTATTTTTTTCTGTGATAATTGATCTTATTCCCGCTCGCCTTCTTGATCGCAGCTCGATCGGGTGAATATTACTATCAAAAAGCCCTGTGGCGGCATCGGCTGTGTTGAGTCATCTTGATACGCGCTGACGGTTTTCTGCTCATAACTCGGCCTTGAGGACAGCTACAGCTGGTGAGCACAGCTAATCGATGCAGAATGATTAGGCGCGTTCGTCTGTCCAATCCAGAGATTTGAACTCGGTCTGTTACGCGAGCTAGGTCTGCACACCTATTCGTATTATTCGAGTCATCTTGACAGAAACTCTTGGTTTTTCGTACTTAACTCGAGCTGTAGAACAGCTACAGAGCTGATATCTACAGAAACCGATTCAAAATTATCAGTTGCGTTTGTCTGTCGAATCGAGAGCTCCGATCTCGGCCTTCTGCTCGATCTAGAATCACGACACGGTTCGTATTGGTCGACTCATCTGGAAAAGTGCTCTCGGATTTTCACTGATCTCGCGCTGAGGGGCTATTGTGCTGGTGGTCACAGGAATAGATTTCAAAACATCAGGCGCGTCTGCCTGTCGAATTCAGAGCTCGTCTGCTGCCAGAACAAGGTGCGCGAAACGACTGTATTGTTCGAGTCATCCTGAGAGATGCTATCGGTTTTCTGCGCTTAACTCGTGCTGTAGAGGGGCTGCAGGGCTGCTAATGGGAGAAGAGTCGATTCGCGGACATCAGACGCGCCTGTCTGTCGCATTGTCGCATTCAGAGATCAAAACATATCCACTATAAGTCGTGCTGTCGGTTTTCTCAACTTAAGTCGAGCTAGAAAGCTCTACGAGTCTCCCAGCGGTAACCAAGGTTCACGGTTCACCGCCGGCGCCCAGTAATTCCGGCGCGCTAAACAGCTAGTTGGCAGAAAATAATTCATAATAGTTAGTCTTATTTGTCTGTTGAATCCAGAGCTCTGAACTGGGTCTGCTGCCCGATCTAGAATCGCGAAACTATTCGTATTGCTCGAGCCGTCTTGAGAAGTGCTCCCGGTCGTTCGCATCGATAAGCTAGAAGAAAGCTAGATGACAAGAAAAATCTCGACTGAACTTTTGCTGACGTTCGGTCAGTTGAAATTTTTTCTCGGAATTTGATCATTCGTTAGAGCTCTGGTATTTTTTCTGTGAGATTCGATCTTACTGGGCGCCGGCGGTAAACCGTCAACCTTGGTTTTTTTTTGGGGAGGCCGACCAGGCACCGAGCGCCCCAGCGCCCGTTAAGTGCCTACCTAGTCTCTCTGCAGCTGGAGGTCTTGGGCCACCTGGGCTGCGGCCCGCAAGAGGCCCTCGAGGCCCGAAAGCTCAGCGTCAGTGATACTGCTATGGGAGGGGAGTGCCTGTGCACAACGCCCTACTACTTCCCATATAATTGGACAAGGAGAGGAGGCTTGGGGGAAGAGGGAGACAACACGAGCTCTCTTATCTCTATGTTCAGGGTCAGGGTACGGATCATGGAAGCGAGGGATATATCCAATCTGCAGAAACCAACCAACGCCCACACCTTGGGCACACACTCCGCCATCGAAGGATCCGCGGAGGCCGATAACTCGAAAGTTGTCTTGAACATCAGGACGGAAGATATGGTGGTGGAACAGCTCTCTGAATATCTGGCCTTCCCGTGCTAAATGGGTAAGTTCATCAGCTACTGTATTACTCTCCCGATATATGTGTCGAATAAAGTCATTGCCCCATGAGGGGGGTCGTACTCCTTCCTCCTCCAATTCTTCCAAAAGAGAAATAATATTTGCAACCCGCCTACGATAAGAAGCCCCATCTCCTCCTTCTCCTCCTTCAACCTTCCAGAGACCGTTGATCCAATTACAGATAAGAAGCGAATCGCCCGTCAGCTCCAGACCGATCCCATCATCACTCAGATCCCAAGTCGGCTCCTGTTCATTGTTCGAGGCCAATCTCTGGGCCAGCTTCTCAGACTCCTTCACCGACAAAGGACGAGCCATCATCTCCTCCCCCCTCTCCTTTATGTAATCTCCTCGTCCTTCAGTTCCTCCACGGACAACAAACAAGTCAAACAGAGAACCCAAAGTACAAGCTTCCAGGAACTGCCTGCAATACTGAACGAAGTCAGAGTAAGAGAAAGAGCAAGCCCTCCACCACCGATCCTCCAGATTCACAAACGAGGGAAATATCGTCTGGAACATGAAACACCAAGGATGTTCACCCGTCGCCCTCCCCTTAGCACTGCCTAATCGTGTCAGTTTCGAGGCCTCCTTCCACTTCCACTGGGAACGCAAACATTCTGACTCAAGTGTCCTTTTCTCCTCCCACCTCGGGGTACAACACATCAGAAGCCGACGTGCGTCTCGATGCGCTCGAGGAAACACCGTCTGTTGTCCAGGTCCAGGGACTGCCACCCTCCGACGCTTCGGGGGGGGCCTGGGGGGATCCCTAAGCCCCCCCCGCTCACAGGGAACTTCATTATCTCGAGAAGAAGAGGCCCTATCAGAGGGCCGAGCAGAAGAGACCATCCCATGCATATCTGAAGAGACCACACCCATCCCATTCGTATCTGAAGAGACCGCACCCATCCCATTAGTAACTGAAGAGACCGCACCCATCCCATTGGTAACTGAAGAGACCTCAACCATCCCATTGGTAACTGAAGAGACCGCGACCATCCCTGGGCTCAGCTCCGACTCAGAAATCTGATATCCGCTATCAGCATTGGCTCCGAAATATGATGCTATGTCCGCTCCAAGCTGCCACAAGGAATAAAGGACTCTCTGTACTGCGCTCTGGCACTTGGCTTCAAAGAACATCCGTCTAGCAATTCTGAGTCGAGCTGGCTTCCAAACTACCCAACTTTCGGAGGCTGGCTTTTGGGGTGACGTCATCTGGTAAAGGCAATTTCCCTCAAAGACATTCAGGCTATGCAAAGAGTCCCTGTCCCAACTAATACCTTGACTTCCATAAGTAAGAATGCTCTGAACCCGAGTGATATAACGCCTACACTTGGCCGAAAAAGGGACTGCCTTCGATCTAAAATAAGCTGCATGCGCATGAAAGGCTCGTCGTGCAGACCCGATCCGTCGCTGAAGGTCTTGGTGTGTCTCCCTATAGCTACAGTATATGCTGTTCCCCAAGACATTCATCTCGTCAACTACTTTGAACGGCACCATCTGATCCCGAACCCGAACCAGGATAGGATATTTTGGCTTCTCCGAGAAACCGATAAACGCGACCTCGAGCGACTCGATCTTCCATTCGAATCCCCATCCCCGCAGAATCTCTGTCATTTCTCCTACCTGTCGCCTAAACTCCTCCGCCGAAGATCCCAAGATATAGATATTGTCAGCATATAGCAAGTGGTGTACAGGAACCGAGGCCGAAACTTCTCCCACCGAATTTGGATCCAGACAATGAAACCCAATCCCCTGCTCATCCCAAAGCTTAAATAAAGGAGCCCACATCGCAACAACAATCAGGTTCCACAAGGAGGGGCTGTCGTTCCCGCCTGTCCTGATATGGGTATCGATTCCCACATCCGGCAGCTGAAGCCCCTGAAAGAGAAGCGAAGTGACCTCACACGGCATAGGCACGAGCACCCCGTACTGGAGCCAAGAAGGGATAGAGAGGGTGTCGAACGCACGCTTGACCGTCGAAATTTTCGTGTTCTGGAATGCTTGTTTCACGTCAGCTGACCCAAGAACCAGGCGTCGATCCTTCCCCCACTGTGAGGCATGTTGGGCTGCTGCCTTAAGTCCTGCAAATATCTCTGTGCACGATCTTTTGGGAACGAAGCCGAATAGTGATGCATGAGTGCCGGCATGGAGACAATAAGGTTCAAGCAGGATCGAGAGGCAAGTACTGTACCATTTCTTAAAGATACTCTCCACAGAAATACGTCTCGTATCAGAAACATCACATATCGGATAAGATTTGGGAAGCAGCGTCGTCAATGTTCGATGCCACGAAGATGGAGGTACAACAATGCCACGTAAGATATCACAAAATAATCGCTTGATAGTGCGAACGGCTCTCCACGGCAGCGCTTTGACTATTTCTGCCCCCACCCCGTCGGGTCCCGTGGCTTTTCCAGGGTTGAGTCGAGCTCGGGCCCGAAGGGCCACCACCATCGTCAGCGTCGCCTCCTGGGGTCTGGGGGACCCCTGGAGCTCCTCCCTGAGGCCCTGGACAATCTCGATCGACCGCAGACGTTCCTCCTCATCCTCGCAGACCTCCTTCAACTTCATCATCTCTTCCATCCACCTCTCCCTGTCCACGCTCTCCTCCCCCTCAATCTTCACCGCCTTCAAAGCTGCTTTACGTGGACGCTCCGCCTCCCATTCCAGCTTCGCTCGTTTGAATTTTCTGGCTTCCCGATCTCTTTTTCTGCGTAGAAGTCGATAGGCTAACGTCCCCCTCTCCGCCCTCCTCTGGTAGACCTGCACATCCAAGGACCGCAACAATTCCGATCGTTCAGGGGCTCGAGCTGGGCGCTTAGGGGTACATTCAGTGGCCGACGCACAAGAATAGATAACACTCTCTGCCTGACACATAGATTGGCACGAAAATAGATTGACATCCAACAACTGGCGACACGATCGGCGAGCAGACAAGTTGAGTGGGTCCCAGCCTTTTAGAGTACGAGCACGACGTGAGAGATTCCGTCTCGCCAACTCCCTGGAAGCCACTCTCAGAGAAGCTCGAACAAGGGCATGATCTGATAATCTCATCACGGCTCCCTGCTGCTGTCCTACGTACTGAAACTCAACCGAGCACCCCGACACCTGCGATCCATAAGGAACAAGGATGTAATCAAGCACTTCACGACGGGACCCCTTCCGATAATCAAACCAAGTCGGCTTCCTAGCTCCAAAAGAATTCGAAGCACACATACGCTCCTGAACCAACCAATCCTCCACCTCCTGTCGCAAGCTCTCCACCTTCTCCTTCCTCTCCCGCTCCTTGGTCCCCGTGGCCTGGATCTGCACTACCTCCAAGCCTCCTCCCGAATAAACCTCCTCCTCATGCTGTAAGTGTGGCTGTATCTCAACATTCGCATCCATGGCAACAACAAGACGACAGAAACCATAACGACGGCATACGTACTTTCTGAGCAAGCTTACCGCCTGGAGTGCACATTGTGATATCTCCAGAAACTCGGGCTGGCTGGCATCAGGCAAGTACAATGAGACAAAGAGAATCCGTCCAGCAAGAATCGCGCACCACCTCTCTGAGGCCCACTGGCCTCGAACGCTATCGGCCCTCCGATAGAGTACCATAGCACGGCGATCCTCCGAAACGTGGTAATACAGTCCCATTTTGACAAACCATTGCGCCTTAACGTCGATGTTCTGAGACTCCTGTACCCCCAGGAAATCCCAGCCTAGGTGTGCTCCGTAGACTACCCTCGACAGAACACTATAAGCCTTGTCATCCTTCTTCCCAGCACGTTGAAGGTTGAGCGTGGCGAAGCGGACTTCCGTCGGCCCCGCCCGTAGGCGTCACTGAGAAGCAGACCTGGAATCCGTGACTAACTCCTCGAGCTCTGCCGCCGTCATGGTGATGCCGTGTCTCTGGGCGAAGGATGTCCAAGATGCTGGAATAACTCGCCACTGCCCAGATCCTCCGAAGCCAGCCGCCTGATACTCGGCCAGCAAGCTCCGCTTCCCCTCCACGGGGTCAGAATACATCGTGGACGGTGACCTCCCGTACCCAGCCGATCCTTTGAGAAAGATGGTGGGGTGCGTCCTGCCCCAGACGCCATAAAATCGGCCAACCGCTTGATTGTGTGGAATCTTCTCGTCGGGGACCTCTGCACGAACTCTCAAACGAGACATCTTCGACTTCACCTTGGTGTAAAAGGCGTGGTTAAGAGCTGCGTCATCATTTATACGTGTGAGAATGCGTTGTACAGCATAAACCACATCACTCCCTGTCCCAACCTTAAATCTAATCTTGATATTCCCAGTCATCGGTTTCGATCTGGCAAGTTTCTCAGAGCTGACCACATCCACTTGACCGTGCAACTGCTCGTTGTCCGCTTTCAAAAGACCCAGGGTATTCTGGAGTAAGGTGCAGGCGTCCGTATCGTCTATCATCGTAAGTTCCCTACTCGTGCGATTCGACCAGTCCTGGACCCATCCGTACAGTTCTACATATGTAGGAGTAAATTTTGCCGTCGCTGTTCGTCCTGCAAATCTAGGGGCTGCTATCGTAGAGTTAGAAGATCCAATCGAAGCAGTGTCCTGGCTAGCCAGAGTCTCCAAGTTCTTAAGCCTAATCTCCTGTTCCTGTTGTTTCTTCTCAATGGCCGAGAGTTTCGCAGTTTGAACCCCGAGACGTTGATCCATACCGCTGATGCGCACATCAGTGGCCACCGAAGCGGCCTTCGACTCGTCATGATTCTGAAAGGACATCTGCATGAACAATCGCAAACTCTCATCTTTTTGAAGGCTCAGAATTTTCTCTCTCATGGCCTTCTGATCAAGAAGATCATCTCCCGTCTTGTCCACCTTCTCCTCCTCCTCCATATCCGTCTTCATCCTCTTGCTACCCTGACCGTCAACCTCCATTTCTTCTGGAAAGAACGGACGAAACGACCCTTCTTGAACTTACAGAAGCACCAAGAGCGACGCGAGTAGTACCGATAAGGTCGGGAACGACGAAATATGCAACACTCTAGGCGACAATAATCTTCCCAGTAAAAGTCTTCCAGATCTGCAAAGAATCGATCCCAACCACAGCTGGGCTCTCCGAGAGAATATAAGACGTTCCACCCTCCTGCTGGCTCTCCGAAGCTGTTCGTGGCTGCACAGAAAGATACAACAATACTCAAACTCGCACTCGTAGATTGGATAATGGACCAGAGCAAAAATGGAAGAAGGCACGCTCCCAAGAACAAAAGCAGATGCAGACGTGTGCGTGCTCCACTCGTACCAGCAAGGGCGTTGCCTCCCAGTAACCAGTTCAATCAGGAGCCTGATGCCGGCAGAGGGGCCGCAGGCTGTCCAAGATGTGCGAAACCGTGTACAGTATGTGGAACCCAACTCCTTACTGCACAATGCAGCTCGAGACGAGGGGACCCCAGCGGTGAGGCCAAGGCCGAGCAGGAGGTAAGCTCTGCTCAACCTTGGCTACCGCCGGGGAACTCGTAGAGCTTCCAAGCTCGACTTAAGTTGAGAAAACCGAGAGCACCTACCAACATTCTGACTCATAGTGAATATTTTTGACTTCTGAATGCGACAAGCGGACGCGTCTAATCAGACCGAGTTCAGACCTCTCAATGCGACGGGCGGACGCGCTTGATGTCTGCGAATCGACTCATGTGATTACCAGCCCTGCAGCCCCCCTACAGCCCGAGTTAAGTGTAGAAAACCGACAGCATCTCTCAGGATGACTCGAATAATATAATAGTTTCGCAGACCTGTTTCGAGCAGCAGACCAAGTTCTGAGCTCTCGAATCGACCAACGAACGCGCCTGATGTGTGCAAATCGATTTCTATGACTCGCAGCACTGTAGCCCTCCCCCAGCACGAGTTGAGTGCAGAAAATTCAGAGCACGTTTCACGATGATTCGAACAATACAAATAGTTTCGCGAACCTAGCTCGGGCAGCAGGCCGAGCTCAGAGCTCTCGATACAACAGACAAGCGCGCCCGATAATTCTCAATCGACTTCTGTGACTGTAGGCTCTCTAGCTGCCTACGGCTGGTTAAGTACAGAAAACCGAGAGCGCTTGTCAAGATGACTCGAATAATACGAATAGATTTGCGGACCTAGCTCGGCTAGCAGACCGAGTTCAGACCTCTCGATTCAACAGGCGAACGCGCAAGATGATTCTGAGAGCGATAGGTGTGCTTAGCAGCACTGTAGCTGCCCTGCAGCTCGAATTAAGTACAAAATACCCACCACGCGTATCAAGTTGACTCGAATAATACGAATAGGTTTGCGGACCTAGCTCGGCTAGCAGACCGAGTTCAGACCTATCGATTGAACAGGCGAACGCGCCTGATGATTCTGAGTGCGATAGGCGTGCTTACCAGCACTTTAGCTGCCCTACAGCTCGAGTGAAGTAGAAAATACCGACAACGCGTATGAAGTTCACTCGAATAATACGAATAGATTTGCGCACCTAGCTCGGCTAGCAGACCGAGTTCAGACCTATGGATTCAACAGGCGAACGCGCCTGTTGATTCTGAGTGCGATAGGTGTGCTCACCAGCACTGTAGCTGCCCTACAGCTCGAGTTAAGTACAAAATACCGACAACGCGTATCAAGTTGACTCGAATACTACGAATAGGTTTGCGGACCCAGCTCGGCTAGCAGACCGAGTTCAGACCTATGGATTCAACAGGCGAACGCGCCTGAAGATTCTGAAAGCGATAGCTGTGCTTACCAGCTCTGTAGCTGTCCTACAGCTCGAGTTAAGTACAAATACCGACAACGCGTATCAAGATGACTCGAAACGGCCGATCCCGCCAGTGTGCTTTTTGGCAGTAAAAGGTACCCGATCGAGCTGAGATCAAGATGGCGAGCGGGAATAAGATCGAATATCACGGGAAAAAATACTAGAGCTATAACGAATGTTCAAATTTTGAGAACAAAATTTTCAACCGAGCAAAAGTTGTGAACAGTTCACTTCTTTTTTTCGAGCCAACTAGCTCTCCAGCGCGCCGGAATTACTCTTAAGCTTCCAGCAACTAGCTTGGGGAAGCTCTACGAGTCATTCCCGCTCGTCATCTTGATCTCAGCTCGATGGGGTGAAAACTACTATCGAAAAGCACTGTGGCGGGATTGGCTGTTTCGAGTCATCTTGATACGCACTGACGGTTTTCTAAAAATAACTCGAGCTCTAGGACAGCTACAGAGCTGGTAAGCACAGCCAATCGATGTAGAACTGGGCGCCGGCGGTAAACCGTCAACCTTTCTTACCGCCAGGGGACTCGTAGAGCTTCCTGACAATATATAATGTGGAAAAGAATTTCAGAGAACGACTAGTTTTTCAGCCCAAGCGATTATAGAACTCTCAAGATGAATCTAACAAAACAAACGAACAGTTTTCCAATCAAGCTCGAGTATGAAAGAGTTCAGACCTCTGAATGCGACAGGCGGACGCGTCTGATGTCTGCGGATCGATTCCTGTGATTACCAGCTCTGCAGCCCCCCATACAGCCTGAGTTAAGTGCAGAAAACCGAGAGTACCCCTCAGGATGACTCGAATAATACAACAGTTTCGCGGATCTCGTTCGAGCAGCTGACCGAGTTCTGAGCTCTCGGTTCGACGAACGGACGCGCCTGATGTCTCGAAATCGATTCCTGTGACCAGCAGCACTGTAGCCCTGCCCCAGCACAATTTAAGTACAGAAAGCCGAGAGCACTTCTCATGATGACTCGAACAATACCAATAGGTTCGCGAATCTAGCTCGGGCAGCAGGCCGAGTTCAGAGCTCTTGATTCAACAGACGAGCGCGCCTGATAATTCTCAATCGATTTCTGTGATTATCAGCTATGTGGCTGCCCTACAGATCGAGTTAAATACGAAAAACCGCGAGCGTCTGCTACAATGACTCGAATAATACTAATAAGGTTTGCGATCCTAGCTCGGCTAGCAGACCGAGTTCAGACCTCTAGATTCAACAGACGAACGCGCCTGATCATTCTGAATGCATTGGCTGTGCTGACCAGCTCTGTAGTTGTCCTGAAGCTCGAATTATCTTGAGAAAACCGACAGCGCGTATCAAGATGACTCGAAACAGCCGTTCCCGCCAGCCTGCTTTTTGGCCTTCAAAGTTACCCGATCGAGCTGAGATCAAGATGACGAGCGGGAATAAGATCGAATATCATGGGAAAAAATACTAGAGCTCTAACGAATGGTCAAATTTGGAGAACAAAATTTTCAACCGACCAAAAGTCACCAAAAAGTCCGTCGAGATTTTTCTTGGAAACTAGCTCTCCAGCTCCCCGGAACTGGGCGCCGGCGGTAAACCGTCAACCTTTCTTACCGCCGGGGGACTCGTAGAGCTTCCTGACAATATATACTGTGGGAAAAACTCCAAAGAACGACTATTGTTTAAGCCGAAGCGATTTCAGACCTCTCAAGATAACGCTAACAAAAAACAGACAGTTTCGTAACCCAGTTCGAGTATCAAACCGAGTTCAGACCTCTGAATGCGACAGGCGGGCGCGTCTGATGTCTGCGAATCCACTCATGTGATTCCCAGCCCTGGAGCCCCCCTAAAGCCCGAGTTAAGTGCAGAAAACCGACAGTATCGACTCGAATAATACAATAGTTTTGCGAACCTAGTTCGAGCAGCAGACCGAGTTCCGAGCTCTGGAATCGACCGAAAGACGCGCCTGAGGTGTGCAAATCGATATATGTGACCTGCAGCACTGTAGCCCTCCCCCAGCACGAGTTCAGTGCAGAAAATTGAGAGCACGTCTCAAGATCATTCGGACGATACGAACAGTTTCGCGAACCTAGCTCGGGCAGCAGGCCGAGTTCAGAGCTCTCGATTCAATAGACGAACGCGACTGATGATTCCCCATCGATGTCTGTCACAATGAGCCCTGTAGCTGCCCTACAGCTCGAATTAAGTACAGAAAACCGAGAGCGTCTATCAAAATCACTCGAATAATACGAATAGGTTTGCAGATCGAGCTGAGATCAAGATGGCGAGCGGGAATAAGATCGAATATCATGGGAAAAAATACTAGAGCTCTAACGAATGGGCAAATTTTGAGAACAAAATTTTCAACCGACCAAAAGTCAGCAAAAGGTCCGTCGAAATTTTTCTTGGCAACTAGCTCTCCAGCTCCCCGGAATTACTGGGAACCGGCGGTAAACCGTCAACCAAGTTACCGCCGGGCACCTCGTAGAGCTCTCTTCTTACACAGCGCTCCTCCGAACACGTGAAGAAAGCTTCTGAAGCGAGAGCCGAAAAAAATCGAAAAATGACGATTTTTCGGTTTTCATACAGTGGGTTCATCCAAGTGTTTTAATAGCAATACTGGACCTAGAGCCATATAAAATTTACCAGCAGGTGCGCCATAGCTTACTACAGGGAATAAAAATCTCATTTCTAAAAACGAACTTCAAAATTTTGCGTAAAATCAAAAATACCGACCCCAGGTTACCACACTGGGCGCCGGCGGTAAACCGTCAACCTTTCTTACCGCCGGGGGACTTGTAGAGCTTCCTGACAATTTATAATGTGGGAAAGAATTTCAGAGAACGACTAGTTTTTCAGCCAAGCGATTATAGACCTCTCAAGATGACTGAACAAAACAAACAAACAGTTTTCTAATCGAGCTCGAGTATGAAACCGAGTTCAGACCTCTGAATGCGACAGACGTCTGATGTCTGCAGATCGATTCCTGTGATTAGCAGCTCTGCAGCCCCCCATACAGCCTGAGTTAAATGCAGAAAACCGAGAGTACCTCTCAGAATGACTCGAATAATGCAACAGTTTCGCGGATGTCGTTCGAGCAGCAGACCGAGTTCGGAGCTCTGGGTTCGACGAACGGACGCGCCTGATGTCTCGAACTCGATTCCTGTGACTAGCAGCACTTTAGCCCTCCCCCAGCACGATTTAAGTACAGAAAACCGAGAACACTTCCCAAGATATCGAACAATACCAATAGGTTTGCGACCCTAGCTCGGCTAGCAGACCGAGTTCAGACCTCTGGATTCAACAGGCGAACGCGCCTGATCATTCTGAATGCATTAGCTGTGCTGACCAGCTCTGTAGCTGTCCTGAAGCTCGAGTTATCTTAAGAAAACCGACAGCGCGTATTAAAATGACTCGAAACGGCCGTTCCCGCCCGTGTGCTTTTTGGCCTTCAAAGTTACCCCGATCGAGCTGAGATCAAGATGGCGAGCGGGAATATCGAATATCATGGGAAAACATACTAGAGCTCTAACAAATGTTCAAATTTCGAGAACAAAATTTTCAACCGACCAAAAGTCAGCAAAAGGTCCGTCGAGATTTTTCTTGCCAACTAGCTCTCCAGCTCCCGGAATTACTCTTAAGCTTCACGCAATAACTGGACGCCGGCGGTAAACCGTCAACCTTGGTTACCGCCGGGAGACTCGTAGAGCTTCCAGCTCGACGAAGTTGAGAACACCGAGGACCTACCAACATTCCGACTCATAGTAAATATTTTTGTCCTTTCAATACGACAGGCGGACGCGTCTGATGTCTGCGAGTCGACTTCTATCATTCCCAGCTCTGCAGCCCCCCTACAGCCCGAGTTCAGTGCAGAAAACTGAGAGCACCTCTCAGATGACTTCAACAATACAGTAGTTTCGCAGACCTAATTCAGGCAGCAGACGAGTTCCGAGCTCTGGTCTTCGCAGGCGGATGCGCCTGATGTCTCTAAATCGATTGCTGTCCCCAGCAGCACTGTAGCCTCCCCCCAGCACGAAATACCGACAGCACTTCTCAGGATGACTCAAACAATACGAATTGTTTTGCGAACCTAGCTCGAGCAGCAGGCCAAGTTCAGTGCTCTCGAGTCAACGAACAAAGGCGCCTGGTGATTTCCAATAGATTTCTGAGGCTACGAGCTCTGTAGCTGCCCTAGGGCTCGAGTTAAGTACAGAAAACCGAGGGCGCCCATCAAGATGTTCCAAATAATACGAATAGGTTTGCGGACCTAGCTTGACTAGCAGACCGAGTTCAGACCTCTAGATTTAACAGACTAACGCGCCTAATGATTCTGACAATAGATGTGCTTGCCAGCTCTGTAGCTGTCTTACAGCTCGAGTTAAGACCAGAAAACCGAGAGTTTCTGTCAAGATGACTCGAATAATACGAACAGGATTCCAGGCCTAGCTCGGCTCACAGATCGAGTTCAGACCTCTGGCTTCAACAAGCGAACGCGCCTGATCATTCTGCATGCATAAGCTGTGCTTTCCAGCTCTGTAGCGACCCTAGAACTCGAGTTGTGTTCAGAAAACCGACAGCGCGTTTCAAGATGACTCGAAACGGCCGTTCCCGTCACAGTGCTTTTTGGCCTTCAAAGTTACCCGATCGAGCTGAGATCAAGATGGCGAGCGGAAATAAGATCGAATATCACGGGAAAAAATACTAGAGCTCTAACGAATTGTCAAATTTCGAGAACAAAATTTTCAACCGAGCAAAAGTCATCAAAAGTTCCGTCGAGATTTTTCTTGCCAACTGGGCGCCGGCGGTAAACCGTCAACCTTTCTTACCGCCGGGGGACTCGTAGAGCTTCCTGACAATATATACTGTGGGAAACAACTCCAAAGAACGACTATTTTTTAAGCCCAAGCGATTTCAGACCTCTCAAGATAACGCTAACAAAAAACAAACAGTTTCGCAACCCAGTTCGAGTATCAAACCGAGTTCAGACCTCTGAATGCGACAGGCGGGCGCGTCTGATGTCTGCGAATCCACTCATGTGATTCCCAGCCCTGAAGCCCCCCTACAGCCCGAGTTAAGTGCAGAAAACCGACAGTATCGACTCGAATAATATAATAGTTTTGCGAACCTAGTTCGAGCAGCAGACCGAGTTCCGAGCTCTGGAATCGACCGAAAGACGCGCCTGATGTGTACAAATCGATATATGTGACCTGCAGCACTCTAGCCCTTCCCCAGCACGAGTTGAGTGCAGAAAATTGAGAATACGTCTCAAGATCATTCGGACAATACGAACAGTTTCGCGAAACCTAGCTCGGCCGAGTTCAGAGCTCTCGGTTCGATAGACGAACGCGACTGATGATTCCCCATCGATATCTGTCACAATGAGCCCTGCAGCTGCCCTACAGCTCGAGTTAAGTACAGAAAACCGAGAGCGTCCATCAAGGTGACTCGAATAATAGGAATAGGTTTACGGACCTAGCTCGGCTAGCAGACCGAGTTCAGACCTCTGGATGCAAGAGGCGAGCGTGCGCGATGATTCTGAGTGCGATAGCTGTGCTTACCAGCACTGTAGCTGTTCTCAAGCTCGAGTTAAAGTACAGAAAACCGAGAGTGTCTATCAAGATTACTCGAATAATAGGAATAGGTTTGCGGACCTAGCTCGGCTGGCAGACCGAGTTCAGACCTCTGGATTCAACAGGCGAACGCGCGTGATAATTCTGAGTGCGATAGCTGTGCTTACCAGCTCTGTAGCTGCCCTACAGCTCGAGTTAAGTAGAAAATACCGACAGCGCGTATCAAGATGACTCGAAACGGCCGTTCCCGCCACAGTGCTTTTTGGCCTTCAAAGTTACCCGATCGAGCTGAGATCAAGATGGCGAGCGGGAATAAGATCGAATATCACGGGAAAAAATACTAGAGCTCTAACGAATTGTCAAATTTCGAGAACGAAATTTTTAACCGAGCAAAAGTCACCAAAAGTTCCGTCGAGATTTTTCTTGCCAACTAGCTCTCCAGCGCGCCGGAATTACTCTTAGCTTCCAGCTATAACTAGCTAAGGGAAGCTCTACGAGTTACTTGCTAAGGGAAGCTCTACGAGTTATTCTCGCTTTTCGTCGAACCGGCCAACTAGCTCCACCCTGCGCCCGAATTCCTCTTAGCTCAAGAGCACGTGTAAAACCCGGATAGCGAAGCCAAGCGCGGAACGCCGCACGGGGACCTCTGCCAGGCCGCCTGAAACGATGCGCGGGACGCTGGAAACCTCGCAGGAAACTGGGCGCCGGCGGTAAACCGTCAACCTTTCTTACCGCCGGGGACCTCGTAGAGCTTCCTGACAATATATAATGTGGACAAGAAACCCAAAGAACAAATATTTTTTCAGCCCAAGCGATTTCAGACTCTCAAGATGACTGTAATTAAAAAACAAACAGTTTCGCAACCCAGTTCGAGCATCGAACCGACTTCAGACCTCTGAATGCGACAGGCGGGCGCGTCTGATGTCTGCGTATCCACTCATGTGATTCCCAGCCCTGTACAGCCCGCCTAGCAAACCGAGTTCCGCGCTCTGGTTTCGACCAACAGACGCGCCTGATGTGTGCGAACCGATATCTGTGTCCCGCAGCACTGTAGCCCTCCCCCAGCACGAGTTCAGAGCAGGAAATTAAGAGCACTTCTCAAGATAACTGGAAGAATACGAATAGCTTCGCGAACCTAGCTCAAGCAGCAGGCCGAGTTCAGAGCTCTCGATTCAACAGACGAACGCGCCTGCTCATTTCCGATCAATTTCTGTGACTATGAACTCTGCAGCTGCCCTCGAGTTGAGTACAAAATACCGAGAGCGTCTGTCAAGATGACTCGGATGATACGAATAGGTTTGCGGACATAGCTCGGCTAGCAGACCGAGTTCAAACCTCTGGTTTCAACAGGCGAACGCGCCTGATAATTCTGGATGCGATAGGCGTGCTTGACAGCTTTGTAGCTGGCCTACAGCTCGAGTTAAGTACAAAATACCGAGAGCGCCTGTCAAGATGACTCGAATAATACGATTAGGTTTGCAGGCCTAGCTCGGCTAGCAGACCGAGTTCAGACATCTGGATTCAACAGGCGAACGCGCCTGATGATTCTGAATGCAATAGGTGTGCTTGCCAGCTCTGTAGCTGAGTACAAAATACCGACAGTGCGAATCAAGATGACTCGAAACGGCCGGTCCCGCCTGCCTGCTTTTTGGCCTTGAAAGTTACCCGATCGAGCTGAGATCAAGATGGCGAGCAGGAATAAGATCGAATATCACGGGAAAAAAATACTAGAGCTCTAACGAATGGTCAAATTTTGAGAACGAAATTTTCAACCGACCAAAAGTCACCAAAAGGTCCGTCGAGATTTTTGTTGTCAACTAGCTCTCCAGCTCCCCGGAACTGGGCGCCGGCGGTAAACCGTCAACCTTTCTTACCGCCGGGGGACTCGTAGAGCTTCCTGACAATATATACTGTGGGAAAAAACTCCAAAGAACCACTATTTTTTAAGCCCAAGCGATTTCAGACCTCTCAAGATAACGCTAACAAAAAACAAACAGTTTCGCAACCCAGGTCGAGTATCAAACCGAGTTCAGACCTCTGAATGCGACAGGCGGGCGCGTCTGATCTCTGCGAATCCACTCATGTGATTCCCAGCCCTGAAGCCCCCCTACAGCCCGTGTTAAGTGCAGAAAACCGGCAGTATCGACTCGAATAATATAATAGTTTTGCCAACCTAGTTCGAGCCAGACCGAGTTCCGAGCTCTGGAATCGACCGAAAGACGCGCCTGATGTGTGCAGATCGATATGTATGACCTGCAGCACTGTCGCCCTCCCCCAGCACGAGTTGAGTGCAGAAAATTGAGAGCACGTCTCAGGATTATTCGGACAATACGAACAGTTTCGCGAACCTAGCTCGGGAAGCAGGCCGAGTTCAGAGCTCTCGGTTCAATAGACGAACGCGACGGATGATTCCCCATCGATGTCTGTGACAATGAGCCCTGTAGCTGCCCTACAGCTCGAGTTGAGTACAGAAAACCGAGGGCGTCTATCAAGATGACTCGAATAATACGAATAGGTTTGCGGACCTAGCTCGGCTAGCAGACCGAGTTCAGACCTCTCGATTCAACAGGCGAACGCGCGTGATGATTCTGAGTGCGATAGGTGTGCTTACCAGCACTGTAGCTGCCCTAAAGCTCGAGTTAAGTACAGAAAACCGGGAGTGTCTATCAAGATGACTCGAATAATACGAATAGGTTTGCGGACCTAGCTCGGCTGGCAGACCGAGTTCAGGCCTCTGGATTCGGCAGGCGAACGCGCGTGATGATTCTGAGTGCGATAGCTGTACTTACCAGCTCTGTAGCTGCCCTACAGCTCGAGTGAAGTACAAAATACCGACAGCGCGTATCAAGATGACTCGAAACGGTCGTTCCCGCCGGGACGCTTTTTGGCCTTCAAAGTTACCCGATCGAGCTGAGATCAAGATGGCAAGCGGGAATAAGATCGAATATCATGGGAAAAAATATTGGAGCTCTAACGAATGGTCAAATTTCGAGAACAAAATTTTCAACCGACCAAAAGTCACCAAAAGGTCCGTCGAGATTTTTCTTGCCAACTAGCTCTCCAGCGCTCCGGAATTACTCTTAAGCTTCCAGCAATAACTTGCTAAGGGAAGCTCTACGAGTTATTACTCTTAAGCTTCCAGCAACTGGGCGCCGGCGGTAAACCGTCAACCTTTCTACCGCCGGGGGACTCGTAGAGCTTCCTGACAGTATATAGTGTGGGAAAAAATCCAGAGAACGACTAGTTTTCAGCCCAAGCAATTTCAGACCTCTCAAGATGACTCTAACAAAAGAACAAACAGTTTCGCAACCCAGTGAGTATCAGACCGAGTTCAGACCTCTCAATGCGACAGGCGGACGCGTCTGATGTCTGCGAATCGACTCATGTGATTACCAGCCCTGCAGCCCCCCTGCAGCCCGAGTTAAGTGCAGAAAACCGAGAGCATCTCTCAGGGTGACTCGAATAATAGAATAGTTTCGCGGACCTGTTTCGAGCAGCAGACCAAGTTCTGAGCTCTCGAATCGACCAACGAACGCGTCTGATGTGTGCAAATCGATTTCAATGACCCACAGCACTGTAGCCCTCCCCCAGCACGAGTTGAGTGCAGGGAAATGAGAGCACTGTTTACGATGATTCGGACAATACGAATAGTTTCGCGAACCCAGCTCGGGCAGCAGGCCGAGTTCAGAGCTCTCGATACAACAGACACACGCGCCTGATAATTATCAATCGATTTCTGTAACTACAGGCTCTGTAGCTGCCCTACAGCTCGAGTTGAGTACAGAAAACCGAGAGCGTTTGTGAAGATGACTCGAATAATACGAATAGATTTGCGGACCTAGCTCGGCTAGCAGACCGATTTCAGACCTCTGGATTCAACAGGCGAACGCGCCTGATGATTCTGAGTGCGATAGGTGTGCTTACCAGCACTGTAGCTGCCCTACAGCTCGAGTTAAGTAGAAAATACCGACAACGCGTATCAAATTGACTCGAATAATACGAATAGGTTTCCGGACCTAGCTCGGCTCACAGACCGAGTTCAGACCTCTGGGTTCAACAGGCGAACGCGCCTGATGATTCTGAGTGCAATAGCTGTGCTTACCAGCTCTGTAGCTGCCCTAGAGCTCGAGTTATGTTCAGAAAACCGTCAGCGCGTATCAAGATGACTCGAAACGGCCGTTCCCGCCACTGTGCTTTTTGGCCTTCAAAGTTACCCGATCGAGCTGAGATCAAGATGGCGAGCGGGAATAAGATCGAATATCACGGGAAAAAATACTAGAGCTCTAACGAATGGTCAAATTTCGAGAACGAAATTTCCAACCGAGCAAAAGTCATCAAAAGTTCCGTGGAGATTTTTCGAGCCAACTAGCTGTGGGGCGCGCCGGAATTACTCTTAGCTTCCAGCTATAACTAGCTAAGGGAAGCTCTACGAGTTATAACTTGCTAAGAGAAGCTCTACGAGTTACGCTTGCAGGGGCGCCGTTTACGACTTGTCAGCTTCCAAAACCCGGATAGCGAAGCCAAGCGCGGAACGCCGCACGGGGACCTCTGCCAGGCCGCCGGAAACGATGCGCGGGACGCTGGAAACCTCGCAGGAAACGCTTGCAGGGGCGCCGTTTACGATGCGTGGAGCCCTGCAAAGCGCGCAAGGAAGATCTGCCTAGGGGCCTGGAAGAACTGCCGAAGCTCTTCCGAAGCTCTGCCGAAGCGCTTCGCGCACCCTGGAGCCACGCGTATTGGGAAACGCTAGGAAGCCACGCTCCCGGACGGGCTGCCGGTTCCGGCAGGGCGCTGCGGGGATCGTGGACCGGCGGAGGTGGGCGTGTCCTCCTCACCACCCACAGCCGGCTTCTTATCTGAAACCCTCAGCTCTCCAAGGAGCTATCCGGGAACTGGGCGCCGGCGGTAAACCGTCAACCTTTCTTACCGCCGGGGGACTCGTAGAGCTTCCTGACAGTATATAGTGTGGGAAAAAATCCAGAGAACGACTAGTTTTCAGCCCAAGCAATTTCAGACCTCTCAAGATGACTCTAACAAAAGAACAAACAGTTTCGCAACCCAGTGAGTATCAGACCGAGTTCAGACCTCTCAATGCGACAGGCGGACGCGTCTGATGTCTGCGAATCGACTCATGTGATTACCAGCCCTGCAGCCCCCCTGCAGCCCGAGTTAAGTGCAGAAAACCGAGAGCATCTCTCAGGGTGACTCGAATAATAGAATAGTTTCGCGGACCTGTTTCGAGCAGCAGACCAAGTTCTGAGCTCTCGAATCGACCAACGAACGCGTCTGATGTGTGCAAATCGATTTCAATGACCCACAGCACTGTAGCCCTCCCCCAGCACGAGTTGAGTGCAGAAAAATGAGAGCACTGTTTACGATGATTCGGACAATACGAATAGTTTCGCGAACCTAGCTCGGGCAGCAGGCCGAGTTCAGAGCTCTCGATACAACAGACACACGCGCCTGATAATTATCAATCGATTTCTGTAACTACAGGCTCTGTAGCTGCCCTACAGCTCGAGTTGAGTACAGAAAACCGAGAGCGTTTGTGAAGATGACTCGAATAATACGAATAGATTTGCGGACCTAGCTCGGCTAGCAGACCGATTTCAGACCTCTGGATTCAACAGGCGAACGCGCCTGATGATTCTGAGTGCGATGCGTGTGTTTACCAGCACTGTAGCTGCCCTACAGCTCGAGTTAAGTAGAAAATACCGACAACGCGTATCAAGTTGACTCGAATAATACGAATAGGTTTGCGGACCTAGCTCGGCTAGCAGACCGAGTTCAGACCTATGGATTGAACAGGCGAACGCGCCTGATGATTCTGAGTGCGATAGGTGTGCTTACCAGCACTGTAGCTGCCCTACAGCTCGAGTTACGTAGAAAATACCGACAACGCGTATCAAATTGACTCGAATAATACGAATAGGTTTCCGGACCTAGCTCGGCTCACAGACCGAGTTCAGACCTCTGGGTTCAACAGGCGAACGCGCCTGATGATTCTGAGTGCAATAGGTGTGCTTACCAGCTCTGTAGCTGCCCTAGAGCTCGAGTTATGTTCAGAAAACCGTCAGCGCGTATCAAGATGACTCGAAACGGCCGTTCCCGCCACTGTGCTTTTTGGCCTTCAAAGTTACCCGATCGAGCTGAGATCAAGATGGCGAGCGGGAATAAGATCGAATATCACGGGAAAAAATACTAGAGCTCTAACGAATGGTCAAATTTCGAGAACAAAATTTTCAACCGAGCAAAAGTCATCAAACTGGGCGCCGGCGGTAAACCGTCAACCTTTCTTACCGCCGGGGGACTCGTAGAGCTTCCTGACAATATATACTTTGGAAAAAACTCCAAAGAACTACTGTTTTTTTAAGCCCAAGCGATTTGGGAGCTCTCAAGATAACGCTATCAAAAAAACAAACAGTTTCGCAACCCAGTTCGAGTATGAAACCGAGTTCAGACCTCTGAATGCGACAGGCGGGCGCGTCTGATGTCTGCGAATCCACTCATCTGATTCCCAGCCATGGAGCCACCCTACAGCCCGAGTTAAGTGCAGAAAATTCACAGTATCGACTCGAATAATATAATAGTTTTGCGAACCTAGTTCGAGCAGCAGACCGAGTTCCGAGCTCTGGAATCGACCGGAAAACGCGCCCGATGTGTAGAAAACGATATATGTGACCCGCAGCACTGTAGCCCTCCCCCAGCACGAGTTGGGTGCAGAAAATTCAGAGCACGTAAGATCATTCGCACAATACGAATAGTTTCGCGAACCTAGCTCGGGCAGCAGGCCGAGTTCAGAGCTCTTGCTTCAATAGACGAACGCGATTGATGATTTTCCATCGATCTCTGTCACAATGAGCCCTGTAGCTGCCCTAGAGCTCGAGTTAAGTACGAAAAACCGAGAGCGTCTATCAAGATGACGCGGATAATACGAATAGGTTTGCGGACCTAGCTCGGCTGCGGACCGAGTTCAGACCTCTCGATTCGACAGGCGAACGCGCATGATAATTCTGAACGCGATAGCTGTGCTTACCAGCACTGTAGCTGCCCTAGACCTCGAGTTAAGCAGAAAATACCGACCACGCGTATCAAGTTGACTCGAATATTACGAATAGTTTCGCAAACCTAGCTCGGGCAGCAGGCCGAGTTCAGAGCTCTCGATACAACAGAGAAACGCGCCCGATGATTTCCAATCGATTTATGTGACTATAGGCTCTGTAGCTGCCCTACAGCTCGAGTTAAGTACAGAAATCCGAGAGCGTTTGTCAAGATAACTCGAATAATACGAATAGATTTGCGGACCTAGACCGGCTAGCAGACCGAGTTTAGACCTATGGATTCGACAGGCGAACGCGCCTGATGATTCTGAGTGCGATAGGTGTGCTGACCAGCACTGTAGCTGCCCTAGACCTCGGGTTAAGCAGAAAATACCGACCACGGGTATCAAGTTGACCCGAATATTACGAATAGGTTTGCGGACCTAGCTCGGGTAGCAGACCGAGTTCAGACCTCTCGGTTCAACAGACGAACGCGCCTGATGATTCTGAGTGCGATAGGTGTGCTTATCAGCTCTGTAGCTGCCCTACAGCTCGAGTTAAGTACAAAATACCGACAACACGTATCAAGATGACTCGAAACGGCCGTTCCCGCCTGCCTGCTTTTTGGCCTTCAAAGTTACCCGATCGAGCTGAGATCAAGATGGCGAGCGGGAATAAGATCGAATATCATGGGAAAAAATACTAGAGCTCTAACGAATGGTCAAATTTCGAGAACAAAATTTTCAACCGACCAAAAGTCAGCAAAAGGTCCGTCGAGATTTTTCTTGCCAACTAGCTCTCCAGCTCCCCGGAATTACTGGCGCCGGCGGTGAACCGTCAACCTGGTCACCGCCGGGAACCTCGTAGAGCTCATTTCACGCGTAAGAGTGCTCGGAGTCGAAAGAGAGAGCTTCTGGAAGCATTTCTCGAAAGAAAAAAAAATGTTTTTTTCGTGTCGACATTAAGATGGTTCCTCCAAGTGTTTTAATAGTAAAAGTGCGCCTACAGAGCTCATACTGAGACAGAGAGACCCTCATAGTCGTTCACAGGTGCGAAAAATCTCCTTTCTCAAAATGAATTGTCAAATATCCTTCAATTTTTCGCAAAACCGACCAAAAGACAAAAAATACAAAAAAAAAAAATTGTACAAATCGATATTTTTCATTGATTTTGAAAATTCTAATCAATTTGGGCACTCTCGAGGCTCATTCGATGTCTCGCATGTCGCTGCTTCGATTGGAATGCACCTGGCATGCATAGCATGCACTCAGCTCGAGTTATCATCGAAACACCGTTCGCAACACGCATACATAGAGACAGTATTTCGAGCATAACTCCTGACTCAGCCATTTCTAGGAACTCTCGAGCTTCCAGTGTGACGCGCCAGATCATTCTGCATCGACTGGTGTGCGTGAGAGGTCTGTAGCTTGCTGACAGCTCGAGTTAAGTAAAGCCAACCACCGTCACCTGCCAAACTGCACTGCAGGCAAAGTCGGTTCCTGCAAGTCTTTTGACAGTAATATTGCCCCTAGAGCCCTGAAAATTTTACCAGCAGGTGCGCCATAGCTTACTGTATGTGAGAAAAATCCGTTTTCTGAAAACGAATTGTCAAATCTTGCACAAAGTTTCAAAAACCGACCCCAGGTTAACACATTGTCTCTTTTGGTCGGGTCGGCCAACTAGCTCCACCCTGCGCCCGAATTCCTCTTAGCTCATCTCGTCGAAGAGCTCTACGAGGTACTCTTAAGCTTCCAGCAATAACTTGCTAAGGGAAGCTCTACGAGTTAGTTTCGTCGAGATTTTTCGAGCCAACTAGCTGTGGGGCGTGCCGGAATTACTGGGCGCCGGCGGTAAACCGTCAACCTTTCTTACCGCCGGGGGACTCGTAGAGCTTCCTGACAGTAAATAGTGTGTAAAAAAATTCCAAAGGACGACCAGTTTTTCAGCCCAAGCGATTTCACACCTCTCAAGATGACTCTAACAAAGAACAAACAGTTTCGCAATCCAGTTCGAGTATCAAACCGAGTTCAGACCTCTGAATGCGACAGGCGGGCCCGTCTGATGTCTGCGAATCCACTCATGTGATTCCCAGCCCTGCAGCCCCCCTACAGCCCGAGTTGTGCAGAAAACCAGCAGTATCGACTCGAATAATAAAATAGTTTTGCGGACCTAGTTTGAGCAGCAGACCGAGTTTCAAGCTCTGGAATCGACAGACAGACGCGCCTGATGTGTGCAAATCGATATCTGTGACCCGCAGCACTGTAGCCCTACCCAGCACGAGTTGAGTGCAGAAAATCGAGAGCACTCTTCAAGATGATTCGGACAATACGAATAGTTTCGCGAACCTAGCTCAGGCAGCAGGCCGAGTTCAGAGCTCTCGGTTCAATAGACGAACGCGAATGGTGATTTCCCATCGATGTCTGTGACAATGAGCCCTGTAGCTGCCCTACAGCTCGAGTTAAATACAGAAAACCGAGAGCGTCTGTCAAGATGACTCCAATAATGCGAATAGGTTTGCGAACCTAGCTCGGCTAGCAGACCGAGTTCAGACCTCTGGATTCAACAGGCGAACGCGCCTGATAATTCTGAATGCGATAGGTGTGCTTACCAGCTCTGTAGCTGCCCTACAGCTCGAGTTAAGTACAAAATACCGACAACGCGTATCAAGATGACTCGACACGGCCGTTCCCGCCGGGACGCTTTTTGGCAGTAAAAGGTACCCGATCGAGCTGAGATCAAGATGGCGAGCGGGAATAAGATCGAATATCACGGGAAAAAATACTAGAGCTCTAACGAATGGTCAAATTTCGAGAACAAAATTTTCAACCGACCAAAAGTCAGCAAAAGGTCCGTCGAGATTTTTCTTGCCAACTAGCTCTCCAGCGCTCCGGAATTACTGGGAACCGGCGGTAAACCGTCAACCAGATTACCGCCGGGACCCTCGTAGAGCTCTTTTCTCACACAGCGATCCTCAGAACACAGAAAGGAAGCTTCTGGAGCGAGTAACGACAAAATCGAAAAATCGCGTTTTTCTGTTTCTATCCAAGGTCGGTTCCTCCAAGTGTTTTGATAGTAATACTGTAGCTACGGACCTGAAAAGTTTACTGGCAGACGCGCCTGAACCCACTACAGGTGCGAAAAATCTGCTTTCTCAAAATAAATGGTCAGATATCTTTCAAGTATTCGCAAAACTACCCAAAAGTTATCACATTGTCCGCCTCCGCCGGGTGGGCCAACTGGGCGCCGGCGGTAAACCGTCAACCTTTGTTACCGCCGGGGGACTCGTAGAGCTTCCTGACAACATATACTGTCGGAAAAAATTGCAGAGAACGAATAGTTTTTGAGCCCAACTCGAGTATCAGACCGAGTTCAGACCTCTGAATGCGACAGACGGACGCGTCTGATGTCTCCGAATCGATTCCTGTGATTACCCGCCCTGCAGCCTCCCTACAGCCCGAATTGAATGCAGAACGCCGACAGTAGCTCTCAAGCTAACTGGAAGAATACGAACAGTTTCGTGATTCTCGATCGGCTAGCAGACCGAGTTCAGACCTCTGGATTCAACAGGCGAACGCGCCTGATGATTCTGAGTGCGGTAGGTGTGCTTACCAGCACGGTAGCTGCCCTACAGCTCGAGTTAAGTGGAAAATACCGACAACGCGTAGCAAGTTCACTCGAATAATACGAATAGGTTTGCGCACCTAGCTCGGCTAGCAGACCAAGTTTAGACCTATGGATTCAACAGGCGAACGCGTCTGATCATTCTGAGTGCGATAGGGGTGCTTACCAGCGCGATAGCTGCCCTACAGCTCGAGTTAAGAGGAAAATACCGACAACGTGTATCAAGTTGACTCGAATAATACGAATAGGTTTGCGTACCTAGCTCGGCTAGCAGACCGAGTTTAGACCTATGGATTCAACAGGCGAACGCGTCTGATCATTCTGAGTGCGATAGGGGTGCTTACCGGCACTGTAGCTGCCCTATAGCTCGAGTTAAGTAGAAAATATCTACATCGCGTGTCAAGTTGACTCGAATAATACAAACAGGTTTGCGAACCTAGCTCGGCTGACAGACCGAGTTCAGACCTCTGGGTTGAACAGGCGAACGCGCCTGATCATTCTGCATGAGTTAGCTGTGCTTACCAGCTCTGTAGCTGCCCTAGAGCTCGAGTTATGTTCAGAAAACCGTCAGCGCATATCAAGATGACTCGAAACGGCCGATCCCGCCACCGTGCTTTTTGGCCTTCAAAGTTACCCGATCGAGCTGAGATCAAGATGGCGAGCGGGAATAAGATCGAATATCACGGGAAAAAATACTAGAGCTCTAACGAATGTTCAAATTTCGAGAACGAAATTTTCAACTGAGCAAAAGTTGTGAAAAGTTCCGTCGAGATTTTTCGAGCCAACTAGCTGTGGGGCGCGCCGGAATTACTGGGCGCCGGCGGTAAACCGTCAACCTTTGTTACCGCCGGGGGACTCGTAGAGCTTCCTGACAACACATAATGTCAAAAAAAATTGCAGAGAACGAATAATTTTTCAGCCCAACTCAAGTATCAGACCGAGTTCGGACCTCTGAATGCGACAGACAGACGCGTTTCATGTCTCCGAATCGATTCATGTGATTAACCGCCCTGCAGCCCCCCTGCAGCCCGAGTTAGGTGCAGAACGGCGACAGTAGCTGTCAAGATGACTGGAAGAATACGAACAGTTTCGTGAGTCTGGATCACGCAGCGGACCGAGTTCAGAGCTCTGGATTCAACAGGCGAACGCGCCTGATTATTCTGAGTGTGATAGGTGTGCTCACCAGCACTGTAGCTGGCCTGCAGCTCGAGTTAAGTAGAAAATACCGACAACGCGTATCAAGTTGACTCGAATAATACGAATAGGTTTGAGGACCTAGCTCGGCTTGCAGACCGAGTTCGGACCTATGGATTCAACAGGCGAGCGCGCCAGATAATTCTGCATGCGATGGGTGTGCCCACCAGCACTGTAGCTGCCCTACAGCTCGAGTTAAGTTGAAAATACCGACAACGCGTTCAAGTTGACTCGAATAATACGAATAGGTTTGCGGAACTAGCTCGGCTAGCAGACCGAGTTCAGGCCTCTGGGTTCAACAGGCGAACGCGCCTGATCATTCTGCATGCATTAGCTGTGCTTACCAGCTCTGTAGCTGCCCTAGAGCTCGAGTTATGTTCGAAAAACCGACAGCACGTATCAAGATGACTCGAAACGGCCGTTCCCGCCACCGTGCTTTTTGGCCTTCAAAGTTACCCGATCGAGCTGAGATCAAGATGGCGAGCGGGAATAAGATCGAATATCACGGGAAAAAATACTAGAGCTCTAACGAATGTTCAAATTTCGAGAACATAATAATTTTCAACTGAGCAAAAGTTGTGAAAAGTTCCGTCGAGATTTTTCGAGCCAACTTGACGCCGGCGGTAAACCGTCAACCTGGTCACCGCCGGACACCTCGTAGAGCTCCTAGCACGCGCAAGAGAGCTCAGCATCGAAAGATATGCTTCTCGAAGCATTTCTCGGAAAAGAGAAAACATGTTTTTTTTGTATGTCGACATGAAGTTGGTTTCGCCAAGTGTTTTCATTATAAAATTCCATCTAGAGAGCTCATATTAAGACAGAGAGGCCCTCATAGTCGTCTACAGGTGCGAAAAATCTGCTTTCTCAAAATAAATGGTCAAATATCTTTGAAATATCAGCAAAACCACTCAAAAGTTACCACTTTGTCCGTTCTGGCCGCGTGGTCCAACTGGGCGCCGGCGGTAAACCGTCAACCTTTGTTACCGCCGGGGGACTCGTAGAGCTTCCTGACAACATATACTGTCGGAAAAATAGAGAACAAATAGTTTTTCAGGCCAACTCGAGTATCAGACCAAATTCAGACCTCTGAATGCGACAAACGGACGCGTCTGATGTCTCAGAATCGATTCCTGTGATTACCCGCCCTGCAGCCTTCCTACGGCCCGAATTAAGTGCAGAATGCCGACAATAGCTCTCAAGATGACTGGAAGAATACGAACAGTTTCGTGATTCTGGATCGCGCGACAGACCGAGTTCAGAGCTATGTATTCAACAGGCGAACGCGCCTGATGATTCTGAGTGCGGAAGTAGTGCTTACCAGCACTGTAGCTGCCCTACAGCTCGAGTTGAGTAGAAAATACCGACAACGCGTATCAAGTTGACTCGAATAATACACACAAGTTTGCGGACCTAGCTCGGCTAACAGACCGAGTAAAGACCTCTGGATTCAATAGGCAAACGCGTCTGATCATTCTGAGTGCGATAGGAGTGCGCACCAGCACTGTAGCTGCCCTACAGATCGAGTTAAGTAGAAAATACCGGCAACGCGTATCAAGTTGACTCGAATAATACAGACAGGTTTGCGGACCTAGCTCGGCTGACAGACCGAGTTCAGACCTCTGGGTTCAACAGACGAACGCGCCTGATCATTCTGCATGCATTAGCTGTGCTTACCAGCTCTGTAGCTGTCCTAGAGCTCGAGTTATGTCCAGAAAACCGTCAGCGCATATCAAGATGACTCGAAACGGCCGATCCCGCCACAGTGCTTTTTTGCCTTCAAAGTTACCTGATCGAGCTGAGATCAAGATGGAGAGCAGGAATAAGATCGAATATCACGGGAAAAAATACTTGAGCTCTAACGAATTGTCAAATTTTGAGAACGAAATTTTCAACCGAGCAAAAGTCAGCAAAAGTTCCGTCGAGATTTTTCTTGCCAACTGGGCGCCGGCGGTAAACCGTCAACCTTTCTTACCGCCGGGGGACTCGTAGAGCTTCCTGACAATTTATAATGTGGGAAAGAATTTCAGAGAACGACTAGTTTTTCAGCCCAAGCGATTATACACCTCTCAAGATGACTCAACAAAACAAACAAACAGTTTTCTAATCGAGCTCGAGTATGAAACCGAGTTCAGACCTCTGAATGCGACAGACGGACGCGTCTGATGTCTGCAGATCGATTCCTGTGATTACCAGCTCCGCAGCCCCCCATACAGCCTGAGTTAAGTGCAGAAAACCGAGAGTACCTCTCAGAATGACTCGAATAATACAACAGTTTCGCGGATCTCGTTCGAGCAGCAGACCGAGTTCGGAGCTCTCGGTTCGACGAACGGACGCGCCTGATGTCTCGAACTCGATTTCTGTGACTAGCAGCACTCTAGCCCTCCCCCAGCACGATTTAAGTACAGAAAACCGAGAGCACTTCTCAAGATAACTCGAACAATACCAATAGGTTCGCGACCCTAGCTCGGCTAGCAGACCGAGTTCAGACCTCTGGATTCAACAGGCGAACGCGCCTGATCATTCTGAATGCATTAGCTGTGCTGACCAGATCTGTAGCTGTCCTGAAGCTCGAGTTATCTTAAGAAAACCGACAGCGCGTATCAAGATGACTCAAAATGGCTGTTCCCGCCTGCCTGCTTTTTGGTCTTCAAAGTTACCCGATCGAGCTGAGATCAAGATGGCGAGCGGGAATAAGATCGAATATCATGGGAAAAAATACTAGAGCTCTAACGAATGGTCAAATTTCGAGAACAAAATTTTCAACCGACCAAAAGTCAGCAAAAGGTCCGTCGAGATTTTTCTTGCCAACTAGCTCTCCAGCGCTCCGGAACTGGAGCCGGCGGTGAACCGTCAACCTGGTCACCGCCAGGAACCTCATAGAGCTCCTTTCAGGCGTGAAAGAACAGCTTCTGGAAGCATTTCTAGAAAATCGGAAAAATTGTTTTTTTCGTGTCGACATGAAGATGGTTGCTCCAAGTGTTTTGATAGTAAAAGAGCGCCTACAAAGCTCATACTAAGACGGAGAAGCCCTCATAGTCGTTTACAGGTGCGAAAAATCTGCTTTCTCAAAATAAATGGTCAAATATCTTTCAAAAAATTGCAAAACCACCCAAAAGTTATCACTGGGCGCCGGCGGTAAACCGTCAACCTTTGTTACCGCCGGGAGACTCGTAGAGCTTCCTGACAACATATACTGTCGGAAAAAATTGCAGAGAACGAATAGTTTTTCAGCCCAACTCGAGTATCAGACCGAGTTCAGACCTCTGAATGCGACAGACGGACGCGTCTGATGTCTCCGAATCGATTCGATGACCCGCCCTGCAGCCTCCCTACAGCCCGAATTAAGTGCAGAACGCCGACAGTGGCTTCCAAGATGACTAGAAGAATACGAACAGTTTCGTGATTCTAGATCGCGCAGCAAACCGAGTTCAGAGCTCTGGATTCAACAGGCGAACGCGCCTGATTATTCTGAGTGCGATAGGTGTGCTTACCAGCACTGTAGCTGCCCTACAGCTCGAGTTAAGTAGAAAATACCGACAACGCGTATCAAGTGGACTCGAATAATACGAATAGGTTTGCGGACCTAGCTCGGGTTGCAGACCGAGTTCAGACCTATGGATTGAACAGGCGAACGCGTCTGATCATTCTGAGTGCGATAGGAGTGCTTACCAGCACTGTAGCTGCCCTACAGCTCGAGTTAAGTAGAAAATACCGCTAACACGTATCAAGTTCAATCGAATAATACAAACAGGTTTGCGGACCTAGCTCGGCTGACAGACCGAGTTCAGACCTCTGGGTTCAACAGGCGAACGCGCCTGATTATTCTGCATGCATAAGCTGTGCTTACCAGCTCTGTAGCTGCCCTAGAGCTCGAGTTATGTTCAGAAAACCGACAGCGCGTATCAAGATGACTCGAAACGGCCGTTCCCGCCACAGTGCTTTTTGGCCTTCAAAGTTACCCGATCGAGCTGAGATCAAGATGGCGAGCGGGAATAAGATCGAATATCACGGGAAAAAATACTAGAGCTCTAACGAATTGTCAAATTTCGAGAACGAAATTTTCAACCGAGCAAAAGTCAGCAAAAGTTCCGTCGAGATTTTTCTTGCCAACTAGCTCTGGAGCGCGCCGGAATTACTCTTAGCTTCCAGCTATAACTAGCTAAGGGAAGCTCTACGAGTTACCTCTGAATGTGACAGACGGACGCGTCTGATGTCTCCGAATCGATTCCTGTGATTACCCGCCCTGCAGCCTCCCTACAGCCCGAATTAAGTGCAGAACGCCGACAGTAGCTCTCAAGATGACTGGAAGAATGCGAACAGTTTCATGATTCTGGATCGCGCAACAAACAGACTGAGTTCAGAGCTCTGGATTCAACAGGCGAACGCGCCTGATGATTCTGAGTGCGATACGTGTGCTTACCAGCACTGTAGCTGCCCTACAGCTCGAGTTAAGTAGAAAATACCGACAACGCGTATCAAGTGGACTCGAATAATACGAATAGGTTTGCGGACCTAGCTCGGCTAGCATACCGAGTTTAGACCTATGGATTCAACAGGCGAACGCGTCTGATCATTCTCAGTGCGATACGGGTGCTTACCAGCACTGTAGCTGCCCTACAGCTCGAGTTAAGTAGAAAATACCGACAACGCGTATCAAGTTGACTCGAATAATACAAACAGGTTTGCGGAGCTAGCTAGGCTGACAGACCGAGTTCAGACCTCTGGGTTCAACAGGCGAACGCGCCTGATTATTCTGCATGCATTAGCTGTGCTTACCAGCTCTGTAGCTGCCCTAGAGCTCGAGTTATGTTCAGAAAACCGACAGCGCGTATCAAGATGACTCGAAACGGGCGTTCCCGCCACAGTGCTTTTTGGCCTTCAAAGTTACCCGATCGAGCTGAGATCAAGATGGCGAGCGGGGATAAGATCGAATATCACGGGAAAAAATACTATAGCTCTAACGAATGTTCAAATTTCGAGAACGAAATTTTCAACCGAGCAAAA
>CAUYUJ010018810.1:67470-194815 GCA_963575745.1 Prorocentrum cordatum | reverse complement strand
GGAGGAGAGCCGAGCGGCGAGGCTCGTTTTCGCCGCGCGCGCGCGCTGCGCCGCCCCTCGGGCCACGAGATGGAGCTGACGGCGCTGTTCGGGCAGCTCTGTGTCGCCGTGGACGAGGCGTTGCACGGCGATGGCCGGCTGCGGCGAGGGGCGTCCGATCTGGCGAGGTGCCTGGCGGGCGCCGCGCAGATGCCGACGATCGGCCCCGAGCGGGAGGACCTTTTCCGATCATGGGGGACGCGACCCCTTCGGCCGTTGGAGGCTGGAGCTCTCGCGGACGAAGCTCTTCGACTGGATCTTCGAGTCATTCGGGTCCGCGAGTGGGCTGCGCAGTATTCGCCGACGCGAGAGGTGGGCGTCGCTGCGCGTCGCCGCTCGCGGTTCCTGCACGGCGTGCATGTCCGTCCTGATCGTGGGCCAACTGCCCTCGTCGAGACTGGTGGTTTTGATTTTGTCTGTCAGGAGCCGCGGCGCGAACGGGTGCGCGGAGCTGCCGCTTGTTTTAAGTCGGGCCTGTCTTTCTACCGGAGGAATATTCAAAAATGGGAACCGTCGTCAGGGGACGTTTTTTTTTTTTTTTTTTTTTGTTGTGTATAATATATATAATATATATATCATATATATCATATATATATATATATATATATATATATAAAAGGTATGAGCATGTTTGCGGATCTTGCGTTTGTCCTTCAAACTCCGCTTGTAGAATGACCTGCCCGACCTGGCGCCCGAGGCATCGCGCGCTGCGCCCGGGCCTCCTTGCGCCCCTTTGTCTGGGCCCGCCTGTGCCGCAATCAGTCCAGCCGTGGCCTCCTCGAATTGGACGCTAGGTATAACAAAGGGTTTCGCTCTGTGTCTGATGAGATGCGATGTTGCATGCTTCTTGTAGTCGAAGATGATGCCACCTGCGAGATCCTTCGGTCATCTGGCCTGCGATGGCCGTTCTGGTGTTGATCTCCCATAGATGCTTGTAATGGTGTTTTTTTTGGCCAAGACCCCGTTGAGTTGAATCGGAGGTGAGAGGGTGAGATCGAAGTGGGACGGAGAGCCCCCCTACCGGGAAATTGATTTCGGTTTCGTGTTCGTGCGTGCCGTGCGTGCCGTGCGGGCGAGGCGAAGCTGCGTGGGCGGGCGAGAGAAAGTCTCCTGTGGCTGAGGTTCGGCCGGACCAAATGTCTCCCTTCCGGGCGGCCGAGGCCCCGCGGTGTCCCGCCGGAGTCCCGCTGGTGTCCCGTGTGGCTGAGGCGCGGCCGGATCAAATGTCTCCCTCCCGGGCGGCTGGGCCCCGGCGGTGTCCCGCCGGTGTCCCGCTGGTGTCCCGTCGGTGTCCCGATGATGATGATGATGATAATGATGATGATGATGATGATGATGATGATGATGATGATGATGATGTTGATGTTGATGTTGTTGATGATGATGGTGATGATGATGTTGGCGTTTTATTTTGATTATCGATAGTGAGATCGATGGTGAGGTCGAATGTGAGATCGATAGTGAGATCGATAGCGATATCGATTGTAGGATCGAGCGTGAGACCGAGTGTCATATCGATTGTGAGATCGATAGTGAGATCGATAGTGGTATCGGTAGTGAGATCGATTGTGAGACCGAATGGGAGATCGATTGTGAGATCGGTTGTGATATCGATCGTGAGATCGACAGTGAGACCGAATGTGAGATCGATTGTGGGATCTATTGTGGGATCGGTTGTGAGATTGATAGTCAGATCGATTGGGATATCGATCGATTGAGATTGATAATGGGATCGATAGTGAGTTCGATAGTGAGATCGATGGTGGGATCGAATGTGAGATCGATTCTGAGATCGGTTGTGATATCGACAGTGAGATCGGTAGTGAACCGAATGTAAGATCGATAACGAGATCCAAACTGAGTTCGGTAGTGAGATCGATAGTCAGATCGAATGTGATATCGATTGTGATATCGATTTTGAGATCAATAGCGAGACCGAATGTGAGATCGATTGCGAGATCGATTGTGAAATCGATCGTCAGATCGATTGTGCGATCGATCGATTGAGATCGATTATGAGATGGGTAGTGAGTTCGATAGTGAGATCGATGGAGTGCGACGTTGGCCCCTCCTCCCCCTCACCTCCTTATCACCCGAAGGGTGGTCGTATAGGTACGGTTTTTTGTTATTAGAAAGTCGGCTCACTGCCTGGGCGATCTGAAGTCCAGCAATCCGAGCACCTTCGTCGCCCTCAACCTCGAGGTCTGGGAAGACCTTTGTGGCCATCTCCTCATGGTAGAGAATATGATGCTATGCCTTGCCATGTTGGTGATGTTCTTCGTGAACCATTGGAATGCGTGTAATTCCAAGATCCTCGCACATGGTTTCGAATTTGAAACGAAAGGCTGCTTCTTGGTCGATCTGAATGAAACCTGTGTGGTGTCAAGCAATTTCGCGATCAACCCTCTACGAAAGCCGTCTTGGCATGATTCGATGTATGGTTTGGCTGTCGGCCTCCACCACTCGTCATCCTTTTGGTCGCAGTATGGTTGGCAACGGTGTCCAGCATGACCATGCGTCCCGCATGATCACCGGTGAGGTGAGGCCTTGTGCCTCTCAGGAACCGTTTGAAGGGCCTACCGGGGCATTCTCTGTTGGGCCTCTTGGAGCCTTTTAGGGGTTTGCCGGGCGCGTGTTGGCGGTCTCATCCTGTGGGAAGCCTTGTGCCGCCCGTTTTCTCAATATCGTTCTCTTTCTCCTCGTCTTCATTTTCCGTCTCCTCCAAGTCCTCCTTCTCGTCCGCCTCCTCCAAGGCCCTTGATGGGCTGACCTGCTCGAAACGTCTCAGGCGGGGGAGGTTGGGGCCTACGGGGCCTCCAGTGAGTTCATGTCTGGCCCATTTCTCGGGTGCAGCGGTTGTAGTAACGTTATGAAGCAGTTCGCGCAGCCTCGTGCTTGACAGACGTCGTACAAGAGGCTATACGGCGCCATCTGTTTGAAACGCAGCTGTCTCTCAGTCAGAGCTCACGCTTAGACTCAGAGAACGTACGTGCCCTGGAGCGTTTCTACGAAGAGGAGAATGATGCAGCCGACCTCGCCGCCAAACGAGGAGGGGCAGCCCATCCTCAGCCCACGCCTTCCGAGTCGAGCGACCGCCAGAGTACGACGAAGACAGCTCCGTAGGTGCGCAAGCTCGCTTACAAGGTCCTCCCTCTTTGGTCGAAACTCGACATCACAGAAATCCCCTTGGTGCGTAGCTCCCCTTCTGTGACCAAGGAAGACTCGAATTGAAAGGCCCACAAATGGCTCTGGTGTCGCACCCTTTGGAAGTGTCAAGCCTGCTTCTCCATCAAACAACAGGAGATGTGTCCATATGTTGCAGGCTGCTCAGGTCAGCCTCCGCCCTTTGCCCTTGGCCTCCAGGAGCGTGGTCATTCGTGCATCGGGCTGCTGCGGTCCCTCTTCACTATGCTGTACTTGTGCACCCAATGCTATGGGGACTCGTGTGGAAGTCAATTCAAGACATTGCAAGCTGAGTGCAAGCCCGAGGCCAAAGGATCCTTGACCATGTATGCCTCTGCTGTGCTGCGCTCTCTGTCGAAAGGAGTGCACCCGAAGCTCGCAGGAGTCACTTGCGATGATTTTAGTCCAGACATGTTCGAGTCTTCTTCGACGCTCCGCAGTGTTGCCTAAGATTTGAGGCGTGACAGCGCTTCTCATTCTGCTGTGCCAGGCACGAGCGTCGATATCGAGTCAGGCTTTGACTGATAGTCTGGTTTTTGTCCCCGCATCCGTGGGCACCTTGCCGAGTTCAAAAGCTTGTCCGCCTCCTCGTGCTTCTCCTCGTCCGCCGTGCCTCCGACCTCGAGGCCGAGGGCTAGCTGGCCCACGACTGGCCCCAGGCCGCCGTCTTATCTGATCGCGATCCCCGATTAGGTTAAACCGCATCGACCGACCACTTCCTCCAGATCGTCCTCCTCCTCCCCGTCCTCCTCGTCCGCCTCCTCGTTCTCCTCCTCGCCCGCCTCCCCGTCCTCTTCGTCCTCCTCCTCGCCCGCCTCCTCCCCGTCCTCCTCGTCCTCCCCACCGTCCGCCTCCTTTGTGTTCTTCGCGATCCCCGCTCAGGTTGAGGCCGCATCGACCGCCCACTTCCTGAGCATGTTCCGGTGCGACCCGTCGCAGCTCCTCCTGACGGCCTCCAGGGGCGGCCGGCGGCTGCAGGCCGCCGCTCCCCCCCAGCACTCCTGGCCCTCCTTGCAGATACCTCCTGGGACCCCTCGCCGCAGTGCAGTCGGCCCAGACTAGTAGGTCGACCCTGCCAAATCAAGGGTACCCTTGTGTCCTGTGTCTCGCGACCCGTGCTTCCTGCATTCCTGCGGCAATGTGGCCCTCGGAAGGGTCTTGTGTCCTCTCGCGTGTCCTGTCCAATCGAGCCCGACTGTACCCCTGCTCATTCGGCGGGTCCTTTGGAAGCTCGCCTCTTTGCACTTCTATAGAGGCTACTCAAGGTCGCCGAGCGCCTCCCAGGGTTGCCAAAGGCCGCCGGAGGCCACTAGCGACTGCTAAAAGGCGACTGCAGGCCGCTAAAGGCTGCTAAGGTCGTTGAGGACACCGTGCAAGCCGCTACGCTAGATGTCATTAAAGGCTACTTAGCTGGGGCAGTATATGTTAGAATGAGTTTCCAAAACGACTCGCCTGACTCTCGTCGCCCTTCTCCGCTTCCTTGGGCTCGCCCGCCTCATCTTTTTCTTTCCCGTCCTGGTAATAATTGTGCTCCCCTCGTCTCGAAGAGGGGAACGCGGGATAAACCTAGAGTTTCGGAGCTCCGCGCGGATTTCTTGGATCTGCGTTGCCCCCCCCCCCCCCCCCCCCCAGCGCATCTAGCGCCGCAGCGCCGCCCCTGCCGCGCTCCGCGCGCCTGGGAGGGGGGTCCCAGCTCCGATGGAAGAAACCCGCGCGGGTCTCAAAGCTTATGTTTGTGCAGTCGAATTACGAGCAGCAGGCATCACCCTCCTGCGTGTGTTCCCGCCCTGGCCCCTGTCCTCTAGTACGTCCTCAGCCTACACTCGCACCTGTATGGCCCCGTGGACGCGCCCAGGGAGCTCTTCGAGCAGTGCCGCAAAACGGTCAGCCACGACGGCTACCTCTTGGACGCTACCTCTTGGACGTGGAGCTGGGCATCGGCCCCACCAACTACGTATACGTACGCCGCCATTTGAGCATGCCTACTCCTGGTTGCAGGGCTACAGCCCAGTAGCAGCCGCGACCGATGCATACCCGAAGACCGACTACCACCGCTACCAAAAGGACGCCAAGGCCACGGCCGCTGGAGGAATGCAGCCGACCACGGCCCCCACGGCCCCCCCCCCCCCGGCCCCCGCCCCCACCGCTTGGAGTCAAACCGCGCGCGAATGCTCCCGCCGCCAAGGGCAGCCCTCCGTTGCACACTTGCCGCCTTCGGCTTGCGCGGGGCCGCGCATAAGGCCCAGCTGCCCTTGAGGGGCAGCTTTGGGAAGGCGCGCCGCTTCGCCGAGCAGGACTTCACAGGCTCCACGGCAACATGGAGAGGTTCATCACGGCCTGCTCCAACATTGTCACCGTCGGGCGCCGCCCTCGATCCGTCAGGGGAACCTGGCAGGCCTGCACCTGGAGCGGGCCATTCCCTCGACGTCCCGCTCGAAGACACATGAGCGGTCTGCAACATCCTCGCTGCTCCCGCAGACCTGTCCGTCCTCAGCAGGCACCAGTGCGCAGTCTGCGCACCATCTGGGTCCGACGTCGGGCTCCTGCCCTCTGCGCCCGCTGCGACGACGATCCCATTCATAGGCGGCGGAGCATCCGGCAGCGGGGGGGATCTCCACAAGCCCCCGCCAACAGGGGCCCTGCCCGGCGCCGCTCTACGGCCAGCCACGCTGCAGAAGGGAGACAACCTCTTCCACGCAACCGACCGCATTCCCAAGGTCTACTGTGGCGGATGCAAGCAAGGTCCCTTCGACCCAGCTCCTCGCAGGCAGCCGTCCGGATTTCTACAAGCGAGGCGTCGACTGCCGCTGGCACTGCGCTGGCTGCTGAAGGGCACATCAAGATGTCGTCGGCAACCCCACCCCCGAAGGGGCGAAGCTAGCCACTTTCCCGCGCGACCGCGAGCCACTGCAGCCCCTCCCCAAGGACTCGATCGCGCTTGGATTCCTGCCCTCCGAACCACCCCCCCTCCTCCCCGACGCCCGGGCGTCTCTCCGCCGGCGCGCGGGGCCGGCCAGCGCGGGCGCCGCGATCCCCGCCCGACGCGCCGGGGGCGACAGGTTCGGGGGGAACGCGGGCACAGGCGGGTGGAAGTGCAACAGCGCCCGCTGCGCCAGCGCCGCTCCGCTGCGCGAGTGGCAGCGCGGGCGCGCCCTTAGAGTCATCCCCGACTCCAGGTCCGACGCTCGCGGCCCGCCGCCATTCGGCGACTGGATCATCCTGTTCTTCAACTGACAATGGGAAGCGACCTGGCGTTGCGAGCGCAGCCCAGTCGACTTCCCGAGGCGGGGCCCAAGTGCGCCCCGAAAACCCGCCCGAGCGGAAGCGCTTCCTGCCAACGCCGCCTCCGCCCAACCCGCTCCTAGACCCGAGCGGGGCAAGTGCCCGCGGCGACGGCCTCCAGTCCCCAGCGGGCAGACGTGAACCTTGCTCTCGGGGCCCCCTGCGCCTCTTCCCCGCGGCACCTCCAGCGGGGGCCCCGCGCCCGCCCAGATCGGCCAGTCCCAGTCGGCGCGCCCCCCCCCTTGGGCCATGGGCGGCCAGGAGGGCGCGGGGCGCGCGCGGCCTGCCAGCGCCGGGGCGCAGTCGCGCGCCCGCTCCAGCAGGACCGGCCGCCCCCCGGCAACGCTCCCCCGATCGGAGAGCAGGCCCAGGCCGAGCACTGCTCCCCGCCGGGGGGCCCAGTTCCCCCGTCCGCGCCCAGGACAATGCGGGGCGGAAGGGTCGGAGCAGTGCGCGGAGGAGCCGCGGCGCGAATTTTCTCAGGCCGCACCTCCAGCGGCACCTCTCCCCCGCGCCGCCATCAGCCGTTGCCGCGGGGGCCATAGCCGCCCGGGAGGTGCAGACTGCCCGCCGCTCGAGCGGCGGGAGTGGCCAAGCCGCCGCAGCCGTGGCGCAGACCATTTTCCCCGCCAGGGCCCCACCCCTGCCCTGGGCGCCCACCGCGCGAGCGAGGCCATTCTCGCCGCCCTCCCCGATCGTCGACTTCACGCCGCTCGGCGCGCGCGGCGCCGCCCTCCGCCCGCGCCGAGGCCCTCCTGGAGACGGGCGCCGCAGCGCGCTCCTGCCTGGAACAGCTGGCTTGCGCCTCCCTCGCCGACGACTCCTGGGCCCGAGCACAGCTGAAATTAAGCAAGGGCGGCTTGGGGCTGCGCTCCGCCGAGAAGCGTTCGCCGGCGGCCTGCCTCGCGCGCCAAGAGCAGCGAGCCCTGCCAGTCTATGTGCGCGGGCTACACGGGCGACGAGGTAGGCGACGCCGGGGCCCTGACTGCGGCGCTTCGCGGCAGAGGCGAAGCGGGCCGCCCGCTTCGATTGCGAGACGCACTCCGACCGGGAGATTCTCTCAGACCAGGTCGACGACGCTGCGCGCGCCGCCCTCCGGGGCCACTGCTTCGCCCGCGACGCGCGCCCGCCTCGCCTGGCGGCTGCGCCGGGCGCCAGCGCGCGCCTGCAGGCGCCCCCCGGCGACGCGCTCGGCGCGGCGGTCCCGCGCGGCCCGATGAAGATCGGGATCGAGCGACGGCTCCGGGCCCAGCTGATCGACGTGGAAGCATTCTGCCCGGCGCGCAGGGAAGTCTCATGGATGCGCGCTGCGAGCGCGCCTTGACGCGCGCCTGCGAGGGCGACCGCGCGCGCCGCCGCGACAAGCAGCGGGGCGACACCTTTTTCGCCGCCCAGGCCGCCGGCCTCTCGGGGGCGGAGATGGAGCGGCAAGGACTGCTGCTGCCGCGGGCGCCGGGCGAAGGGCCAGTTGCCGAGGGGCCGGACGGCGACGGACTAGACAGCGACGGCCGCCGGCCAGCGGATGGCGCGGTGGCGGTGGCGGTGACAGCTAGTCTATGTCCCCGGTGGCGCGGCGGGCTCTCGGCCGCCGTGTAATGACTTCGCGGCGGCGTCGGGCCTGCGCGCGGACCTCGTCGCGCGCGCCGCCGCCGACTGGGCCGCCGCCCTCGACGGGCGCGAGGAGCAATTTCAAGCGGCAGCGCCAGGGCCCAGGGCGCGGCGCAGGCCTGCCGCGACGCGGACCTCACCTTCGCCTTCGCCGCGCTGGCCAAGTGCGCGGCCGACGTGCGCGGGGAGGAGGCCGCCAGCGCGGCGGGCAGGATGGCCCAGCGACTCCCCATCTGCCCTCACCAGGAAATCGCGCTGGCCATTCTGCAGCGGCTGCAGCGCCCCCGCGGCCAATGGCGACCCCGGCCTGCCTGGCGGCGGCGGCGGCGCAAGCGGCGGCGGCTGCGGCGGCCGTCGCGCGAGGCGCATGGACTGGCGGCGGGCGTCGAGGACGACGAGGCGAGGGAAGGCGACCAGGAGGAGGAGGAGGAGGAGGAGGAGGAGGAGGAGGAGGAGGAGGAGGAGGAGGAGGAGGAGGAGGAACAGGGGGCGGCAGAGGAGGAGGAGATAGAGGAGGAGGAGGAGGAGGAGGAGGAGGAGGAGGAGGAGGAGGAGGAAGCAGCGGCAGGGGTGCGACGACGAGACTATGAGGAGGCAACGAAGAGGCGTGGAGGCAGCCCAGAAGAGGCGGCCAGGACGACCGCGACGAGGCGGCCCCAGATGAAGGCAGGAGGCAACGCCGGACGAGCGTCGAAGAGAGCGACGACGAGACCGTGAGGAGGTCGCAAAGAGGCGCCGAGGCCAGAGAAGGCGGCCAGGACGGCGGCGAGGACGGCGGCCCCGGAACGAGGCAGGAGGCAACGCAAAACGAGCGTCGAGGAGGAGGAAGGGGAGGAGGCAGAAAACGAGGAGGAGGAGGAGGAAGAGGAGGCGCCGGCGGCAGCGCAACAAGAGCGGAACGCAGAGGAGCGGGCGAAGCCCTGGAGGCAGCGATGGGGCCACGCCGAGCGGCACGGCCGCCTGGTGGAGGCCCGTGTCGAAGCGCGGGCGGAAGGCGCGGCGAGGGCCCGCGCGGAGGAAGCGCGCGCCCTGTAGCAGGGGTTTGATCGGACCGCGGGGAGAGCCTGGGGTCCCAGCTCCACGGCTTTTCCGAGGTAGTGCACGGCAGCCGCGGCCGCAATTTCGAGGCCCTGCAGGACGAGGGCTCCGCTGGCAGGAGACGCGCGCGTTCCTCCAGTAACGCCGGCAAGGCCTCGAGGAGGAGCTGCGGGAGCTGGAAGCGATGCTGCGCCAGGGCGACCTCCTGGAACGGCGCGGCATGGGCATGTGACACGGCCCGGCGAGCGTTCCTTCTGCATCTCGGGCCGGAACAGGTTTCGACGCCCGTGGGGACACGAAGTTTTAGAGGGCCCCAGGACTTGCAAAACGGATCCGGAAACTGGGGGCGCGTTGGGCCGGGGCACTTGTAGCACCCCCCGACTTGTTGTCCCAACGTATATATATATATATATATGTGTGTGTGTATGTATGTATGTATGTATGTATGTATGTATGTATGTATGTATGTATGTATGCATGTATGTATGTATGTATGTATGTATGTATGTATGTATGTATGTATGTATGTATGTATGTATGTATGTATGTATGTATGTGCGTGTGCGTGTGCGTGTGCGTGTGCGTATATTCCTTTTCCTATATCTTTACAAGCCCAGGGGGGGGAACCCCCCCCAAAAAAAAAATGATCCCTGGGATCTGGGGTTCTCGGGCTCCCTTGGCTTGGAAAAAGGTCACCCGGCTTTCTGGGTCTCCACAAACGCCTTGCCAGCAAACCCAGAGCGATCAGAGGGGTCATCAGAAAAGGCTCAAGGGAGGCCCCAAACAGCACAAGAGCGCTCCAAGAGGGACTCCAATTGCTTCCAGACGGCCCAAAAGACCCCCAAGGCACCCCAAAAAACTTTCCAACACACAAATCGTCGCATTCCCATTGTAAAACTTACTTACAATTTTAGCAGATTCGCCTTTCGGATCATCAGCTTTCCCAAAAGGCCCCCAAGAACGCTTCAAGACAGCCGAGCCGGGCCCCACGATCGCCCAAGAGAGCCCCAAGACAGCCCATAATGGACCCAAGAGGCCCCCCAAGGGCTCCCAGCACAGACCCACAAGGGCCATGGGAGGTCCCCGGAAGTGCCCAAGATGGGTTCAAAGGGGGCTCCAGCGGGCCCAAGCTCCCCAAGACGGCCCAAAAAGGCCCCAGGACGGCCCATGAAGGCGCCAAAACGGCCCACGAGGGCCCCGAAAACACCCATTCGTCGTCGTCGTCGCCGTCGATGCCGTCGTCGTCGTCGTCGTCGTCGTCGTCGTCGTCGTCGTCGTCGTCGTCGTCGTCCTCGTGGCCGGGAGGGGCGCCCCGGGAGGGCGCCAGCCGTCTACACGTCGTCGTCGTCGTCGTCGTCCTTTTCGTCGTCGTCGTCGTCGTTCGTTGTCGTAATCGTCGTCGTTATCGTCGTCGTCCCCGTTTCGGCCAGCCCGCCGGTTTTGCTCGGCCCGGCCCGGCCAGCAACTCAGGAGGAGGATGAGGAGGCGAGGAGGAGGAAGAGCATGTGGACCAGGAGAACCCGAATAAGAAAATGAAGAAACAGGAAGAGGGAATTATACGCAAGGGGACAGCGGAGGACGAGTGGCGAGTATGAACCAGACAAAAAACGAGGAGGGGGAGGAGGAAGAGGGAGTCGTGAGATCCGCTTCGCCCGGGTATCCTCACAACTCCCACCTCGGAAACGCTTTGCCTCGCAGTTGGCCCGCCATTTTCGCCTGAGACATCCTCAGCAACTCTGGAGTCCGAGACGCCCTGGCCTGAGGTGTTCAGGCCAATGTCGCTTGAGACAGTCTCGCAAGTCTGACTTCGGAGGTGCCCTGCACCATGGTAGTTAGCCTACCTTCGCCTGCGACTTCTCGCAACTCTGGATTTCGGGATGCCCTGAGCTGAGGTGTTCAGACCACTCTTCGCTTGACCTCGGAAGTGCTCTAACCGCAGGAAGCATTTAAGACCCCCCCCCCTTCGGGCAAATCGATAACCCTTCCGCACCCTGGAACCGTTACCTGGCACCAGGAGCCCTCCTCCTCCTCCTCCTCCTCCTCCTCCTCCTCATCCTCCTCCTCCTCCTCTCCTCCACCCACGAACTTCCTCCTGCCCCCTCCTCCTCCTCCTCCTCCTCCTCCTCCTCCTCCTCCTCCTCCTCCTCCTCCTCCCGCGCCCCCCCTTTTTTTTCCCTCGTGGGCCCAAGGCTGTCAGGGCCCAAGTCACTTGGGTTTCCCCTATGGCCTTCTTCCTGAGGAGGAGGAGGGGAGACGAGGGAGGAGGAGAGGAGGAGGAGGAGAGGAGGAGGAGGAAGAGAGGAGGAGGAGGAGAAGGAGGAGCGAGCAGGAGGAGGAAACAGGCCTCCAAAAACAGGCCTCTAAGCAGGCGTAAGAAGACCCTAAGAAATTTTACGAGCCCTTCGGAATTTAAAGGAGTTTTCTGGAATCCTGAGGAATCCACAGAAAGTCTTAGGAATGCGCAGGAATCGTAAGGGAATCCTTAAGAATCCAAGATAAATCAGTAGGAATCCCTAGGACACCCGCAGGAATAGAACTGGATTGTTTTTTCGCGTGGCCGGGTGCTAAGATAACGCCACGGTGCGGGGGGGGCGGGATACCCTCTCGTGGACCTCCCCCTAGGACGGCCGATGAACATCAATTTCTCGAAGGGTTTTGAATGAGAAATCTCTTCCAAGAGGCCAGCAGATCAGAAGAGAGAAAAGGAGGAGGAGGAGGAGGAGGAGGAGGAGGAGGAGGAGGAGGAGGAAAAGGAGGAGGAGGGAGGAGAGGAGGAGGAGAAGGAGGAGGAGGAGGAGGAGGAGGAGAGGAGAAGGAGGAACAAGACAAGGAACATGAACAGAAAAAGGAGGAGAAGCAGGAGCAGGGAAAGCTTCTCAGTTGTCTCAGTTTTCTCAGCTTTCCCAGGTTTCTCAGCTTCCCCAGGTTTCTCAGCCTTCCCAGGTTTCTCAGCCTTTCCAGTTGATTCAGAACGGATCGTCGGCAGACTGTCTTGTGTCTTGCCCAGGTCAGATTGGATTCTTGATGAGATGGAAGTGTCGTTCACAAGTCTGAAGCACTGGAAGGAGAGGAGGCGATGGAGGAGGAGGAGGAGGAGGAAGAGAAGGAGGAGAACGAATGTTTAGGAATCTCCAGGAATCCTCAGGAATCCTGAGGACCCTGTAGGAATCCTTAGGGATCCTAACATTCATGAGGAATCCCCTGGAATTTGTGACGAGCCCTTAGGAATTTAAAGGAGTCTTCTGGAATTCTGAGGAATCCACAGAAAGCTTTAGGAAGGCGCAGGAATCGTAAGGGAATCCTTAAGAATCCTAGATAAATCCTTAGGAATTCCTAGGACACCCGCAGGAATAGAACTGGAGTGTTTTTTTCGCGTGGCCGGGTGCTAAGATAACGCCACGGTGCGGGGGGGGGGCGGGATACCCTCTCGTGGACCTCCCCTAGGACGGCCGATTGAAAATCAATTTCTAGACGGGTTTTGAATGAGAAATTTCTCTTCCAAGAGCGCAGGAGATCAGAGAGAGAAAAGGGGAGGCGGAGGCGGAGGTAGGAGAAGGAGGAGGAGGAGGGGAGGAGAAGGAGGGAGGAGAGGAGGAGGAGAGGAGGAGGAGGAGGAGAAGGAGGAGAAGGAGGAGGAGGAGGAGGAGGAGGAGGAGGAGAGGGAAAGGAGGATCAATACAAGGAACATGAGCAGGAAAATGAGGAGAAGCAGGAGCAGGGAAAGCTTCTTTGGGAAGGGTCCTCAGCAGGTCTCTCAGAGAGGTCCCCAGTAGCCAAGCGACATCCTGAGTCTTTCATGAGAGCCACGCAGATTTGATTTTCGAATTTCGATTGTGGCCCAGGGGCCAGGCCTCCGCGAATTTGTTTTGTGTCCGGGTGCTAAACCTATCGTTCGGTTTTTTCGGCCCCTCGGAATATTGAATAAAAGTGCGTTGCTAAGATATCGCCGGGGGGGTTCTTAAATGCTTCCTCGGGTTACCCCAAGGTGGTCTGGCCACTTCCGCATGCGACGCCCTCGCAACTCTGCGTCCGGGGATGTCCTAAGCTGCGGTGTTCCGGTCACTTTCGCCATAGCCATCCTCGCAACTTTCGGTTCCGAGGTGCCCTGAGCTGAGGAAATCAGACCACTGTGGCCTGAGACCTCCTCCGAACTCTGACCTCGGAGAAGCCCTGCCCGAAGGTGGTCCAGCCACTTCCACTTTGAGACTTTCTCGCAACTCTACGTTCCAGGGCTCCTTGAGCTGAGGTGTTCGGGCCACTTTCGCTAGAAACGTTTTCGCAGCTCTAGGTTCCGAGATGCCCTGCCCCATGGTATTCCGCCACTTTCGCTTGATACATCCTCGCGTCACTGAGTTCCGGTCTGTCCTGAGCTGAGGTGTTCAGGCCGTTTTTGCTTGAGGCATCCTCGGAATTCTGAGTTCCGGTATGTCTTGAGCGGAAGTGTTCAGGCCATTTTCGCTTGAGACATCTTCGCACATTGATCTCGGCGATGCATTGTCCCATGGTCATCTGGCCATTTTCGCCTGAGACCTTCGCACCTTTCAGTTGCGAGATGCCCTCAGCAACTGGTCAGGCCACTACCGCCTGATATACGCATGTGTATGCGAACCCATAGTTATACATTTATTACACTGTTCTCAACGTCTGTAGTGCTGTCGCTCATAGGCCTCCCGCGAGTGTTGAATGTTCTGCCAAGCGCCCTTCACCGTCGTGGGCGCTTTGGCTCAAGTCTTAATTGGCGGCTCGCGCCGCCGTATGAGCAGCTCAGAGAAGGCACACTTCGCCTGGGTGATAGCCCGAGACATCTTCAGTTACTGGAGTCGGCCAGAGCCGACCACCTGCACGTGCCAGTGCCCAGAAGTCACGGTCTCTTGTCCCAGCGCAGAGTGCAGCAGTCATTTGGAGGTGATACGTGATCTATCGTACGAGCAAGTGTGACAGGCAGCAGGCACCAGGTGCCCAGTGTGTGAGGACGTGTCGTGTGTGCCCTTTCCTTGGACGCTCATCCTCGTGCTGATCGCCCTCATCCCGACCGTCGGGTTCGTGGGCTTCCTCGTGGGCAGCGCCACCTCACGGTGCAGGCGGACGGCCGAGGCTACCTCGGAGACCACCTCGGCAGGCGGGAGACGGTCCTTCGGGCCTTTCACGCCGGCCACCCTCGCAGCTCTTGAGCGCTAGCCATGGCGGCCGCTGCAGCCGCCGCACACCGAGCCCTGGATATACCAGAATAACAGGTGCTCATCAATTTTGATGATGATGCCAACGGCCTGCGCTGGCATCACCGAATACTTCTTATCAAGGGAGGAGATGGACGTTGGGTGGTCGCGACCCCGACGTGGAGTATCCAGCTGGCCGACCTGTCGAGACACCACATCAGAGTGCTGCGACGGGGGATGCCGGTGGAGCGCGACTACCTGCCGGAGGCTTTCCTGTTCGACCCGAACGCCTCGGATGCAGAGCTGGCGCGGGCTCGAGCTGAGGCCCTTGAGTTGGCCGAGATCGCTGGGTTCGACCTATCGGCGGTGCAAGCTCAGGGTGGTGGCGCCGCGCCGGCCCAAGAGGCGGCCTGGCGAGTCGCCGATCCTGCGTCCCCGGCCTTCGGGGAGGAGGTGCCCGTCGGAGCGATGCGGGACCAGGAGGCCTCCGTCATCAAGGGTGACGTCGCTCTCCTCAGGCTCGACGGGAAGTGGACCTTCGCCGAGAAGGTCGTCCCCTCCGAGCACGAGGCATGGCTTAGAGAGAAGCGAGTGGGGCCTGGGCGTGATCCTCTGCTGCTGGCCGACACCAGGGACAAATCTTCTCAGAGGTTCCTGGACGCCGAGACCGCGCTCAAGATGATGCGCCGGGTGAAGCAGCCCCTCCCGACGTTGGACGGGCCGCCGGCTCTGGAGGAGTACGCGGAGGGGCTCACTCGGGTGGGGTTCAATTTCGCGACGCACAACCTTGACTGGGAGGCGAAGAGCGGGGTCGCGCCGAAGGGCGCCGTCGCCCGCGAGCACAAGTTCGCGAGCTCCTGGCTCTATCTCATGCTCACGACCGACCAGCTGGACATCAGCAACCTTCTCTCGGCTGAGCTTGCCGCTCGGCGACTGATCCAGATCGAGAGTGCAGTTCGGCGCAACCCGAAGGCGCCGGATTTCGACGGACTCGACATGGTGATGGCGACGCCGATCGGGCCGGGCGGAGAGGTGATGACTCGGGAGTTCACGAGGTGGATCGCGGAGAGGCAGAAGGACGAGGGCTTCTTGTTGAAGCAACAGAGGCTGTGGCGCGAGGAGCGCGCGGCCGACGACAAGCGGCAGAGGGGCGGCAAGACCGGCGGGAAGTCGGAGCACGGTCCCAATGCCGGCGACAAGAAGTAGTATGCATGGGCCTCCCTCCGGTGACGCGGCGCCTCGCTGCCCGAGAGGCACGCCGCAGAGGATCCAGGGGGCTTTCTCGGGCTCGCAGCTCGGGCGCCGACAGCACGGTGACCCGCTGCCAGTTTTGGTTCCTCCTCAAGGGCGGCTTGGCGCCCTACGTGACCACCGACGCTATCTACAGCAGCGGCTTCGGCGTCGGTGGTATCGCGAGCGGCGGGTGAACTCCGTTCTCGGCGCTCTCAACGCGCTGCAGGAGGGCCCGTCGCGCCCCTTTCGTCGTGCTGATGAGGGACCACACTCGGCCTTTCGGTCGCCTCTCACTGGAACGCAGGACTCCGTGCGCCAGCGAGTTGGGCGGCTTGTTTCAAGTGCTGGAGACGCTCCAGCCGACCTCAAGCCGCACGAAGCCCTCCAGGAGCTTCTGCGCGTGAAAGACTTGTACACTGTGGAGCCGAGCCACCTCGGGAGCTTCGACTTCGACCGTGTGAAGGTGCTCTCGGCTGGCGTGTCTGTCAAGGACATGGAAGACCTGCTGTCCTCTGAGCAGCGGGCTATGTTGGCAGACCCAGAGGGCAAGATTTTGAGGGGCTCGTCCGAGCTTGAGTACGACTCTGGAGCCTTCGCGCCGTACTGGGACCCGAAGCTGCGCTTCGACACCTCAGAGCGACGGCGTCTCATCCTTCGGCTCGCGGAGTTGGGGCTCGTCGGGTTCCGCGCCTCAATTCGGGCACGCATCGGTATCTTCGTGGTCAAGAAAAAAGATGGTCTCCAACGGCTGATCGTGGACGCACGGGAGCCTAACAGGTTGTGTCGACGTCCTCCCCACTCCTGGCTTGGCACAGTGACCGCGCTGACTGGGGTTGACCTCTCGGACTCAGCGATCAGGGCCGCAAGTCAGGATGATGGCGACCTCAGTTGGGTGCAGCCGTCCGCGGGCAGCGTCGACCTGTACAACGGGTTCTACCAGTTTCGGAACCGTCGCATGGGCTCGCTGTTCGGCATCGACTTCGCGGCCAGGGCCGACTACTGGGGGATCTCTGAGGTCTACTGTGAGGCGACGGGCTCCTACCTGGGCGTCTCCGCGGACACCCCCGTCTTCCCCGTCTTCGAGGGGATGGCCATGGGCTGGAGCTGGGCCCTGTATTTCTGCCACGCCACCACCTCCGCCGCTGGCGGTGACAGCAGCGTGGTCGTCGAGGACAGGCACGCGACACCGACGCCGACACCCAGCCTGGCCGTCCGGCTCCCCTACGTCGACAACGCCAACGTCATCGGGATCACCGCCGAGTCGACGCAGCGGGCCCTGGAGCACATGAAGCGGGACTTCGACGCGAAGGCCCTCGACTTCCATGAGGAAAACGTAGCCTCGCCAGAGCTTCAACTACTGGGAGTCGTGTTCGATGGCGTCCGACGACAGATCCGGCCTCTACCGCGACGCACCTGGCGGCTCCACCTGGCCTTGCAGGAGGTGATCAGAAGGGGCTTCGCCAGCGGCCGCGTGGTCCAGATCCTCGTAGGTCACCTCGTTCACCACTTCCAGCTGGTCAGGGCCGCCCTCGCGAGTCTCGACAAGGTCTGGGCCTTCATCGGGGAGCACTACGACGACGAGGCGGAGCTCTGGGACTCGGTTCGCTGGGAGCTCGAGGTCGCGGGCTGGCTGGTCTTCATGGCCGGCGTCGACCTGGGCTCGGAGCCGGCGCCCGTGGCCTTCTGTGGGGATGCCTCCAGCAAGGGCTACGCGCTGCGCGTCGCCGAGATCTCCGACGCCGAGTACCGCGAGGTGGCCGCCTACCGTGAGCGCTGGCGTTTCGACCTTGTCGAGCGGGAGTCCGCGGGCTGGGGGCCTGCGTTGCCCTGGGCCGCCGCCTGGCGTGCTCAACGCGGGACTGGCGCAAGCCCGCAGCTGGGGCACCTGGAGTCAGGGGACGGCGCCTCCCAGGGATGGCGCCGACCCTGGCGGCAGCTTGACGAGATCGAGCGCCCCGCTTCGGTGGTCGGCATCCCGCCGCTGCCTGACGCGCTGGTGGACCCGGCGCGGTGGCGACGTGTGGTGCGTGGCGGCTGGAGGTACGACACTGCGCTCCACGAGAAGGAGGGCCGCGTGATGCTGATGGGCCTTGTCCGGGCCAGTCGCGAGGTTCGATTCCACGGGCGTCGGCCGTTGAGCATCGGCGACAACCTGGCCTGCATCTGCAGCTTCGAGAAGGGCAGGGCGAAGTCGTACTGCCTCCATCGTCTCTGTCAGAGGGCCGGAGCTTTGACAATTGCGCGTGGCCTGATTTGGACCCAACGCTACCTGGGGACCAAGAGGAACCCCACTGACGAGGATTCGCGTGCCGCCGATCGTGGAGAGGTCGGCGCTGGCGAGGCTCAGCTCGGACGAGCTGGGCGAGCTCTTTTGCGCAGTGGCCGCGGCCCCGCGGTGGCGCCAGCTCGGGCAGCGCCGAGCCGCCGAGTGCGCGCCGTGGCCCCCCCGCCCATCGCCAGCCGCCGGCTGGGGCGGTGTGGGCCCCGCCTGTCGCCCGCCAGTGGAGAGCGTGCCAGTTCCAGTCCCGAAAAGGATGCCAGCCATGATGCACCTGCTCGTCGTCGATCTCGGCCCGTCTTCCTCGAAGTGTTTGCTGGACATGCTACACTTTCGGCTGCTGTGAATGACGAGGGCCTGGGAATCGGGATGCCCATCGAGATCCGTCGAGGCCCTCATCATGATCTAGGAGATCAACGGCTTCAGCGTCTCTTGAAAAACCAGATCCGTCGTGGAAGAGTCTGGGCCCTTCATCTAGCTACCCCCTGCACCGTCTGGAGTGTGGCTCGTCGTGCTGGGACTTCGTCGACCAACTGGGGCACGTCGTTGGCCACCTTTACTAGAGCTCTTCTAAGGCTGTGTCGTCAGCACGGGGTGCTGTTCACACTCGAAAATCCGAGATCGTCGGGATTGTTTCGCTGGGAGCCTATTCGTCGTGAGCTCGATCGTGCTGGAGCCCACTTCGTTCGATATGATAATTGCGCCTATGGAGCTAACTACATGAAGCCGACCTGTATCGCCACCAACATCCCCGAAATGAAACAGTTGAGTCGGTTGTGTCCTGGAAATCAGTATCATGAACACTTGTCTGGGAAGGTAAAGATCGCCGTCAATGGGAAGTCGACTTGGGCCTGGAAGACCACGTTGGCTGGGCTGTATCCTCCCCGTCTCTGCAGGGCCTATGCTCAAATTTTGAGGAGGATCGCGCCAGCCAGTGCCCTACATCCCTCTGATCTGGAGTGGCGGGGGTCTCTCATGGCAGGAGCCACCAAGAAGCCGCTCCCCGCCGAGCCGTGGGTCCCACGCTGCCCGCGCGCCTTCCAGTCGCCGCGGGGCCGTGCCGCCAGCACCTGGGGCGGCGAGCGCCGCTGGATCGGGCCGCGTCGAGGTCGAGACCGACCTCGAAGCGTCTCGTGTGGGTGTGGAGCGGCGGCGCGCTCTGCGAAGGGCTGCCAGGCGTCGAGTCGCGGGTGAGACCCCAAGCGACGGCTACCTGGAGCGGTCCACCGTGTCGGCGGCAGTGGCAAGGCAGCATCGTCTCTCGGAGGCCTCTTTCGTGGAGTGGGCCGCCGAGGCCAATCGCTGTGCCGACCCAGCCTCTCCAGCCGCTGTCGACCTCTCGCTTTCGGCGTACTTCGATTACCTCTACCTGGATGGATGCGAGCCGTGGGAGGGGCGGCAGGCCCTGTATGGGTTTGCGCACGCCCACCGGTTCCCGCGGCCCAAGGACACCTTCCCGCACGCCGTGAAGGCGCCCGCTGGTTGGCTCAAGCGTGCACCCGAGTCCAGTCGCGATCCCTGCCCGTGGGAGGCGCTCGCGCTGCTGGTCACCTGGTTCATCGGGCTCGGGGACCTCGCTGGCGTCCTGGCTGCTGCGCGCGCCGCGGTGCAGTTCACGTCTACGGTCGGCCCTCCGCAACGCTGTCCCTGACGCTGGACCAAGTCGTCTCGGGCTCCAGTGCCGCCAACCGCCGCTACAACCAGCTCGCCGTCATCGTGGCGCCGAGCGGGCTAGGGCGCAAACCAGCCAAGAACCAGCAGTACGATGACACAGTGATCGCGGGTGGGATGAGCCCCGAGCGCGCCTGGATCAGGACCGCGCTGGAACGGCTCATCGCCCGAGCGAAACGGCTGAAGCTGAGCTCGCTCTTTGCAGGCCTAGATTTGCCGACATACGAGGCTCTCTTTCGCCGTGGCTCTCAGGCGCTGTCGTTACAGTCTCTTCGCCTGTGTCCACACACCGTTCGCCATGGCGGCCCGTTGGTAGATTTTTTGGAAAAGCGAGGCAGTCTTGAGCTCATAAAGCGCCGAGGGCACTGGCTCTCGGATAGGTCTGTTGCCCGCTACGGAAAAGAAGGCAAGCTTCTTCGTCAGGTCAATAGAATGTCAGCGCAGCAGCAGCGCAATGGCAACCGCGCGGCTGCAGCTCTCCCATCTCTGCTCGACCTTTCGCTTGCTCGCATCCTGAATGCCCGCCCTCCCTGACCCTAGAACCACATATGGGATGTGGGGCTTTGTGCGCGATCCAGCCGGCTGGACTTTTTTGCTGCCTCTCTGCTCAGAATGATCTGCCGGTCCAGTCATCTTGTTTCAGTGTGTGCAGCAACGGTGCCAGCTCGCTCGTGCTTCGTCCTGTTGTGAAGTTTGTTGTGTGGCAACAATCGGCTGGAAAATAGTGATATCGCTGGGCTTCGCCTTTAATCTCACGTCTGGCCTCGAGTCGCCGACTCGAGTCGTCTGGGAGGCCACCTTGTACAACGCAGTGCTATTACACTGTTCTCAACGTCTGTAGTGCTGTCGCTCATAGGCCTCCCGCGAGTGTTGAATGTTCTGCCGAGCGCCCTTCACCGTCGTGGGCGCTTTGGCTCAAGTCTTCCCAATCCCTCCCACCCTTGGGGGCTTTGTGCGCGATCCAGCCGGCTGGACTTTTTTGCTGCCTCTCTGCTCAGAATGATCTGCCGGTCCAGTCATCTTGTTTCAGTGTGTGCAGCAACGGTGCCAGCTCGCTCGTGCTTCGTCCTGTTGTGAAGTTTGTTGCGTGGCAACAATCGGCTGGAGAATAGTGATATCGCTGGGCTTCGCCTTTAATCTCACGTCTGGCCTCGAGTCGCCGACTCGAGTCGTCTGGGAGGCCACCTCGTACAACGCAGTGCTATATATTATATATATGTATATACACACATGGGCGTGCACCGACAAAGCAGTTGCATCTGCATGTTCGTACCCTTACACACAGAAATTTACCTGCACAGATGTACGCTGTGTGCACACATACAACAATGTAAGTATATTGTATACACCTAGACATAATATATATATATATATATATATATATATATATATATACACATACATACATACGGAACGCGCATGCGCGTGCGCGTGTGTACATGCATGCGCGCATGCACGCGCGCGCGCATTCCGTTTGCGTGCGGAACTCCAAGGACCAAGGTGCATGGCGCGCAGCGCCAATGCAGTCCTTGTGTGTATATATATATATATATGTATATCTACGGTTGTAGAGCTATCAAAGCCAGGCCAGTGGGCGGCTGCTGGCGCGAATGATGGTCTCCTCCTCCTCCTCCTCCTCCTCCGTTCCTCCTCCTCCTCCTCCTCCTCCGCCTCTTCCTCCTCATCCTTCCTTTCCTCCCTCCTCCTCCTCTTCAATTCCTTCTCCTGATACGCAACTTGTCCCTGTCACACCCCGATGCAAGTTTTTAGGGCGGGCTGGGCTTTTCGTTTGAGATTCCCCCACCACGTATGATTCTGAATGTTACAAATTGGCAACAGTTTACAGATGGAGGGCGGGTGGTTTCAAAACGTGGCTGTCGCTTGAGCGCCGCGCATACTCGTTCGAAACATTTGCAACAGCTTCACGGGTTGAGGACCACCCGTTTTCAAAATGTTGCTCTCGCCTTAGGGTTGCGCGCAGTCGTTCTCAACAATTGCAGGGGTTTCACGGATTGGGGATCATCCGTCTTCAAAATGTGGTTCTTGCTCGACCGCCGCGCACATTCGTTCTAACAGTTTGCAGGAGTTTCACGGATTGCGGGCGGTTTCTTTTCAACATGTGGTTCTCGTTTCAGCGCCGCGCACATTCGTTTATACAGTTAGCAATAGTTTCATGGATCCCCACGATCAACGCACCGGGAATGGAAGGATGCAGGATTGCGCGGGTGCAACAGTCACGTTGATTCGCGGCGTTGCAATCCCAAGAATGGTTTTCTTGCGCGATCCAGGATCGTCAACATGCAATCGTCAGCTTGATCCGCGGCGTTGGTCCCGAGAACAATTTTGGCATCCTTCCGGGTCGTCAGACGGAGGTCTTCCAGCGAGGCATATCCTTCAATGGAAATGAACCGTTGTAAGGGGCCGATGAAGAGGGAGCTTTGGAGGGGGGGTGTATTCCGACATCGTTGATGGCTCTTGGGTTTACACTGGTCCTCCTCCTCCTCGTCCTCGTCCTCGTCCTCCGCGTCCTCTCACCCCCTGTGAATGGAACCCGTGTAATACCCTCATATATACTCCTTATCCTTACCTCTCCTGCGCCTGGCCGTTTGGGCTCAGGCATTGAGATAGATCGATCAGACCTTGATCGTGCGGGAGGGAAAGATATCCATCTATCCCTCCTTCTCTCTACCAACGGATCAGGGGTTCTGTGCCCTTGTACTTCAACCCCATACACAGGTTATCAGCCCTTTAACGCTCACCCTCACCGACTCGCCCGCGGTGACCTCGCATGCGAGCCTGATGGAGCCACTTCGGCGCATGCGCCGCAAGGGTTCCATCGGCCCTTCGCGTCCGAGCTCTCCCACGGCCCGACGGCTCGGCGACGAGTTGGAGAGCATTAATGCGGACTGTGTTGGTGTTCCTGATACCCCCCCCCCCCCCACCACCACCACCACCACCACCACCCCCCCCCCACCCCCCCCCCCCCCCCCCCCCCCCCCCCCCACCCCCCCCCCCCCCCCCCCCACCACCACCACCACCACCACCACCCCCCCAGCTCCGAAGGACCCGAGGCGCGACTAGCTGCTGAACTTCGCCGCAGCGCCGCCCGCGGGGGGACAGGAGAAGGAGTAGGCACAGGAAGGAAGGAGTTTCACACGCCGACCTTCGATCCTCCCTCCCCTTCCCCGTCGGGAGCAATCCCAACCGCGTCAGGCGAAAGCCTTACTGGTCTCGATACTCCAGGGCGCTTTCGCGCTAACCGCCGATGGACCTCAGGCGCTGGGACCCCCAGCCCTGCGACCGCCCCTGCGGCGGAGCACGTAGCCACCTTCGAGGAACTCAGTAGACCAGTGTCGGCACAGCCACAGACGCGGCACCCCAAGGTATCATCGGATGAGACACCACACACACATGGTCCGAGTCGCAGCTCGTCCGCGCGCAACCGCCGTGGAGCCCCAGGCCCATGCGGCGAAAGTAGGTCGAGCCCGCGCGCTGCCTCTCAGAGGCCATGCACTCCCCGCGACAGGGGACACAGGGAAGCTGACGCTCCCCACCTCTCCATCTCAGACGACCAGCTGGCGGAGACGTCCGCCGCAGGTGACATAGCTGAGCTCAGAGACCAGGTTGAAACCTTCGTGTCCAGGCAATACTCTGGACTTCTACAGAGCGTTCAGACGAACGCCACCGATACTGCAGCCATACGACGCGATCTTGACGGCGCCTTAGGGATCATTGATTCCAGGATCGCCGAAGATCGACGTATCCTAGGGGAACTGGCAGTACCAGGTTGATCGTGAGGTGTCACACTCAGGTGAACGAACGGCGATTGTCGAGAACCTGCGCAACTACCTCACGCAGATGGAGAAACAGCTTGTGCTCGTACGCGACACAGGCGTTTCGGCAGTCAGGATTTTACAGGATGAGATCCACGACCAGCTCCGCAACCGACCACCTCCAGCCGAGGCCACAGACCTTGGCGACGTTCAGTCTCAGATCAATGATCTTCGATCTTATCTCGACCACACTACGGCGACGCTTCGCACCGAAGCACACGCCAACTCGTCGAACCTGATCGACATGTTGCAGCGTACTGAGAGAGTCATCACTCAAAGGCTTGACGCGACCAACGCTGTCGTGCAGCCGCTCGCTAACCGGATCTCTGACATAGAGCAGCGTTTCCCTGGTGTACAGGACGCCCCGGCAGAGTTGCGTGTCGGACGAGCCCAGACTGGCCAGCTGGTCTCTCTTCCCACGGTTTACGATTTCGCCCGCCTCACTGACAGGTTGCAGGAGGTTCAGAAGGCGGCGGACCACACGCAGTTGGAGCTCTCCCAGGTTATTCATGAAAGAGATACTGAGAAGGTACGTGTAGAGAGTTACCTCGCACGTCTGGAAAGCGAGATGGAGGCACAAAGCGCCCGTCTCCGAGCATACGAGCAACGACTTGATTGGTATTCACAACGTTCTCGGGATACTGATGAGTATACACGCCAAAAGGTGGGCCAAATACACGAAGACATGACGAGCTGGGCGAATCAGCTGATCGACCACACCAACGACACAAACCTCCACCTTCGACCTGCAGTCGACCTGCACAGGCCGACGGCAGCGTCCGCCGAAGCACCACAAGCTTCTGCAGGACAACAACGACGTACGTCACCAGGAGCAGCCTCCGCGGCCGCTTCTGCACAGACACGCCATGTGTCTCCTGTGCGCACAGAACCAACCACCGACGGTGCACCGATACCCTCACAACCATTGTCTGCGGTGTCGGTCCATACAACGACTCCTATCAAGGAGTCAGACACCGTTCGAGTCCCTGTCTTGCCTAAAATCACGCAGCTGCTAGAGTGGCAGCAAAAAGTACGGAAGAACTTCGGGGCCGCCTCAGGGCGACCATCCAAAGCATACGCATTCCTATGCGTGGCTGAACAACCCGAATGTACATTCGAGGATTTACAAGACAGTGGAGACTTCGAGAGTATCGATTGGAAACTCGCTACCGCTCTGAGCGACATCTTATCCTCAGACTTACGCTACCAAATCCGGCTCATCGAGACCAGAGAGCACAAAGCAGGACGCATGCTCAAAGGACGCCAGATCTACTGGCATATCCTACAGTCCTACAAAGTGACAGAGGTTGACGACGACCTGCACGATTTCGAGCGCCTTAAAGAACTGAGGATGAGAGATGACGATTTGCAGCGTTTCATTACCGATTGGGACGCCTTACTCTTGGAAAGCCGAGAAGTACCCGATCCAAAGATATTGGAATCGCTGTTTCGTACACAGATTCGAAGACATGTATGGATGAAACAAGACATGTACGAGTACCAGCGTATGAAGATGAGCGACCCGAATCGTACCCGCGGTTGGCTTCGACAGCGTGTCCTGGACACACGGGAGATTAAACAATTGGAGAATAATCAAAACAAGTTACGGTACGAACATGAGACACGATCTCAGGTCAACGTGTGCGCTGCATGGAAGAAAGGCAATTGTCGCAACGGTGAACGGTGCAAGGCTTTACATGCATATTCCAGGGATTGGAAGAACAACAAATCTTCCAGAACACCAACGGCTGGTGGCAACCCCCGCCGTAGTATGTCCACGCCTGCGAACCACAAGAAGCCAGCATCGAAACCATTCTGCTTCGATTTCGCCAAGCGCAACACATGTACCAGAGGTGATAAGTGCAACTTCCCACACGTCGCACAGTGCAAAGATTTCTCACATAACAAGTGCACAAAAGGCGATAAATGCAAATACGCTCATCTTGCACCTGGTGCAAAGACTCCTGAAAGAAGTCCGAGTCGACCACGGACCTCCAGCCAGGATAGCCGCGGCCGATCACCATCCCGCGGATCAGGAAGCCAACGGTCTTCACAACGGACATGGACGTGACAACCGACGCCAATACGACCGATCTCGTTCAACATCTAGGAGGTCCCAAGACTCTCGCAGTCAATCGAGAAGTCGTTACGACAGATCTTCGAGATCTACCTCCCGAGGACGAGACAACCGTGGCGGCGGGCGCGGCAGTCCACGCGGCCGTGATAGATCATATGGTAGTGACAAAGGACGTGGCAAACGTGATCCGAGCCGCGGATCGTCCCGTGGTTCACCCAACACCAGAGCACGTTCTCCTGCCAACTTTCGACGTTCACGCCGTTCTGACCGCAGTTACGTCATCCGTGACAAGACCCTCATGGCCAACACTAAGGCCACAGCGACATCTACCAAGACACGTCGTCGGATACGCTTCGACGTGCGTAACGTGGATTAGTACTTCCATACCATATCTGGCAGAGCCAGACTGGACAAATGGAAAGAGCTGCCGAACGAGGGTGACATCGTCAAAGTACCAGATCCATTACCACAACGATGGTGGGATGAAAGTGCAGATGCCTTACGAGAATGTCAAAAAGAGGCACAACTATACCACGACGAACTATATGACTACCGACACAACAAACAGTCGGTGGCCACACCAACTGCGATCCGAAAGTACGACGACACTGTCAAGCAGTCATCAAAGACAGACCAGACGACAACAACGACAAAGCAAGTCGACCCTCCACGTTCGACTGCAGCATTGACAAGGTCTTGGGTTCTCGACAGTGGTTCTGCTCATCATATTCAGGGAAAACACGAACTTACGCAGACCGAGTCGGATCGCATATCTATTCGCGAAGAGCATATTCTGGAAACTGCAAATGGTGATCGTACCGTCAATGAGCACTACGACATACGGCTACCCGAGGTTGGACTACATAGTTCAGCCCTTGCTTTGCCAGACTGCCCATCATTACTACCAGTTGGGAAATTAATTGAGGTTGATGGCTTTCGACAGCTTTGGGATCCTGAGCTGGGCTACCTGCTTCAGGATCCGGGGGGCCAATGGTATAATATTCCAGTCAACAATCGAGTGCCAGAGTTACGACTCGACGACTTGACACTGATACCACCACCACGTTTATGCACTTCGTCAGCACCCCGCCGTCGTCAGCGCAAGCGTTCATCCGCCCGCTGTAACGACACTTGTTGGTGCTGCAAAACTACAGAGCAACCGACCACTGCAGACGAGCTACGGCCCCACATAGGGACCTGCCCCAAGAGACCACATGTCGGAGAGGGAGGAGGAGCACGGACCACCACGGTCGAAGAACCTCCCGACACAAGCACAGACGAGCCCAACGTGGACACATCCACCGACTCGCCTACGTCTCAGACGCAGTGTTCTCCTCCACAATGCGGGGGGCTAGATATAGCTCAAGCAGATAACGACATACCGACAGAGACGCCTACGCGAACGCATCACGACAACGATCGAGTTCTCCCCAACAGACAAAAGAAACTGATCGACCCGATGCATTACATGACTCACAGCCCAAAACACCCTGACTGTGAGATCTGTTCTCGTACGATGGCACAGAATGCCCCGTGTAGACGACAGCGCAAACCACATCCACCGGCAGACCCCACCGACGAGGATAACGCCTACGAGGCTTTTGTCCCGAAGAAGTTCGGCGAGGCTCTAACTGCCGACCATATCGTACTGGCCAAAGACGATGCCGCGGACAAACATGGCGACAAATATGCACTTGTTGTCCTCGACAGATATACTGGCATCTCCACGGCCTACCCAGCGCTACACAAAGACGCAGCTACCACCAAGGCATCCTTTCAACAGTTCATCGCCGCGAACGATGAGGTGAAGCATATCTATACAGACAACTCTGGAGAGTTTCAGAAAGCTTGCCGCCAACTGGGATGGAGACACGACACGAGTACGCCACATCGTCCGCAGACAAATGGATTGATTGAGCGCGTTGTCAAAATTGTCATTCTCGGTACAAGAGCTGTGTTACATATGTCTGGCCTGGGACACGAATGGTGGAAAGAGGCCATGCAAGCCTTTTGCTGTGGACACAATTTTGTGCATATATCCACGGGCGTTGCCGCCCTCAACGAGGAGCATGCAGAAAAGACAGCTCATGAAATACGATTTGGCGAAAGCTTTCCTGGGCACTGCATACCATTCGGTGCTCGGATCTTTTGGAAATGCCTCAACCCCGAGATTAACAACGAGACTGCAAAGTTTAAAGAAAAACACCCGGGAAGGATTATTCATGGGTTACCACTTACATTCGGGTGGGCGATGGTCAGGTGACTACATTGTCTTGGACACGGCTACATACGCCAAGAATCCTGATGGTGAGCTGTGTCATGTGCACAGAGTCAAAGACATCATCATCCCTGATGGCAAGTTCACCTACCCAGTGAAAGATGGTACTCTACGACAGCATAACCCTGAGGCACACGACGAGGTGAAGGCATCCATTTCTCGCCCCTTGGGTGACAAGCCAATGCCCGATCCCCCACTTTCCTACCCTAAAGAATGGGATGACCCATCAATGATGACAACGGAGGACAACGCTGTTGATATCCAAACATCGGCCTCTGAAGTTGCTGCACCAGCGCCGGAGCCAGACTACTGGGAACAGCGTGGATATTGCGTCATCAGACATATCCGTACTCCAAGAAAGAAACTGTTCATCCCGACGGACGACGTCATGAACATACCTGTACCTGTTGATCAACTCGATGTGACACGAGATTTCAAAACGACTTCTACCTTTGAGGGAGAAAGTAACATCCGAGACGTTTGGGATGGTGTTAGCGCCAACGACCACAGGGAGTTAAGTGAGCCGTGGACAGGCGCGATTCAGTTCTATGGGCTTCCAAAAATAACGCCAGACGGCAAGATGGTGGTTCGTGGACGCGAGACACGTATGCAGACTACTACACGTCCTGATCACGTTCATCCCGAGCATTGGAAAACATTTTCCCGTGGACAGCAAAAGAAAGAGATGGAGTGCGCCAACGACGTTAAACGAGCTCGTGAGATTCGTGACCGAGCTGCACTAAGAGTGTGGACAAGACAGGACAAACAGGTCAACAATTTCCGTACTACTACATCCGGCGGACCCACCTGGAATACTGTGGAACGACGGATTACATACGACACTGACAACGGCGACGTCATCCGCGACGAAAGCGTCAAAGGCGTGACAAACAAAGAAATGCTGTATGCCAAATTACCTGGTGGGCCACGTGGCATTACTACGGTACTGTACTACCGTCAACTACCACAACAGCATGATGGAGAAGAACGTGCTTTGGTATTTGTGGATAGTGAGGGAAACCGACTTTGGGACTTCGAACCCGCTTATACGCCAGTTCACCCAGTCGGTAGCAATACCAACTATGCCACGTGAGACCACTTACACGCCGGCACACAGAGATAAAATACCCGATTCAGCATGGTCACGCCCAGCGCTAGTTACCGGAAACCTGAGTAATAAAGAAGTTGCCGCAGAACCACGTGCACAAGAAGCCCTACGAAAAGAATACGAGAGATTGGAAAAGAAACAAAAATGCATGTTGGAGACTGTTGCAGAAAAAGCTGATATTGAGTCACAAGCTATCCGCAATGGAACAAAGGTGCATTTCTTCAATATCTAGGAGCTATCTTCAGTCAAACATGAGGAACTTCCTCCTGATCTACGTAAATTCAAGGGCAGAGTGGTGGTTCAGGGCAATACAGGCAAAGATGAAACTGGTTTGGCCGCCATATTCGCCGACGCCGCCTCCAGCGCTTCGCATATAGAGGCTTCCAAACTTTGCGATGCTACTGCGTGATTGCCGCAATATGCGGGAGAGCAAAGTGATGCACCTGGAGCCTACACGCAGGCATTATTATATGGCGACGGACGAATTGATCCAGTTGATACTTGGATTACTATACCTAAATGGCGACAACCGACATCATGGTCAAAATACAAGAAGCCAGTGTGCCGATTGCGATTGGCACTATATGGACACCCTCTCGCAGGAGTCTTTTGGGAACGAAAATGCCGCACATGCTTAGAAAGCGTATGTTTCTAACCTACTGCAGGATGGGAATGCGCATGGAGACACAACAAATTGGAACTGATACTTTCAGTATATGTGGACGACTTTAAATTGGCCGGCCCAGCTCATAATCTACAGACTGGCTGGGATTATATTCGCAAAAGCGGTATTGACTTGGATCCACCTACTCCATACTCACAATATTTGGGTTGTGGACAACAAGCATATGATGTACCGCAGAGCATCTTCGACAAAAGAATGTCCACAATACGCCCTATGCTACCCGCACACAATGAGAAAGATTACAATACGGCCAAACACGTTCGTGGAATTCGACATGATATGCTTGGTTTTACCGATCAGTGCATTGAGCGATACCTGGAATGCGCCTCCAAGCGCGCCCAGGGAACAGGGTCACGTCGGAAACGATCCGACTCGCCGAGGGCTTCGCGATCCAAATCGCCAACATCCTCCGGGTCGGTCGCCAGACCTACTAGTGTGCGCAACGCACGACCACGATCATCCAGTCCAGCAAAATCGGTCGACACGACATCTACCACGACAGATCCCATACCCGTCACATACCATGACCTACCTGACGCCGAGACCCCTGGCATCGAGGACACCTCCTTTACTGATTCCGACTATTCAGACGAGGGCATCCTTGGCCAGGACGCGGCAAGTGTACTAATGAAGATCCTGTACCTGGCACGTTGCTGTCGTTTCGATCTTCTACATCCAGTACGTATGTTGGCTAGAGAAATTACCAAATGGAATACTACGTGTGACAAACGTCTACATCGGTTGATATGCTACATCAAAACGACGCGTACACATTGCCGACACGGATGGATCGGCGATTCGTCAGACAAGTTATCCATCATGCTCTTTACCGACGCCTCGTTCGCTGATTGCATTACATCATCCAAGTCCACTACCGGTGTTTTTGCTGCGCTTGTTGGACCCAATACGTTCTTTCCAGTCAACGCTGTATGTAAGAAACAAACGGTTGTTTCACATTCATCTACTGAATCTGAGATCGTTGCTCTTGATTCCGCACTACGACTGGAAGGGTTACCACTACTATCATTTTGGGAAGCCGTGGTGGGAGTTGCTAAAACATGCAGAGAGAAGAATACATGCCTGAGCTGCCATCGACACGTCGACCCGGCGATGTGTCCCACATTGGCAGCCAAAAAGAAGCGTAAACCAACGCCTCGCAAGGCACCCCCTACACGGGGGTCTTCTCCTAGCCGTAGGCAACTACCGCTAAATGCGGAATTACCTACGACTCCAAAGAGACGTACAATATCCCATGAAGGTACAGTACTACGCGTGGATCCAGAACCAGCTCAAGAGATCAGTGCTCCCAAAGTACGTCTTATCGTCCTGGAGGATAACCAGGCCGTGATCAAAATTGCCCAAAAGGGACGTACACCAGCACTTCGTCATCTTCATCGTACTCATCGTATCAACCTGGATTGGATATGCGACACATGCCAACTCGAACATATCGAGCCCAACTACGTAGGAACAAAGGAGCAGATCGCAGATATGATGATCAAACATTTCGAGGCGAAGAAAGCAGACCTTTGGAAGGATCTCTTGGAACACTCGCTTATCTTTCCCGCTACTCCGATACAATGTCCTCCGATACGAGGGCCTCGGAGGCCCGATGGTTTACCTCATGAAGCGGAACCTCCTAAACTGAATGGATGCCCAGACATATGCAAAATATTACCGACGGAAAAAGAAAGATGGGGCGAGGTAGGATCAGAATGCGGATTTCAGTGTGTTGGGCAAGCTAATCACGAGGGACTATGTGCATGCATGTACCACATTGGCGTACCAGCCGCAGATTTCGCGTCGCGCACACCTCGTTCACGCGCACGTTCCCCGCACGGTAGACATCCCCGCCATCCTCCCTCGCCTCCACGAGATGCAGAGAGAGTTAGGACATTGATTATTCGTTCATGCCGCAGCAATTTTACGACTCGAGCTACAAAGCTCACAGGCATCTTGTTCGCCGCTTGCGAGGCGAATATAAGTGAGATCGGTTCGGATCCCGATCCCCCCATCCACGAGATGGATCAGGCACAGCCGCTCCACCTCGTCGGCTGGCCCATCGGCTACGACACGGAGTACGGCCCGAACGCCAGGGGCGACGACCGCGTGGGCTTCACGCACCACGCTCAAACGGGCCGTCCTCGTGATCCCGAAGACGGTTACATATACATACATCAACGGCGCGCTGATCGAAGCGGAGAGTTCGATCTTCGCGTACCCGACGAATCCTCTATTCGAGAACTTGCCCGTTTCGCGTCCGTCGAGGCTAAGAAATGTGCCAATGCCGAGAGTGGATCCGTCGGCGGCAACGCCAACTACGAGTACAACACGTTCACAGCTACGCCGTGGCAATCATTCATGCGTGCTATGTGTAGGATTTCCAGTCTTTTCAATCGTAACCCCTCAGTGCAAGAAAGTGTTCGTGGCTTACATGATCACTTGAACGCGGTGATCCCAGGATCGCACCGCAAGTGTCCACCAGAAAACTTTACGACAATGATACTGAAAACGGAGTGGATGATGATTCACAACGATTGGTCCAAAATTGGCAGTGCAGTACTGGGAACATACACCGAGGACAGCGTTCGGGATACACAAATATACTACAACAGTGGTCTGTGTGCACCATCCGATGTATACAGCAATGGATTGATAACGCCATGCTATGCTCCTAAAATTGATCGTGCAACGGCCAAGTTACCTACTCGCCCACCTGGCATTGCCAGGACATCGGATACATCTGGACACATCGGCCATATTGTTGAGGATAATTTGGTCACCAACATCAGAGCATTTTCCGACCTTAACCAAACGAACAAATTTCGCCGCAAGCTTACTACATGGCTGACTGCGCGCGGAGGCTTTGGAAGTACCGGATCAAACCCCAAGACGGTGGCAACGCCATCCGACCATCCGAATGGTTGGGTGGCAATATTAGACAATCCAGAAGATACAGAACGTACCTATCGTTGGACACCGTACAACGAGGGCAACGACTTCTTCGGCGAAGCCGCTGACCAGATCGGCTCGAATGACCCTGGTCTTACTCCTGGTAATGATGTTGACCCATTTGAGCTGGACCACGCAAAATGCAGTGCTTTCTGTGGTGGTCGCTTGGTGTCTACCCTACTTTCAGATAATGGGTGGCACTCCCTCATACAAGGGGACTTGGGACTACTATTGCATCATGCGTTTGGGCCATCGGGTCACGCGTACAAATGGACCAACTTGTACACTGACTCAACATGGATCATGCAGGCCAAGAACAAGTCCAAGAGTGCAAAACACAAGAAGTACCCTACTTTTGGCATCGACGAGCTCAACGCTGCCCAGAAGAGAATCGACCTCGCCAATGCATCAAATATTGCTCTTGTACCGCTATTTATGCCGTGCCTCAACCGCGCGGAATACATGGGCGGCGCTACTCTTGAGCATTTGTCGACCATTATCCGCGACGACATCATGATGTGGGCATTCCCTTTTGGCAATTATAGAGAATGGTTCAGACAGAATGACACGCCGATCGGTCAAGATTGCGTTCGCTTGCCTGAAGCTGGTTATGACGACACCCGCTATGGTGTGGAAGAACTACGCAAGCAACGTTTCGAGAAACAAGATAGCCGTACCGATGCTATTCTCAACAACCAGTTTGAGAACACTCTCGAGCAGCGCAATATGATCAGGAAGATCCGCGAAGCCAGAAGCCTCATGTTTCAAAGCGACAACGCTTCTATCAAGAAGTGGCGCGAGTTAAACGAGACCATCTGGGATTTCTGGGCCAACGATTTCCCATCATACGTGAAACAAAGACACTATTGCAGGGGACTTAATGCCATGGTGGTATGGAGCGCGAACGACATTGCATGTGCCAATCACGGACAAAACACCGTGGACATGCGCCGACATCAGAATCGTGCTCCTACTGACGTATACGAGCTCCAAAAGATGGAATGTGAGGGCGGCGTCCCGACGCTCATGCCCGTACACGTGCTCGTGGACGTGTCACGTTTTGTCGACGTGATGCAGTACTTTTGCTGCCCCACAGTCATGGGACCTGGAAAAGCAGCGCAATGGGGCGTACATCCGAACTTTGATCACCACACAAGCGACTTGATCCATATCATGCAGCACCGTGGTATCACTGTTCTTCCATCCGACCATTGGGTGGATACGTGCGATAGGATCACCCCGCAGGCTTGGCACGCCAAGCAGAACAACCATAACATGGCAATGTTTACATCGCAGTTCTGCGACGCAGTATGCTATCGCAATTTCTGCGCTTTGATACAGTCTCTGCCTTCTCAGCCATATCCATTCAGGCCGCCATTGCTGACCGCTGTCACAGACGATCAGGCCTACACACAGGCGAAAGAAATCATGGCAGCCCTCGATTTCAGAGAAAAGATGACAAACGAATGGAAAAGAGACCTCAGCCTCACGACGTTGATGACACAGACGGCAAACGAGATGGCTCATTGCGCGTGGATGGCATCATGTGCCGATGGTACATTGCCGGCATCACTGCCTGCCGAAGCAGGCGACACAACTGAGCCTACTCCTGGAATGTCGACACGTACGCCAGCACCTGATCCTGGTGATCCTGAGAAAACCCTTCCTGATGATGATCCATGGGTTATTGCATACAACGACTTATTCCAGTACCTCATGTTGTTGATCAAAGACTACCCTGGGGCTTGGGCATCTTGGCATTCTCTTGAGAAAATGCAACTCCTACATCCCAAGATCGTCAAAACTGTTGAAGATGCACATGCAGTTACTTGGGTTGTATTCGAGCAATTCTTACATCAGATCAAAGATTTGGATGGAGATGATAATGCGACCAAAGCAAGAGTCATTGCAGAAGATAACAGGTTGACTTCTCACTGCATCGGCCCTGCTGCCGCGAACGAGAAGAACATCGAAGCATGCAAAACATCCTTCAAGCAGAATGCACTGGATCGAGTTGCATTGGGTCATGACCCTGATGTTCCTACAGCCGTATGGAAGGCAGCAGCTGATACAGCACAGCCAGCCCCAGGCCCATTGCCTGATCCGCTGCAACCTGGACCGCAATCGATCAAAGTGTCGCAACCATCGACTCCCGAACCCAAAGCAGAACAGCCGCCAGCAGATCAGCTCCCCAAGGCTGAGGCGGTACCGATTCCTGACGACGGCACTGACCTTGAGGCCATGGAGCTGGAGGCAACTCCTGCCGAGGAGGACCCTTCTCCACATGAAATGAATATATCATCATGGCAGGACAGCTGTGAACGTTCCATACACGAGGACATCAACAAGATCGGGATATTCGATAACGCATGCACTATTCGAGAGTGGAAGCTGCAAGCAGGCATCAAAGATGACCATCCGTACATGTGCCCAATGTTGCGGGGCACACGCGCGACCAATGGATTTGCCTTGCCTGCCTGGATGATCAGGACTGGTTTGATGAATTGTTGCACGATGATAGTGTGATAGCTCATGCGCCTGATATCGCACAGTCTGGTTGCTTCCCAGAGTGGAAATGGGTATCATTACCACATTATGACGATGTACGTTATGGTCCCGAGCTAATTGAGGAAGAATGGCTGGGGACAAACAAATCTATGAGCAAAGACATAACGACTATGTTACGCCATGAGATTCACTACAAAAAGTTTTGGATCAATCAATTTCATGATAGACGTATCAATATCTGGGAGAAAACAACAAAGAATGAATGGAATATTCCAAGCAATTGGAAATCCTTTAAGGAAATGGTCGAATGGAAATTCAACGATCGCAAAGACAGACACAATGGACCATCCATGGATGCAGCAGTGGCACACTTTAAGAAAGATGGTGCAAATGATGGATATGCCGATTGGAATGACTACTACCCGATATTCATCATTCGTGCGTTCCAAAAACATATTGATTCGCAGAAAAACAGAATTGAGATATATGCCAAGCCGATCCCTGACGGAGTTGACCCCAGTTCTTTTGATTGGAACAGCGTCATTGCTATTCGGTGCGTTGGTGGTCACAGCTGTGTCAACCCATCTTCCAAGCCATGGAATATGGGATGGGAGAGCCTACAATGGACAGATGTTAAATATCTCCATCGCGGCACAGCATCCCGCGCTTGGCGCAACATACTGAAGACAGGGATCATTCCTGGATACATTGATCCATCTTCTCAGAGAGACAAGCGTCATAAACCATCACAGCGCTCTGAGGCATTCTTTAGTTCCAGCACATATTTAGACAATGTGCAGAATAATACACATACTTCAGTGGAATCATACAAGTTCAGTCACTACAAGAACGAGGTCGAGTTGGTGATCAACATGGAGATCGCCACAAAAACAGGTTGCAGGTTTTGGCTGGGTGCTCAGGGCGCTATCATGACAGAGGACGTGGCACCCGCTGCGGCAATTATCGCAATTCGCCGCCTCAAACCACACCACATGACTGGCCAGCAGTTATGGCCAGACGGCGACCCATGGGACTACCCGCCATTGACAGCAAGACCGCCATTGAGCAAGTACGAGATTTGCGCCTACCTTCCTGGAGAGCTCATCGACGACCCTCCTGGGATTGCACCTGTCGACCCCGACCAGAACATGGAACCGCCAAGGACAACGTCAGCATCAGCAACTTCGGTCCAGCTGGGGGGAACCCCTGCTAGCCGTACATCTGCAGACGACGCCTTGGATGAGCAAATAGTCCGCGCTATGATTCGGGAGACCAATCACAAAGCAGATGATAAAGAATGGTTAATTGCCTTGTCATACTGTCGCGAAGCTCTTCGACCGATCACATAAAAGATTACGCAAAAAGATTGGGACCGTCGCCCTGCATTTCATGATGTTCGAATGGGAGACTTCATTGTCGTCAAGAATTGGGGTTCTATCAAATGCTCTCCCAAAATTGCCTTGACCAAGGGACACATATATGGTCCAATCATACATTTCGGCATCTTCGACAAGTTCTTCGCGATACAAGTACCTATTCTCAACTACGGTCTACGATGGGTAAACATATGATACAATGGCAAAAGCATGCCCCTCAAGGGCGTTGTCTTTGCATTACCGATTCGTATCGGAGAACATGCCATTGACCCAACATATATGGAGACCGTCCTGAAAGGCCCAACATCATGCAGCGACAAGATACTCCAGCACAAGAACGATGGCAGTTTACCATACCTTGGTATGCCGAGCATTTATAGACCACGTATTCCGCGCACACCGACCATACGGCCCGCTCCTCGGACACCCGATCCTGACGAGCTGGTGGCCACACCTGCCGAGGACAACGCTCATACGGGCGACAAACCTCGACAGCCTGCAGGATCATCGAATGATCCTTTGGTCACTGTGATCGTGGACATATCGAACATATCGCTCACCGCTGATGAGAAGGCAGCGAACGACAACATGAGAGCAGACCTCTCAGCATACATTCAAGCAGATGAGCAGATTGAGGCGATCATACTCGACAACACCATTGACCCGCCATCGGATTTCCTTAACCATCCAGATTACGACCCCGACGAGGATTCAAGATGGATTAAACAGCCAGATGACTGCCGCATATATTGTTGGACGTCGGAGTTGTTGGTGGATTCGCCTATGATCAAGGTGAAACAGATCATCGAGATGCACAGTGGCGCGGACAGAATTGTAATGGACAAAACACAATCGCATTTACAATTTGAGATTCGATTTTGATCGAAAGCATGGAATGCAGAGTCATACCAATTGAATTACGATCATACCCACAAATGGGCACGTGACTTACCAAATTGCAGTGCAGATCATGTCTTCAAAAAGTTGGTACATTACCTCGACCCAGGGACTATCGAGGAGCCGACCACAGGCATCTTTCAATGGATCCCCAAAGTATACCAGAACATCTTGAAAGATAGTATTGCGGAGCTTCCAGATTTCACCAAAGATGCCATCCATGGGAAACATCCTGCACCCCAGGCGTTGCGTGACCTATTCAAAAATTGTACCGAGACATACGGTTACCCAGACTTCCCTGTATGGGAAGAGTTGGTGGAAACACCTGCTGCGCCTTGTGAGCAAGGCGCGGGGCAGGATATTCCCCAGGATCCAGGCAGCGTTGCATCCGCAGCTCCTGATCAGGAAACCATGGTACGTATCATAGCCGAGCAGACGGGACTCAAGCGCGAGGAGGGCGACAACGAGTCCGCCTTGCAGGAAAAAGCCCGCCGTCTTCGTACAGAAAACGTATGCCATGGTGGTGCCGAGGATACGGGCAACACCAAGACAGAGTACAAAGGAGTGCCAGGGGAAAGATTGTCTAGGATCGAGATCGAGGGTTTAAGTAGATCAATCGCTTCCCGACCGAACACCGAGATCACTCGTGAGGCCATCAATCAGATCGGCCAGAGCCTCGCTCGCGGTCAGGACACTCGCTGGGGATCCCGTGATTTTCTCACGACGGAAGGGGCCCCAGAGACGATCTTGCATTCCATACCCCTCTGTCAGAATTGCGGTCGAGATCTGTCCCTGGGGATCGTCACAGGTGGCGGCGCACTTTGTGACATCTGTTGGCGGTATACCATGGCCGTAGGCGCCACGGGTAAGAGCACCGCCGCACAGAGCGATCTCGCGTACCTCCAGAAGCTGACGAACTGGATCAAGATGACGCTCTCCGAGGACCAGATCGCGAGATACATGAAGGATGGAGCGCACGTCATTATGACGGGTGCGCGATCGCACGCAGGCAATGAGAAAGATCAGTTGCGGAGATTGGCTAATGCGTCCAGAAAGAGGTATCAGAAGTGGGTCGAATCAGGTAGCCCTGCTGCACACGAGTGCAGACTGATGGGCGAAGCCGATGACGACAGACCTCTGTACGACCCATTCGCCAATATCGCGCAACGCTTTCTCAACGACCTCAAGTTCCACCACCAAATGACAGGTGCCCGCGTGAACATCGGCAAGAAGCCCTGGACCGTGGAAGACATGCGCGATGCGTGGGACATCCTCGACGTCAGCATTAGGACAGGACATGCTGGTCGGAGGAAATGGTGGCTGAACGAGGGTCGCCTCGACAGGCAGACGCGGCAGGCTCGCGGACTGGTCACGGTTTCTCTCCCTAGAAGGGACGGCGCCCGTGAACAGTTCACTCAGCGAAAGCTTGCCGCGATTGCCAACGAGTTGTTAGGCTCCCTCGATCCGTCACATACCGACCAAAGGGGGGTTGATACAGGGATGAGAACCGATCCCGATACACAATCCCATCAGTCCGATGATGCCATGGAGCCGCGCCATCCGCGGCCGCCGCCGCGCCCTGCCCCTGGCGATGCTGCTGCGCCCAGCGCCTCAGGCGCGACGGACTACACGCCCGCGGGGCCACGTGCCAAGAGAGCGCGTACATCAGATTACGCCGCCTACTGGCGCGACGACCTCGAGGACAGCTACTGGGGCCTCAGGTACTGGAGTTACTACATCAACTGTTGGATCTACATCGGGATCACCAACGATGAGTCCGTATACATCCAGGACATCCAGTACAATGATTGGTTTCGCAACTGGACCCCGAGAACGGCTTGGGAACCATTCACGACGAGCTACGTGACATACAACGGCCAGAGGATGTGGGACCGCAGGTTCTACAAGAACGGCAACGCGTAATGAGTCGGCCGCAAGGCCCACCGCTCAAAGGCATGAACTTCAATATAACCAGAGTTCGCCTTGAGCGGTGGCTATTACATACTTTTAGGCCACTTCATTATATAACACAAGTGGTCACACGCAAATACCTTTTGCGATAACCGAGGCAGCCTCCTAAGGAGCAACGCCAACGGGAGTCGCAAACCAGAATTTATACACATGAACTTTCGTGTTCACCAACACGACATTCCGTCTGGCCAGACATCTGCTTTTACACAAAGTTGTGTTTCGTTACAAGATCGTGTTTGTCAACACGATCTTAGTATGCATATGTTAACAGTTTAAACCTAATTGCGTCGAGGATAATCTGTTAGCTGGTGGCAACACCTGCCTCGCAAAAGCGAGGCAGTTTGCATGTTGCTTTAACGCTCAGATCTTCTTTCTCCGCCCACCCTTGTCTCATTCTTCTCCGCCCTCGAGTGCCGAAGCGTTTTGGGGGGCGCACCGAGGGGGCACCAAAGTGTGCCTGGCGAAGAAAGGGGGGCCCAGGGTGTTCCTTCTAACTTCACTTTGCAGCTGTGGCTTCGCTGACTTTAAGCCCAGCTGCCTCCTGACTTAAGGACTAAAGGAGTTCAAGGGTTACGGATTCCCTTCCTTTGTTCCCGAGTCCTGCCTTCACGGGCGGGACTCGGGACGGGGGGTGTGAATGGAACCCGTGTGATACCCTCATATATACTCCTTATCCTTGCCTCTCCTGCGCCTGGCCGTTTGGGCTCAGGTATTGAGATAGATCGATCAGACCTTGATCGTGCGGGAGGGAAAGATATCCATCTATCCCTCCTTCTCTCTACCAACGGATCAGGGGTTCTGTACCCTTGTACTTCAACCCCATGCACAAATTCTGGAGAGCTTCAGAAAGTTTGCCGCCAACTGGGATGGAGACACGACACGAGTACGCCACATCGTCCGCAAACGAATGGATTGATTGAGCGCGTCGTCAAAATTGTCATTCTCGGTGCGAGAGCTGTGTTGCGTATGTCTGGTCTGGGACACGAATGGTGGAAAGAGGCCATGCAAGCCTTTTGCTGTGGACACAATTTTGTGCATACATCCACGGGCGTGGCTGCCCTCAATGATGAGCATGCAGATAAGACAGCTCATGAAATACGATTTGGCGAAAGCTTTCCCGGGCACTGCATGCCATTCGGTGCTCGGATCTTTTGGAAATGCCTCAACCCCGAGATTAACAACGAGACTGCAAAGTTTAAAGAAAATACTCGAGAAGGGTTATTCATGGGTTGCCACTTACACTCTGGCGGACGATGGTCAGGTGACTACCTTGTCTTGGACACGGCTACATACGCCAAGAACCCTGATGGTGAACTATGTCATGTGCATAGAGTCAAAGACATCATCATCCCTGATGGCAAGTTCACCTACCCAGTGAAAGAAGGTACTCTACGACATCATAACCCTGAGGCACACGACGAGGTCAAGGCATCCACATCTCGCCCCTTGGGTGACAAACCAATGCCCGATCCTCCACTTTCCTACCCTAAAGAATGGGATGACCCATCTATGATGACAACGGAGGACAACGCCGCTGATATCCAAACATCGGCCTCTGAAGTTGCTGCACCAGCGCCGGGGCCCGACTACTGGGAACAGCGTGGATATTGCGTCATCAGACATATTCGTACTCCACGAAAGAAACTGTTCATCCCGACGGACGACGTCATGAACATACCTGTACCTGTTGATCAACTCGACGTGACACGGGATTTCAAAACAACTTCTACTTTTGAAGGAGAAAGTGACTTTCGAGATGTTTGGGATGGTGTTAGCGCCAACGGCCACAGGGAGTTAAGCGAGCCATGGACAGGCACGATTCAATTCTATGAACTTCCAAAAATGACGCCAGAAGGCAAAATGGTGGTTCGTGGACGCGAGACACGTATGCAGACTACTACACGTCCTGATCACATTCTTCCCGAGCATTGGAAAACACTCTCTCGTGGACAACAAAAGAAGGAAATCGAGTACGCCAACGACGTGAAACGGGCTCGTGAGATTCGTGGCCGAGCTGCACTAAGAGCGTGGACAAGACAGGACAAACAGGTCAACAATTTTCGTACCACTACATCCGGCGGACCCACATGGAATACTGTGGAACTGTGGAACGACGGATTACATACGACACTGACAATGGCGACGTCATCCGCGACGAAAACGTCAAGGGCGTGACAAACAAAGAAATACTGTATGCCAAATTACCTGGTGGGCCACGTGACATTACTACGGTACTGTACTACCGCCAATCACCACAACAGCATGATGGAGAAGAACGTGCTTTGGTACTTGTGGATTGTGACGGAACCGACTTTGGGACCATGAACCCGCTTATACGCCATTTCACCCAGTCTGTAGTAATACCAACTATGCCACGTGAGACCACCTACACGCCGGCACACAGAGACAAAATACCCGATTCCGCATGGGCACGCCCGGCACTAGTTACCAGAAACCTGAGTAAGAAAGAAGTTGCCGCATAACCACGTGCACAAGATGCCCTCCGAAAAGAATACGAGAGATTGGAAAATAAGCAAACGTGGATGTTGGAGACTGTTGCAGAAATAGCTGATATTGAGTCACAAGCTATCCGCAATGGGACGAAAGTTCATTTCTTCAACATCTTGGAGCTATCTTCAGTCAAACACGAGGAACTTCCACCTGATCTACGTAAATTAAAGGGCAGAGTGGTGGTTCAGGGCAATACAGGCAAAGATGAAACTGGTTTGGCCGCCATATTCGCCGACGCCGCTTCCAGTGCTTCGCATATTGAGGCTTCCAAACATTGCGACGCTACTGCGTTATTGCCACAATATGCGGGAGAACAAAGTGATGCACCTGGAGCCTACACACAGGCATTATTATACGGCGACGGACGAATCGATCCAGTTGATACTTGGATTACCATACCTAAATGGCGGCAACCGACATCATGGTCAAAATGCAAGAATCCAGTGTGCCGATTACGATTGGCATTATACGGGCACCCTCTCGCAGGTGTCTTTTGGGAACGAAAATGCCGCACATGCTTAGAAAGCGTTGGTTTCGAGCTTATTTCAGGATGGGAATGTGTATGGAGACACAACAAACTGGGACTGATACTTTCAGTATATGTGGACGACTTTAAATTAGCCGGCCCAGCTCACAATCTACAGACTGGCTGGGATTATATTCGCAAAAGCGGTATTGACTTGGATCCACCTACTCCATATTCACAATATCTTGATTGTGGACAACAAGCATATGATGTACCGCAGACTATCTTCGACAAAAGAATGTCTACAATACGCCCTATGTTGCCCGTACACAATGAGAAAGATTACAATACGACTAAACAGGTTCGTGGAATTCGCCATGATATGCTTGGTTTTACTGATCAGTGCATTGAACGATACCTGGTATGCGCCTCCAAGCGCGCCCAGGGACCAGGGTCACGTCGGAAACGATCCGACTAGCCGAGAACTTCGCGATCCAAATCGCCCGCATCCTCCGGGTCGGTCGCCAGACCCACTAGTGTGCTCAACGCACGGCCACGATCATCCAGCCCAGCAAAATCGGTCGACACGACATCTACCACGACAGATCCCATACCCGTCACATACGATGACCTACCTGACGCCGAGACCCCTGGCATCGAGGACACCTCCTTCACTGATTCCGACTATTCCGACGAGGGCATCCTTGGCCAGGACGCGGCGAGTGTACTAATGGAGATCCTATACCTGGCACGTTGCTGCCGTTTTGATCTTCTACATCCAGTATGTATGTTGGCCAGAGAAATTACCAAATGGAATGCTACGTGTGATAATCGTCTACATCGGTTGATATGCTACATCAAAACGACGCGTACACATTGTTTGCACGATCGGTGATTCGTCAGACAAGTTATCCATCATGCTCTTCACTGACGCCTCGTTCGCTGATTGCATTACATCATCCAAATCCACTTCCGGCGTTTTTGCTGCGCTTGTTGGACCCAACGCGTTCTTTCCAGTCAACGCTGTATGCAAGAAACAAACGGTCGTCTCACATTCATCTACTGAATCCGAGATCGTTGCTCTTGACTCAGCACTACGACTGGAAGGGTTACCACTGCTCTCATTTTGGGAAGCCGTGGTGGGAGTTGCCAAAACTTGCAAAGAGAAGAATGCATGCCTGAGCTGCCATCGACACGTCGACCCGGCGATGTGTCCGACATTGGCAGCCAAAAAGAAGCGTAAGCCATCGCCTCGTAAGGCTCCCCCTACCCGGGGATCTTCTCCTAGCCGTAGGCAACTACCGCTAAATACGGAATTACCTACGCCTCCAAAGAGACGTACAATATCCCATGAGGGTACAGTATAGCACGTGGATCCAGAACCGGCTCAAGAGAATAGTTCTCCCAAAGTGCGTCTTATCGTCCTTGAGGATAACCAGGCCGTGATCAAAATTGTCCAAAAAGGACGTACACCAGCACTTCGTCATCTTCATCGTACTCATCGCATCAACCTGGATTGGATATGCGAGACGTGCCAACTCGAACATATCGAGCTCAAATACGTTGGTACAAAGGAGCAGATCGCATATATGATGACCAAACATTTCGAGACGAAGAAAGCAGACCTTTGGAAGGATCTCTTGGAACACTCGCTCATATTTCCCGCTACTCCGGTACAGTGTCCTCCAAAGAAACCCTGGAAACCACTGAGAGGGCCTCGGAGGCCCGATGGTTTACCTCATGTTGCGAAACCTCCAAAACTGGATGGATGCCCGGAAGTATGCAAAATATTACTTACAGAAAAAGAAAGATGGGGCGAAGTAGGATCATAATGTGGATTCCAATGCGTTGGACAAGCCAATCACGAGGGAATATGCGCATGCATGTACCACATTGGCGTACCAGCCGCAGCTATTGCGTCGCGCACACCTCGTTCACGCGCACGTTCCCCGCACGGTAGACATCCCCGCCATCCTCCCTCGCCTCCAAAAGATGCAGAGAGATTTAGGACATTACTTATACGTTCATGCCGCAGCAATTTTACGACTCGAGCTACAAAGCTCACAGGCATCCTGTTCGCCGCGTGCGAGGCGAAAATAAGTGAGATCGGTTCTAATCCCGACACCCCCATCCACGAGATGGATCAGGCACAGCCGCTCAACCTCATCGGCTGGCCCATCGGCTACGACGCGGAGTACGACCCGAACGCCAAGGACGACGACCGCGTGGGCTTCACGTACCACGCTCAAACTGGCCGTCCTCGTAATCCTGATGATGGTTACATATACATACATCAACGGCGTGCTGATCGTAGTGGAGAGTTCGATCTCCGCGTGCCCGACGTATCCTCTATTCGGGAAATTGCCCGCTCCGCGTCCACCGACTCTAAGAGTTGGATCAATGAGACGAGAGGATCAGTCGGCGGCGACGCCAACTATGACTACAGTACATTTACAGCCACACCGTGGCTATCATTCATGCGTGCTATGTGTGTGCTTTCCAGTCTGTTCAATCGTAATCCGTCTGTACAAGAAAGTGTTCGTGGTTTACATGATCATTTGAACGCTGTGATCCCAGGAACGCACCGCAAGTGCCCAGCAGAGAACTTTACGACGATGCTATTGAAAACGGAGTGGATGATGATTCACAACGGTTGGCCCAAGATTGGCAGTGCAGTACTGGGACAATATGCCGAGGACAGCGTTCAGGATACACAAATATATATATATATATATATATATATATATATATATATTATGCAAATGGCCTTCGTGCACCATCCGATGTATACAGCAATGGATTGGTAACCCCTTGCTACGCTCCTAAACTTGATCGTACAGCGGCCAAGTTACCTACACGCCCACCTGGCGTCGCCAGGACATCGGATACATCTGGACACATCGGCCACATTGTTGAAGACAATTTGGTCACCAACATGAGAGCATTTTCCGGTCTTAACCAAACAAGCAAATTTCGCCGCAAGCTCACTACATGGCTGACTGCTCGCGGAGGCTTTGGAGGTATCGGATCATACTCCAAGACGGTGGCAACACCATCCGATCATGCAGAAGGCTGGGTGGCAATACCAGATAATGACGGGGATATGACAAGTACCTATCGTTGGCAACCATACAACGAGGGCAACGACTTCTTCGGCGAAGCCGCTGACCAGATCGGCCAGATCGACCCGGGTCTTACCCCTGGCCCTGATGTTGACCCATTCGAGCTGGGCCAAGCAACGTACAGCGCTTTCTGTGGTGGTCGTTTGGTTTCTACTCTACTTTCAGACAATGGGCGGTGTTCCCTTATACAAGAAGACTTGGGACTACTATTGCATCGTGCATTTGGTCCATCAGGGCACGCGTGCAAATGGACCAACTTGTACACAGACCCAACGTGGATTATGCAGGCCAAGAACAAGGCCAAGAGTGCAAAACACAAGAAGTACCCAACTTACGGCATCGACGAGCTCAACACTGCACAGAAGCGAGAAGAACTCGCCAAGGCATCAAATGTTGCTCTCGTCCCGCTATTTATGCCGTGCCTCAGCCGCGCGGAATACATGGGCGGCGCTACTCTCGAGCATTTGTCGACCATTATCCGCGACGACATCATGATGTGGGCATTCTCTTTTGGCAATTATAAAGAATGGTTCAGACAGAACGACACGCCGATCGGCCAAGATTGCGTTCGATTGCCAGAGGCTGGTGGAGACACCCGCTATGGTATGGAGGAACTACGTAAGCAGCGTTTCGAGACACAAGAAACCCGCACCACAGCTATTCTCAACAACCAGTATGAGTGCACTCTCGAGCAGCGCAACATGATCAGGATGATCCGCGAAGCCAGATGCCTCATGTTCCACAGCGACAATGCTTCCATCAAAAAGTGGCGCGAGTTAAACGAGACTATCTGGGCCTACTGGGCCAACGATTTTCCATCATATGTGAAACAAAGACATTATTGCAGGGGCCTCAATGCTATGGTGGTATGGAGCGCGAATGACATCGCATGCGCCAATCACGGACAGAACACCGTGGACATGCGTCGACATCAGAATCGTGCACCCACTGACGTATACGAGCTCCAGAAAATGGAATGTGAGGGCGGCGTCCCGACGCTCATGCCAGTACACGTGCACGTGGACGTATCACGTTTTGTCGACGTGATGCAGTACTTCCGCTGTCCCACAGTCATGGGGCCTGGCAAAGCAGCACAATGGGGCGTACATCCGAACTTTGATCACCACACGAGCGACCTGATCAATATTATGCAAAATCGTGGTATCACTGTTCTTCCATCAGATCACTGGGTGGAGACGTACGATAGGATTACCCCGCAGGCTTGGCACGCAAAACAGAACAACCATAACATGGCGATGTTTACAACACAGTTCTGCGACGCAGTATGCTATCGTAACTTCTGCGCTTTGATTCAGTCACTGCCTTCTCAGCCATATCCATTCAGGGCGCCATTACTGCTTCCTGTCACGGATGAGCAGGCCTACACACAGGCCAAAGAAATCATGGCTGCCCTCGATTTCAGAGAAAAGATGACAAACGAATGGAAAAGAGATCTCAGCCTCACGACGTTGATGACACAGACGGCAAGCGAAATGGCTCATTGCGCGTGGATGGCATCATGTGCCGATGGTACGTTGCCGGCACCACTGCCTGCTGACGCAGGCGACACAACGGAACCTATTCCTGGAATGCCGAAACGGACACCAGCACCTGATCCTAGCGAGCCAGACAAAGCTATCCCTGAAAATGATCCATGGGGTGTAGCATACGACGACTTATTCCAGTACCTCATGCTGTTGATCAACGACTACCCTGGGGCTTGGGCATCTTGGCATTCAGTCGAGAAACAAGAGCTCCTTCATCCCAAGATCATTAAAACGGTTGAAGATGCACATGCAGTTACTTGGGTTGTGTTCGAACAATTTTTACAACAGATTGAGGACTTGGATGGAGATGATAACGCGACCAAATCACGACTCACTGCGGAAAACAACAGGTTGACTTCTCACTGCATCGGCCCTGCTGCCGAGAACGAGCGGAACATCATAGCACGCAAAACATTCTTCAGGCAGAATGCATTAGATCGCGTGGCATTGGGCCATGATCCCGATGTTCCGACAGCCGTGTGGAGAGCAGCAGCTGATACAGCACAGCCAGCCCCACCAGGCCCATTGCCTGATCCACTGCAACCTGGACCGCAATCGATAGACGCGGCACAGCCATCGACTCCTGGACCAACAGCAGACCAGCAGCCAGCAGATCAGCTCCCAAAGGCTGAGGCGGTACCGATCCCTGACGACGGCACTGACCTAGAGGCCATGGAGCTGGAGGCAACTCCTGCCGATGAGGAATCGTCTCCACATGAGATGAATGTATTATCATGGCAGGACAGCTGTGAACGTTCCATGTACGAGGACATCAGCCAGGTCGGGATATTCGATAACGCATGCACTATTCGAGAGTGGAAGCTGCAAGCAGGCATCAAGGATGACGATCCGTACGTATGTCCAATGTTGAGGGGTACACGCGCGACCAATGGATTCGCCTGCCTGGAAAACAAAGATTGGTTCGATCAACTGTTGCACGATGATTGTGTGATTGCCCATGCGCCTGATATCGCACAGTCTGGTTGCTTTCCAGAATGGAAGTGGATATCGTTACCCAATTACGACGATGTACGTTATGGTCCCGAGTTAATTGAAGATGAATGGTTGGGAACAAACAAATACATGAACAAAGACATCGCGACCATGTTACGCCACGAGATTCGCTACAACAAGTTTTGGATCAATCAATTTCACGATAGACCTATCAACAGTTGGGAGAAAACAACAGATCGTGAATGGAAGATTCCAAGCAATTGGAAATCCTTTCAGGAAACGGTTCAATGGAAGATCAAAGATCGCAAAGGCAAGCACAATGGACCGTCCATGGACGCGGCAGTATCACACTTCAAGAAAGATGGTACACATGATGGATATGCCGATTGGAACGACTACTACCCGATCTTCATCATTCGTGCGTTCCAGAAACATATTGATCCGCAGAAAAATAGAATTGAGATATACGCCAAGCCAATCCCCGAGGGAGGTGACCCCAGCTGTTTCGATTGGAACAGCGTCATTGCCATTCGATGTGTTGGAGGTCACAGTTGTGTCAACCCACTTTCCAAACCATGGAATATGGGATGGGAGAGCCTACAATGGACAGATGTCAAATACCTCCACCACGGCACAGCAGCCCGTGCTTGGCGCAACATCTTGAAGACAGGGATCATTCCAGGCTACATCGGCCCATCTTCTCAGAGAGAGAAGCATCATAAACCATCACAGCGCTCGGAGGCATTCTTCAGTTCCAGCACATATTTAGACAATGTCCAGAAAAATCCCCACACCTCAGTAGAGTCATATAAGTTCAATAACTACAAGAACGAGGTCGAGCTAGTGATCAATATGGAGATCGCCACAACAGCAGGTTGCAGGTTTTGGCTGGGCGCTCAAGGCGCTACCATGACAGAGGACGTGGTTCCAGCTGCGGCAGTTATCGCAATTCGCCGCCTCAAACCACATCACATGCACGGCCAGCAGATATGGCCAGACGGCGCCCCATGGGACTACCCGCCATTGGCCGCGATACCGCCATTGAGCAAGTACGAGATTTGCGCCTACCTCCCTGGAGAGTTCATCGACGACCCTCCTGGGATTGCACCTGCCGACACGGATCAGAACATGGAGCAGCCAAGGACAATGTCAGCATCAGCAACCTCGGCTCAGCTGGGGGCAACCCCTGCTAGCCGTATGTCTGCAGCCGATGCCTTGGATGAGCAAATGGTCCGTGCTATGATTCGGGGCACCAATCACAAAGCAGATGATAAAGAGTGGTTAATTGCCCTGTCATACTGCCGAGAGGCTCTTCGACCTATTACATCAAATATTACACAAAAAGATTGGGGCCGTCGCCCTGCATTTAATGATGTTCGCATGGGGGGCTTCATCATCATTAAGAATTGGGGGTCTATCAAATGTTTTTTCCATTATGACAATCACTGCCCCAAGGGCAATCACAATGCTAAAATTCCCTTGGCCAAGGGGCACATATATGGTCGAATCATTCATTTCGGCATATTTGACAAGTTCTTCGCGGTACATATACCCATTCTCAACAACGGTTTACGATGGGTAAACATATGGTACAATGACAAAGGCATGCCTCTCACGGGCGTTGTCTTTGCATTACCAATTCGTACCGACGAGCATGCCATTGACCAGACATATATGGAAACTGTCCTGGAGGGACCAACCTCATGCCGTGACAATACTCCAGCACAGAACTGGTGGTAGTTTACCATATCTTGGTATGCCGAGCATTTATAGACCACGCATTCCACGTGCACCGACCAGACGGCCCGCTCCTCGGACACCCGATCCCGAAGAGCTGGTGGCCACACCTGCTGAGGACACCGCTCCTACGGGCGATAGACCTCAACAAACTGCAGGCCCATCTGATGAATCTTTGGTTGCCGTTATCGTGGATATATCGAACATATCGCTCACCGCTGATGAAAAAGCAGCGAACGACAATATGAGAGCAGATCTCTCAGCAGAAATCCAAGCAGATGGGCACGTTGATGCGAGCATACTCGACAACATTATCGACCCGCCAGAAGACTTCCTCACCCACCCAGACTACGACCCAGACGAGGATTCAATGTGTATTAAACAGTCAGATGACCGCCGCATATATCGTTGGACGTCGGAATTGTTGGTGGATTCGCCTATGATAAAGATGAAACAAATTATCGAGATACACAGCGGCGCGGACAGAATCGCAATTGATAAAACACAATCGCACTTACGATTTGAGATTCAATTCGGATCGAAAGCATGGAATGCAGAGTAATACCATTTGAATTATGATCATACCCACAAATGGGCACGTGACTTGCCAATTTGCAGTGCAGACCACTTGTTCAAAAAGTTGGTGCACTACCTGGACCCAGAGACCATCGAGGAGTCGACTACAGGCGTCTTTCAATGGACCTCCAAAGTATATCAAAACATATTGATGGACAGTATTGCGGAGCTCCGTGGCTTCACAAAAGATGCCATCCATCAGAGACATCCTGCGCTCCAAACGTTGCGTGACCTATTCAACCATTGTGCCGAGACATTCGGTAACCCAGACTTCCCCGTATGGAAGGAACTGGTGGAAACACCTGCCGCGCCACATGAACAAGGCGCGGAACATGATATTCCCCAGGACCCAGGCAGCGTTGCATCCGCAGCTCCTGATCAAGAAACCATGGTACGTATCATAGCCGAACAGACGGGAGTCAAGCGCGAGGAGGGCGACAACGAGTCCGCCTTGCAGGAAAAGGCTCGCCGTCTTCGTACTGGAAACATATGCCATGGTGGTACTGAGGATGCGGACAACAACACGACAGAGCACAAAGGACTGCCAGGGGAAAGATTGTCTAGGATCGAGATCGAGGGATTGAGTAGATCAATTGCTTCCCGACCGAACGCCGAGATCAACCGCGAGGCCATCGATCAGATCGGCCGTAGTCTTGCTCGCGGTCAGGACACTCGCTGGGGATCTCGTGAGCACCTCACGACGGAGGGAGCCCCAGAAACGATCCTGCATGATATCCCGCTATGTCAGAATTGCGGCCGAGACTTATCCCTTGGGATCGTCACAGGTGATGGTACCCTTTGTGACATCTGTTGGCAGTGCACCGTTGCCGTAGGTGCTACGGGTAAAAGTACCGCCGTCCAGAGCGACCTAGCATACCTCCAGAAGCTGACCAACTGGATCAAGATGACGCTCTCCCAGGATGACATCACGAGGTACATGAGAGACGGAGCGCAAGTCATTATGACGGGCGCGCGATCACATCCAGGTAATGAGAAAGATTCGCTGAGGAGAATGGCTAATGTGTCTAGGAAGAGGTATCATAAGTGGGTCGAATCTGGTAGCCCTCCTGCACATGAGTGCGGACTGATGGGCGAGGCCAGTGACGACAGACCTCTGTACTATCCATATGCCAACCTCGTTCAGCGCTTTCTCAATGATTTGAAGTTCCACCACCAAATGACAGGCGCTCGCGTGAACGTGAGCAAGAAGGCCTGGAGCGTGGACGACATGCGTGATGCATGTGCAATCCCCGATGTCAGCATCAGGACAGGACAAGCTGGTCGGAAGAAATGGTGGCTGAACGAGGGCCGACTCGACAGGCAAACGCGGCAGGCTCGCGGACTTGCCACGATTGCCCTCCCTAGAAGGGATGGCACCCGTGAGAAAGTCACGCAGCGCAAGCTTGCCGCGATTGCTAATGAGTTGTTGGGTTCCCTCGATCCGTCACATACCGACCAGAGGGGGGTTGATTCAGGGATGAGAACCGATCCGACCGATCCTGATACACACTCCCATCAGTCTGATGATGCCATGGAGCCGCGCCATCCGCCGCCGCCGCCGCGCCCTGCCCCTGGCGATGCTACACAGTCCAGCGCCTCTGGCGCGACGGACCACGCGCCCGCGGTGCCACGCGCCAAGAGGGCGCGTACCACAGATTACGCCGCCTACTGGCGCGACGACCTCGAGGACAGCCATTGGGGCCTCAGGTATTGGAGCTACTACATCAACTGTTGGATCTACATCGCGATGAACAACGATGAGTTTGTATACATCCACGACATCCAGTACAATGAGTGGTTTCGCCACTGGATCCCGGGGACATCTTGGGAGACGTTCGCGACGAGCTACGCGACGTACAATGGCCAGAGGATGTGGGACCGCAGGTTCTACAAGAACGGCAACGCGTAGTGAGTCGGCCGCAAGGCCCACCGCTCAAAGGCTTGAACTTCATTATAATCAAAGTTCGCCTTGAGCGGTGGCTATTACATACTTCTAGGCCACTTCATTATACAACACAAGTGGCCACACAAACAAACATCTTTTGCGATAACCGAGGCGGCCTCCTGAGGAGCAAAGTCAAAGGGAGTCGCCAAATATAATTTGTATACATGCAGCTTTCGTGTTTATCAACGCGACATTTCGTCTGGCCAGACATTTGCTTTTACATATAGTTGCGTTCCGTTGCACGATCGTGTTCGTCAACACGATCTTAGCACGCATATTATTTAGAGTTTAACTCCATTGCGTTGAGAATAATCTGATAGCTGGTGGCAACACCTGCCTCGCAAAAGCGAGGCAGCTGCTTTAATGCTCAGATCTTCTTTCTCCGCCCACCCTTGTCTCATTCTTCTCCGCCCTCGAGTGCCGAAGCGTTTTGGGGGGGCGCACCGAGGGGGCACCAAAGTGTGCTTGGCGAAGAAATGGGGACCCAGGGTGTTCCTTCTTACTTCACTTTGCAGCTGAGGCTACACTGACTTTAAGCTCAGCTGCCTGCAGACTTAAGCGTCAAAGGAGTAAAAGGGTGACGGATTCTTTTCCTCTGTTCCCGAGTCGTACCCTCGCGGGCGGGATTCGGGACGGGGGGTGTGAATAGAACCCGTGTAATACCCTCATATATACTCCTTATCCTTACCTCTCCTGCGCCCGGCCGTTTGGGCTCAGGTATTGAGACAGATCGATCAGACCTTTGATCGTGCAGGAGGGAAAGACATCCATCTATCCCTCCTTCTCTCTGCCAACGGATCAGGGGTTCTGTGCCCTTGTTCTTCAACCCCATGCACAAATTCTGGGATCTTAGCTCCTGGGTTCCTGGGTTCCTGGGTTCTTGGATTGTTGGGTTTATCGATTCCTGGGTTCCTAGGTTCCTAGATTCCTGGGTTCCTTGGTGCATGGGTTCCTTGGTGCCTTGGTTCCTAGGTTGAGGAGTTCTTAATTGTTTTATTTCCTGAGATCCTGGTTCCAAGACTTCTGGGTTGCTGCGTTCTTGGGTCATTGGGTTCCTGGGTTCCTAGGTTCTTGGGTGCCTGGGTTTCTAGAATTATGGGTTCCTGTGTTCCTGTGTGTTGGATTATTGGGTTCCTTGGTTTTGCATTCTTGTTTGTTTTTGGATTCAAGCGATCCAGGTTCCTGGGTATCTGGGTTCCTAGGTTCCTAGGTTCCTGAGTTCCTGTGTTCTTTTTGGTGTTTGGGTTGTTGGGTTCCTGGATTCCTGGGTTCCTGGGTTCCTGGGTTCCTGGGTGCTGGATTCTAGGGTTTCTGCGTTCCTTTTTTAAGTTCTTGGGTTCTTTGGTTTCTGATCTGGAATATTGGGTTCCTGAGCTCTTGATTTTTGGGTTCCTGGGTTCCAAGGTTCTGGCTTTCCTTTGAGGCCGGTTAACAAAGGTTTCTCTTTGTGGGGGACTGCGCACTGATTATCATTATGGCGGATTTCATATTGATTCCTTGTGTGTCAAATTACAAGTGAGATCAACTTGTCGCGGATATCAACTTGTCGCGGATATCAACTTGGAATACAAAAAGGAATCTCTGTGTGGCTGGTTACAAAAGGAGTCCCTTCTGTGGCAGATTACGAACTGATTCCTTTTGTGGCAGATTGCAGCAGTAATCCTTCGATGGCGCATTACTCAGGGAATCCTTTTGTGGGGGCCTTACGTATAGATTCCTCTCGTGGCGGAATACGAAAGAAATCCTTCTGTGGCAAATTACACATTGATTCCTTTTGTTGGAAGCCATGGGGATAAAGGGCAAACGTGAAATCCATGAAAATTGTGAAAACTGCTATGTGCTCCATGTTGTTTGCGTCGAATGCTGGGGGAAAAAACGAAAACACAGCAGCGCGTTCAGGATCCAGGGCTCCAAAACGCGGTGTTCTTCGATGTTGTCGTGCCTCCAGATGCCGAGCACATGGTGAAACACAGCGTCCTCAACATTTGCAATACAAAACGCTGGGATGGGGAGGGGGACGGAGGGACGGGAGGGAGGGAGGGAGGGAGGGGAGCGAGGGAGGGAGGGAGGCTGGTTGGCTGGTGCCTGGGAAGGCGGGCGCCGGCGCACCTGCGGGCCCGGCATTCTCTCTGGCCGCCCCGGGGGCGGGGCGGGGTGGGCGAAGCCCGCCCAGTGGGGTCTCCGACGGTCTGGGGGGGGGGTGAAAAAGGAGGAAGGTGGAGAGAGGGAGGGGGAGGGGGGGGGAGGAGAGAGGGAGGGGGAGGGGGAGAGAGGGGGAGGGAGGAGAGAGGGAGGCGGAAGGGGAAGGAAGGAGGGAGGCGGCAGGCTCGCTGGCTCAGCGCTGGTATGGGAGTGATCCGTACTCGTCAACATCGTGCCACTCTCGTTCGGCTCACCCAGAGAGGGGATATACAGAAGACAGCGCACGAAACAAGAGACAGAGAGAAGCCGGCCCAGTCGAACACGTTTAGGGGGGGGGGGCGGCAGGCGGGAGGAGGGGGAGGGGGGAAGAGGCAAGCTAGGTGCGCTCGCGTCATATCTGACGTCCTACCCCTCCCTCCCATCCCTTACCATGGCGCTGATTTTCTCTATCCGCGGACGCGTGTCGTAGCGGACCTGTGGCTCCGCGCGCGCGTGCGTAGTGGGTGGTGGTGCACGTGCGTGCGTGCGTGCGTGTGTGCGTGGTTGTCGTGGTGGTGTGGTGGTGGTGGTGGTGGTGGTGGTGGTGATGGTGGTGGTGGTGGTGTGGTGGTGGTGGTGGTGGTGGTGGTGGTGGTGGTGGTGGTGGTGGTGGTGGTGGTGGCGGTGCGGCGCGGTGGTGGCGGGCGGATGGGCGCGCGAGAAAAAGGCCCGCGCTGGGGCGAGAACGCCATCCTGAACGACGGAGGCCAAACACCGATCCGAAAATGAGGCCCACGCTGCAGCGGGAGCACGATTCGGAACGATTCGGGAGCAGAAATGAGGCCGGCGCCTCAACGAGAGCAGCATTTTGGGAAAAAATGGCGCCGGCGCCTCAGCGAGAGTCGTTTCCCGGGATTTCCCGGGCATCTTGTGTGTAAAAAAACAGTACGCGGAGGGTGCGCGGCCATCACCCGGACGCCATCAGGGGAAGAGGGAGAGTATTTTCATATTGAGTAATTGTAGAGGGGGCGGAGAGAGGGAGCGGGAGAAGGGACGGAGGGCCCCGCCTCTCCTGCTTCCCATCTTCCGCCCCCCCCACTCCCGCACCGCTCGTTCTACCCCCCCCCCCGCGCGCTCCCGCGCTGGAGAGACAGCGCAGCCGCGAGGGGGACGAAGGGCACGGGTGCCCAGATTTGCATCGTCGAGCAGGTCTGCCGCGGTGGAGCTCGGAGCCCAGCGGCTCTGAGGAGCCCTTGCCACCGAGGTTGCTCGGCAGACGGCGTGGGCCATGGCAGGCTGGCCTGGACTCGGGCACGTGACGCCGACGACGGCGACGACGACGACGACGGGCGACGACGACGACGGACGACGACGCCGACGACGGACGACGCCGACGCCGACGGACGACGGACGACGGACGACGGACGACGGACGACGGACGACGGCGACGGACGACGGACGACGGACGACGGCGACGGCGACGGACGACGGCGACGACGACGGCGACGGCGACGACGACGACGACGACGACGATGACGACGACGATGATGACGACGACTGGACGGGACCATGCACTCCCCCTTTTCCCCTCAACTTTGCCCTTCCCCCTCCCTGTCCCCCTCCGCCCCCCCTCCACCCGCACCATCCACGCTTCCTTCACGTTCCGCCTCCCCGACTTCGCCTCCACTGCCCATGCATCCCTTCCTCCCCCACCACTCTCCCATATTCCCCCTCCTCCGCCGATCCCGCCCCGCCGGAGGAGGGAGGGACGGAGCGGGGAGGGGCAAGCTAGGTGCGCTCGCGTCATATCCGACGTCCTACCCCTCCCTCCCATCCCTTACCATGGCGCTGATTTTCTCTATCCGCGGACGCGTGTCGTAGCGGACCCGTGGCTCCGCGCGCGCGTGCGTAGTGGGTGGTGGTGCACGTGCGTGCGTGCCTGCGTGTGTGCGTGGTTGTCGTGGTGGTGGTGGTGGTGGTGGTGGTGGTGGTGGTGGTGGTGGTGGTGGTGGTTGGTGGTGGTGGTGTACTGGTGCTGGTGCTGGTGGTGGTTGTGGTGGTGGTGGTGGTGGTGGTGGTGGTGATGGTGGTGGTGGTGGTGCTGGTGGTGGTGGTGGTGCTGGTGGTGGTGGTGTTGGTACTGGTGCTGGTTCTGGTGGTGGTGGTGGTGGTGGTGGTTGTGGTGGTGTTGTTGTTGTTGTTGTTGTTGTTGTTGTTGTTGTTGTTGTTGTTGGTGGTGGTGGTGGTGGTGGTGGTGGTGGTGGTGGTGGCGGTGCGGCGCGGTGGTGGCGGGCGGATGGGCGCGCGAGAATAAGGCCCGCGCTGGGGCGAGAACGCCGTCCTGAACGACGGAGGCCAAGCACCGATCCGAAAATGAGGCCCACGCTGCAGCGGGAGCACGATTCGGAACGATTCGGGAGCAGAAATGAGGCCGGCGCCTCAACGAGAGCAGCATTTTGGGAAAAAGTGACGCCGGCGCCTCAGCGAGAGTCGTTTCCCGGGATTTCCCGGGCATCCTGTGTGTAAGAAAACAGTACGCGGAGGGTGCGCGGCCATCACCTGGACGCCATCAGGGGAAGAGGGAGAGTATATTCATATTGAGTAATTGTAGAGGGACAGGGAGATAGGAGGGAGGTGGGAGGGGGGAGGAGGGAGGGGGGCGGGAGCGGGGGAGGGGGAAGAGCGGAGGGGAGGGGGCTGGAGGTGGGAGGGGTAGGGTATTATTCAGGCTCGCTTCGTTTCGGACTCGTGTGTGTTCAGATGCCCTGGCTGGCTGCGCGACCGGAGGTCTACGTGGAGCAGTGTCGGACTCACCGGCACTCAGTATCACTCACGCTTAATCCTTCTCGCATGTCAGATGCTCCTAGATGAAATTGCCAATGCACCTGGGGGACCTCCGCGCTGGAAATAAGTCCGTCCTTTTCCACACGCCCCTTTGTTCACCCTCCACACTGCATCCATCGTCCTTGTCCAGATGTCCTCCCATCCTTCCTCCTCCATCCTCTTTCTTCTTTCCCATCAAGAAGGACGAGGACGAGGACGAGGACGAGTTGGGCGACGAGAAGGGATACGTGAAACAACGAACATTACCAGGAGGAGGAGGAGGGAGGGGCAGCGGCTGGGGAAGGTGGATCAGGGAGTTAAGGAAAGTGAATGTTCCGAATGCACAGCTGTGTGCGGCAAGTCCTGCCACTTTGTGAGCCCAGCAACATGGGCGGCAGTTATTCGAGGAACGCGCAGGAAGCCGTATCGTGTAACACCTCGTGTCCCGACGGTTCGGTGCACCGCAACATCTCATACACCAATCCGCGTTGTGTCGAGGTGTCTCTCCTCGTGTTCGTCGTCGTGTTCTTCTCTTCCTCTTCTTTCCCTCTCCCCTCTTTGGGGCCATTTTGCGGCTCCTTGGGCAGTCTTAGGGCGCTCCTGGGAAGCATGGCGTCTTCGAAATTTGGTTGAGGAACTTCTCTGGGCCGTCGAGAGGCCCTCGAGAGGCCCTCAAGGGTCGTATTGGGAGTTGCTTGGGCAGTCTTGAGGCCTCATTGGGCTGTCTTACTGGCCGTCTTGGGCTGGTGGAGCCCCGTAAAGGCGAGAAACTATAGCCCATCATCCGATGCTGTTGGGCTAGCGCAGGCCCGGGTAAGTGAGAACACGAAAATATACGACAAATGGTGGGGGACTTCTGATTTGATATCTTTGGACCCTCCTGGGGTTCCTCTTGAAGCTGTGTTGGGTGCTCTGGGGGTTGTCTTGACGCCGTATGGAGCTGTCTTGGGGCCAGCTTGAGTCGCATTGAAGGTACATTGGCCGCAGACACGCTAACGGCGAAATAGGTAACGGCGATGCAGGTTTCGGTATTGTGGGAATGCGTGGCTCGTGCTTTCCTGTCATTCGCTGTGCCGGTTTCGTTCGATGCGCTCGCAGATTGGAGATGTGGGAAAGTGTAGCTCGTGATTTCCGATACATCGGTTCCCACCACCACCACCACCGTTGAGCAACATCGCCGTTAGCGTGGCCCAGGATTGGGCCATCTTGGCGGCCTTGGCGGTCTGCCTCGGCCAGCCATCTGTCGAGTCCTCTTGGCCGTCTCGGGCGCCCTGGAGAGTGCCGGGGATGCGTCGGGGCGCGCAGGAACCGCCCGGGGGGGAAGGTGGGGAGCGGCGATTCACTCAGAGCTGTGTGATGAGCGGAGGAGGAGGAGGAGGAGGAGGAGGAGGAGGAGGAGGAGGAGGAGGAGGAGGAGGAGGAGGGAGGAGGAGGAGGAGGAGGGGGGAGGAGGAGGAGGGGGGAGGAAGAGGAGGAGGAGGAGGAGGAGGAGGAGGAGGGAGAGGGAAGTCCCCCAGAAGAGCACAGAGACCCTCACAGACAGCACCTGGCATTCTACCGCTCCGCAGCGATCCTCTTCATCATCATCCTTTCTACTCCCCCCCGCTCGTCTCTCCCCGTCGTCCCCCCACCCTCGAAACGATCCCTGGAGCCGCCCCCACAGCAGCGCCCTCAGAACTCGTCCTGCGGACTTGCCCGGCTTCGCTTGGAACCATGAGCTTGCCGATCTTCGCATGGCCGTACCCCCTGATCATCCCTTCTCACCCTTCCCTCATCCAGTGATTTCTCCTGTTCGTGCCGATGCTTCCTCCCCCACTCCCCGTTCCGTCCGGCAGGGATGGGCCCCCTCGCACCGCGGACGAGCTCGCAACGGAGAGCCCCGCCCGCGCGGGGGCTGCGCTGGTCACGGCTGGGCCCAGAGCACACAGACCTCTCGCGCTCCTCCTCGTCGACGTCCTCCTCCTTTTCCTCCTCCTCATCATCATCATCTTCATCCTCATCCTCATCCTCCTCTTTCTTCTCCTCCTCCTCCTCCTCCTTTACGTCTTATCGGTCATCCTCCCTTTCCTCCTCCTCCTCCACCTCCTCCACCACCTCCACCACCTCCTCCTCCTCTTCCTCCTCCTCCTCCTCCACCTCCTCCCCCATCCTCCTCCTCCTCCTCCTCCTCCTTCTCATCTTCCTTCTTCTCCTCCTCCTCCTCATCACCATCATCATCATCATCCTCATCCTCATCCTCATCCTCATCCTCATCCTCATCCTCATCCTCATCCTCCTTCCTCCTCCTTCCTCCTCCTTCTTCCCTCCTTCCTCCTCCCATTTCCCTTCTCCCCCTCCTCCCTCCTCCGTTCTCCCTCCTCCCTCCTTCCTCCTCCTTCTCCTGTTCCTCCTCCCCCTCGAGGACAGCATCATGCTGTTCCGCCTCCCCCACGTTTCACCCCTTCATCCTCTTCAGTCTATCATTCCCTCTTCCTCCCCCCCCACACTCCAGCGCGCGGAGCATGAGAGTTTGTGTCCCATTCCGCCCTTCCTGGGTCCTTTTGGGATATCCTCGTGCTCCTTTCTCTCTCTTCCCATTGTCCTCTGCATCCCTGTTCGTTGCCCCGCCGCTTATAGGCTTAGATTCACGGTCGAGCGAGCAGCCTCCTTAGAGTATTGCAAAAGGCTCTCATACTGTAGCCTTTCCCCCGTGTCCTCTGTGGTTCCCAAGCCCACTGTCCGTGGTAAACGGAGGTGGCTCGAGGACCAGGTGGAGAGTGACGACGGACTACGAGGGGACCAGACGACGGAAGTGAGTTCGACTTCCTCCGAGGATGTACCGGCGCCGACGCCGCAAGTGGCTTACAACTTCGATACTTGGGACTTTCGAGGCTGGCCCAGAGGCTGGAACTGGTGGGACCAGGATTCTCAAGAGTGGTGGCAACACTCGGGATGGGACTGGGACAGGGGCGGGTGGCTTGACTCCGAATGGCAGTCGACAGGGGCGTGGGTTGTCTTCACCACCTGCACCCAGGACTACGGCCCTCCCCCGCAGTGGCTTGGCATGGAGCATCTCGAGCTGTATCGCCTCAGCGTCACTGCTTGGTCGAAGCGAATGACTTCTTGACTCTCAGTCCCCATCGCCCAGCTGAGTCGTTGCCCGTCGAAGAGCAGCTGAAGTTCAAGCAAATCGCCGCGCCCTTCTCCGAGCCCGATGGCGCGAAGAAGCGTTCTAGCCCACGTGGCCATCTTGAATGTCGAGCGACCCGGGGACCGCGAGCGCGAGAGCCTATCTTACGCCTGCGCTGTTTGACTACATGATCCGCCGCGGGGTGTCTGTAGCCGAGCTTATCCCGCGACGGGGTCAGCAGCTCTTGGACGCCGAAGTACACGGCCCCCCGCTCCCCGACAATGTCAAGGTGAGGTACTTCGAGGAGGGCGCGAACCTCCCAGCCCAGAACAAGGCGACTTTGCGCACGCTCACTCAGGGCAAGACGGACTCGGCATCCATTCGCGCGGCCCTACTGAGGATGGACGTGGTAGAGCAGAGAGTGCTCCCCGCCAGGGTAGTCGGTTCCAGCGGCCAAGGTTTTCGTGGAGACGATGCTCGAGGACGCCGAGTCGGACGACGACGGCGACGTGCAACTAGCCGAGGAGGAGGTCGGAGCCTTCTTGCCAGCGATAGAGGAGCAGGGACTCGAGGAGGAAGAAGCCACCCAGGTCTTCGCCGGGGCCATCGAGGAGAATTTTGGCAAGGAGAGAAGGCGCACTTGGACCGAATCTGGGAAACTGAAGGCCGCGAAGAGGATGGACTGCGACTTTCCCGACCTGTTCAAGGTGGCGCGGCCAAGCTTCAAGAAGATCGGGGAGCGGGGCGTCCGTCGCCGCACGCGCCGCGCCAACTGTGGTCAGCGCGGACACTTGGCCCAGGACTGCAAGTACCCACGCGCGGCGAATGCCGACCAGATCGCGAATGAGAAGGGCCAGGACAGGAGGTTGTCCGGCTTCGGTGTCTTCTACATGAACGACGAAGATGACGCGTTCTCCAGCGTGACAGTCGAAGAGAACGTCAGGCTGCGCGAGTTGCTCACCTTCCAGGAGGAGCACGCCTCGATCTATCTGTCGGCAAAGGACACGGGGGCGCACGCCCTCATGGACACCGCCGCGGCTCGGGCGCCCATCGGCGAGGAAGATGTCGAAATCTTAGATGCATCCCTCCAGGACCGCGCTTCTCGACAAATTCCCGGCGCACTTCGAGAGCGCGATCTTCCTGGCGGGCAACGCGATGATCCTTGCTGACGAAGCCCTCGCTCGGTAAGCACGCGCGCCGACGGTGCCGCGCCCGTCCAGCCACCGCTCCGCGGACCTGGCGCAGCGCCCGCCCGGGCAGTTCAGTTCTCGCCGGAGATCGGGAAGCGCTTGTCCAGGGTCAGCTCCCTGAAGATCCGCCATCCCGCTTCAGTCCCGTTGTATCTCGCCTCTCGCGCGCCCGCGGCCCTTGCCCCTCCCCTCTACCCAGTGGATTCCAGGACAGGGGGTGCACCAGCGGGCCCAACGGAGCCTCTCTGGCTCAGTGCTCGGTCGGTCGGACTGCGCCCCAGCTCAGACCAGCGCATGCGAGACGAGGAAGAGCCCCATCGGCGTCCAAGCCTCTGGCCTCGATCCGCAGGTCGCCGCGGGGGGGCCGCCCCGCGCTCGAGAAGGCGGGCCTCGATCTGGCAGGGGCGCGCGCCGCGACCGCGGAGGCGTCGCGACCAGGCCCGCCCCGCGACGCGATGGGCCTAGACTGGGAGAAGATCATGGAGCAAAAGCGCCAAGATGATCCAGAGCTCGACGCGACTCTCGAGTTCGAGGCCACGTCGGCCACGGACGAGGAGAACTCCTACGACGGCCGCCTCTCGCTGCCGGAGCTCGCGCGCCGCTGGGTGCGCGTCGTGGTCAGGGTGATCTGGCGTGCGACTACCTGCGCGCAGATGGCGATGGCCACTTTCACGATGCCAAGCCCGCGGGCCCCGCCGACGCGGCCGCGCCCGAGGACTGCCCCCGCCTTCCGCAATCGATGGGGGGGTCGGACAACCGGCGCGTCGAGAACGCCCTGTGCACGGCGCGCATGGCGCGCATCCGGTGCCGGCCGTTCTCTGCTGAGGAGAAGATCGAGAGGGCCAACCAGAAGGTCAGGAACGATATGGCCCATGCCGAGCAGGAGAGCGCGCGGGCCCACATCCGGGCTGCGAAGGGCGAGGCCAAGGCGCAGGCGATGGATTTCAACAAGAAGGATTCGCGGGGCCCCTTGGCCAAGGGGGATCTGGCGTGGCAGCTCGAGGCAGGCGGCCCCGCCAGCCCCGGGCCCGCCGGCGCCGGCCGCCGCGGCGAGGGTCGAGGAGGATCGCTAGCACTTCGCGGTCAAGTACGGGGCGGACAACGCGCGAGCCCAGGCGCCCCTTAGGGGGGGCCCTCCGCCGAAGGCAGACCCCAGGACGGCTCTGGCGCCTCCGACAGCGGTCGAGACCTCCTCCCCTGCGCGCCCCGCGACTGCCCTCGAGACGCAGCAGGCCCTCGCCGCGACGCGCACCGACATCTCGAGCCAGCGGGGGGCCAGCGAGCCCTCCTGCGCCACGCTGACCAGCATAATGGCCGAGCAGCGCGAGCGGGTCAGCCAGACGATCCAGTGGGCGACCTCGCGCCCCCTGGCCGACTGACATCCGGCGCCCAGCCTCGGCGGCGCAGGGCCCGGCGGTCAACGTGCAGCTGGGGGCTCTCCTAGCCCAGTGGCAGAAGCAGTCAAAGGCTGAGCGACTTCGGGATCGAGGCGGATTCAGACCGGGTCCTCTCGCAGAAGCTATGAGCCGAGGCCGGGTTTCTCAGGGTCGCATTCACGGGGGACATCGGGGCCATAATGGCCCGTTTCTGGGGCAGAGAACGTTTCAGGAGGAGGCCCTGACAAGTTTGATGATCCTGAGATGGGGAAGCCGACCGGGCCCTGACCGGGCCCGAGCTTTGCCGACGTCGGCGGCGGGCCCCCTTGGCCCTGAGCTGTGCGGGGTAGCGAGAGTTGTTCGCGGCCCTCGCCCCGCGGGGCCCTTGCCCCCGCCCCCGCCCATCTCCGGTGGGTGGGCATCAAGGATGACGGGGCCAGTTGTTCTTCTCTGGCCTGCGGGTCCTTGCAGGGCCCTGTGAGATCATCGACGCGGCAGGCTCCGTTGCGCTCGGCGAGCTGCAGGTCACGCCCAGGTGCGAAAAGCATCTTGAAAGAAAGAAAGGCAGGGGGGTCCATGTGATGGAGGAAGGCAGCTTTTCGGCGGCGGCCCTCGAAGGGGCCCGCAAAGCCACCGCGCGGGCCCTGCGCGATCCGTGCCCAGGACGCGCCGTCGAACCCGCCGCGAGGTCATCCGGCTCGAGGAGAACGCTCGAGGAGGGGCCATTGCCTTAGAAGTCAATCGACCTACCCTCGGAGTTGGGGAGGCCAGGCCCTGGAATCAACTCGAGGAAGAGGCCCCCCCTCGTCGCGACCACGGCGCCTACGAGCAAAACTTCTCCGCGATTTGGGCCTCCAACCGCGGGCGGATGAATCTCAATTTTGAGGTCTGGGAAGAGGAACGAGGACCCGCCGCGTTCCAGCTCTGTAAAGACATAGCCGAGCGTCAATGTCGTTTCTTTGCTCTTGAACACCAGGTCCTGGCAACTCGAGTCGACTCGCCAAGTTTGGGAGGCGCCAGGAGTCAGGAAGGAAACTCTGGATCAGCGCATGCACGGGTTGTCCGTTGATGGGGCGGGCCTGTCCAAGAAACCGACTTCTATCGTCTCCAACTCCCCCCCCCCCCCTTGCCCACTGCCAGAGGCGGCGCTCCGTCGACCGCCCCCGCGCCCATCCAGCCGGCCGAGCCAGGACTCGCGCGGCGGAGAAATATCCAAAGTTGCTGGCGGTGAGCCTTGCGACGGGCGTTGAAGACACCGCTCGGCCTTTTCGCCGGCCCGTTTCGGTTCTCCCCCCAGGCGTCGGGGACCTGGGCCCCAGAACCCCCGGGGCCGAATCCGACGCCCCCCTGTGTTCAGTTTCTGGTCCCAGGTTCCCAGCCTGCAGGTTTGTCGGACGAGCTCCAAGAGAAAGGTGCCCGCCTGCACGCGAATCTCGGACACCTCGAGAGCGGGGATTTTCTCTGGGCGCTTCGGGCGGGGGGTGCTCGACCTGAGGCTTCGGCTTGGGTTCGCGACCATGTCAAGTGTGTCTCTCGCCCGTCTCATCGGTGGGCGAGCTGGTGGGGCAAGTTCCACCTTCTCCACCCGCGCGCATTCAACAAAATGGTGGCTCTGGATTTGTTCTATGTCGACGCGCAGGGTAAGCCCGCCCCCGTCCTCAACGTGATAGAGCACGGTACCTCCTTCCAGCAGCGCTGCGCTCTCCCAAACGACGCGGCCAAGGCCGTCCAGCCCACGCTTCTACCGAGATGGATACGTCCGTTTGGCTCCTCGGAGGTGTTGATAACTGATGAGGGAGGGGAATTCGAGGGGCCGTTTGCCTGGGGTCGCGAGCGAATTTGTATCTTGCATCATGCCATCCCGCTCAATTCCCGTCACCAGAATGGTAGGTGCGAGCGCCGCGGGGCTTCGTCAAGGACGCCCTGTCAGAGGCCGTTGGCCGTGAGCCCTGGCATTTCTCAGGAGACGGACCTTCTTTCGTGTCAGGTCATAGCTGCTAAAAATCATGGCTCTCACCGTGGCAGACATCCCCCTCCCAACTCGTCTTTGGTCAGAACCCCGCATTCCTCGGCCTCTCCTGCCCAGCGACCCCCTCGATCTCATCAGAATCGAAGATGCGGCCCCGTTGGCGGCGGGCCTCGACTCCTCTGCTGGAGCGTTCGCCGGGCAGCACAATATAGGAGATTGTAAGCCAGGCGAGCGCTTCTGACACTGGGCGCGAGGCCCAGGCTGTCTGAGGCTTCGGAGGCCCGACTGCACAGCGATCGCCAGTTTCGCCCAGATGATTGGGCGCGCACGCAAAGTCGCATCGCCGCCGCCAATCGCTCGCACTCGCTCCAGCGCGACTGCTGGATCGTCCCAGGGGTGGTCATACATCGGGCCAGGGGCCCCGGGTGTAGCAGGGGGGGAACGGGGCTGGGCGGCCATGCGGCTGAGCAGGTTTGCCCCGCCACCAGGTCCGAGTCGCCGGGGGCCGCGCTTCTCGCCGTCGGGAAGCCCGCAGAGGACATCCGCCAGCAGGCAAAAGAAGCGCGGCCATCGACGCGGCCGCGGGGCGGGGCCCCCCCGCCCTCCCGCGGCGTTTGACGCTCCACTAGCGGCACTGGAACACCCGGGAGGGCTGTCGGCGAGGTCGCTGCCCGCGAGGCCGCCCCTGAACCCGAGCCTCACTCCCCCTCGCTCGATCGCTCTGTCCTCGTTGTCGGTGCTGCCATTGGCCCCCTCCCGCGGGTGCCGCATGGCGCCGCGGGAGGGGGCCGTGCCGACAATGGGCCGTTCCGCCCGCTGGCGGGGCCGACGAGGTACGAGGGGGGAGAAGCGGACGGGGGCCCGAAACAAGAGGTCGACAAGGGGGGCGCTCCCCCTGCTTCCCCTTCACCGGGCAGGCAAATCTCAGCGGGCACTCGCGCCCCGCTTATCGAGGCCGCCTCTCGTCGAGTCAGCGCCCAGGGGCCGGGGGGCCCGCCGGGCCACCCCTGGATGGAGAGCCCAGGTCGGAGGCCATGCCCGCCAGCGGATGCCCGGAGCCCCGAAGCCCTCGACCCCAGGCACCCCCGCACGGCCCTCGTCCAGGAGCTCGCCGATGCTTCGCTCTCGGTCCGCGAGCGCGTCCGGGAGAATTGAGGGGGGGAGATGACTCCTGCGTCGGCCTCTCCGCCCGCCCCGACAGGAGCCAGCTGCCGCTTCTGCGGGGCAGTCCGCCCGGGCAGCTGCTGTCCCCCTGCCCGCCGCTCGGCGGGCCGGCGCCGGCCGCGGCGCCTCCGTGCCCAGGGCCAGGCTTCCGGGCAGGGGCTGGCCAGCTTCGGCCACGCTCCAGCGGGCGATCGACCTGGAAGTAGATCTCCTAGTGGCGAGCAGGGCCGCCCCGCAGAACTCGCCGGCGAAGTCGCAGAGGGCTGGCGGGGGTGAGGATCCGTGGGGCTCCGAGGACGAGGGCCAAGGCGACTTTCCGATGCTGGAGCTGCGCGAGCGGTCCGCTTGGTCCTGGGGGGCCGGCTTCGCATCTTTCCTTGCCGAACAGTCCGATCGACGATGGCGGCGGGGACAGCTCTGCCTCGCCTCGCTCCGGCGGTCCTGGGAAGCGCCCCAATCCCCGGGGGGCCGAGGTCCGTCTTAAGGCTCTCTCCCCCGAAGGTCGAGCCCGATTTGCGGCCGCCGACGTTGGGGGATGTGACGCCGTGCTGGCGGCTGGCGCTGCGAAGGTGCTGTCCTCTGCAGTCTGCAGAGTCCAGGCTGACGCGCCGCCGTTTCCATGACAGGGTCTTGCCCCCCCCGCGCGGCGCATCGACAGAAGCCAGTCGAGGGGCCCGGGCCCCGCACAGGCCCGAAGTCTCGCTGGTGCGTTCACGGCCATCAAGATCCAGGCAGCGAGACCCTGGAAGTGCACAGTCAAATGCCCCAGTCGGCCCAGTCGGAAAGCGTTTTTTTGTTGTTTTCTCTCTCTCTCTCTCTCTCTCTCTCTCTCTCTCCAGGTCGTCGGCTCTACGGGCTGGGCCCTGGCTATAGCCGACGCCAAAAACGCCTTCTGTCAGAGTCATTAGCTTGAGCGACCCCGGGGGGGCATTTCTGTCAAAACATGCGTTGGCTGCTGGCCCCCCAGCGGGCTTCGATCGCCCCATAGAACTCTTGGCCCCCGTCTATGGGCCCAACGACGCCCCCTGTTGACTCGCGTCCGGAGGACTCGTCCGATCCATGCTCGATCCCTGCTTCTGGATTAAGCGCGACCGCGGGCTCGCGGGCTTCGCGGTGGTCGATGCTGGCGGCGTTGACGATGTGATCGCTGCCGGCCGGGCTATTTTCCAGGAGAGCTTTTGAAGGAGCGGGTCACCGCGCCTTTCAAGTTCGGGTAGTGGCAAGTCGGCGCGGCTGACTACGCGGGCCTCCACCTAATGCAGCATCGAGACCATGTCACGAGCGATCAAGAAGAGGACATCTTTGGGCAACTGAAGGTGCTGCCGCTTGATTGATCTCGTCGGGCCCCCCCCGATTCGCTCCTGAGCCCATCCGAGGTGGCGCCCAGCAAAGCCGTGGTCGCCCAGGTGCAATGCTTTGCCGGAGAATCTGGACCCGACGCGGCTGAATGCGCGTCTATCTTGGCCAGTACTATCCTAAATTTTGCATTCCACTCCTCGGAGCGCACTGGGCATGTGGGACCCGAATTATTATTCCGAAAACGAATGCGAGAATGAATGCGGGAAAGACTGCGGGACGTCCTCTGGGCGGCGTAAAGAATGGAAGGGGAAGGCGGCGCATTTTTTTGCGTATTTCATTGGTCAGCAACCGCGCGAGCATTCCTTTTGCATTCTTAGGCGCATTTTCTGGCATAATCTTGAACACCCAAAATCGACACATAACATACGCAAAATAAAATCGCTTTGATCGCAAAAGGATGCAAACCGAATGTCGCTAAAATTACGCAAGCAAAAATAATGCAACGCAAAGTGCCGTTATATCGTTTGGCATGTGATCGCGTTGGCAGAATGCGATTGCCGGCGCACGCGGCACACCCAGAACAAACGTTGGCTTCTGTTTTTTGCAAACAACAGAACAATTACGTGCAACACGTGACAAATATAGACCATGGTAAGACAACCGTACATACAAATCCACGTTGACATCCATTCCCACATGTTTCGTGCGGTTTCGGTTTTCCTCTCACCCGCGTCGCCCGCGCTCCTCAGTCACACCCTCTCCTCCTCACCTCCGCCCGCACACGTGCACGCACGCACGCATCAGACAAATTCGCGCACTCACCTTCCCCGTTTTCTTTTTTTTCTCGCACAGCACAGCGCAACGCAGCACGGCACGCGCACACGCACGCGCACCCGCGACGTTCACTCATCTCCACTCCCCCTCCTCCTCCTCCTCCTCCTCCTCCTCCTTCTCATCCTTCTCCTTCTCCTTCTCCCACAGCACAGCGCACCCCCGCGCAGCAGAACACAACACAGCACAGCTCAGCACACAACACATTGACACAACGCACGTACACAGGACAGCACAGCACTGCTCAGCACAGCACAGCACGGCTCAGCACAGCACGGCTCATCTCAGCACAGCACAGCTCAACACAGCACTGCACAGCACAGCACTTCAGCACAGCACAGCTCAGCACTGCACGGCACAGCACAGCTCCTCTGGACACCAGAGGGGGTGCGCAGCAGGTGGTCTCTCAGCGCGGCCGCTATCCACGACGTTGTCGCAAAACCTAGCAGGGGTGGCATCTTCTGGACACTATAGGGGGTGCGCAGGGGGTGGTCTCTCAGCGCGGCCGCTATACACGACATTGTCACAAAGCCTGGCAGGCGTGGCACTTTGTGGCAGCACAGGATTGGATGAACGTTTTTGGGCTTGAGCCATAGAGGGTAACAGTACACCGAGCACACGCTGCAACTCGGTAGGACTATCAAGGTAAAGATCTCAAATGCTAAACCTAATACGCAAATTCTGGAGATCAGTCACACCCGTCCGACTTCTCCTAGGTTTAGCACCCTCTTGGGGCTCAACTAGAAGCAATTATCCGTTCCTGTGCTGGAACGGCCCCCTTCTCTACCTGAACGGAGAGGGGATATGAAAGGACAGAAACTGTACACGAGAAAAGATTACTGGAAGAGCGGAGATGGCAAGGGCAAGCTGCGCATAGATGATTCAGCTGGGGAGAGAGGAGGAGGAGGAGGAGGAGGAGGAGGAGGACCGACACCACCACCACTACCACCACCAGCAGGACTCCCCGACAGGAACTGGATCCAGGTGGGCTGAGACTCTCGGGCAAGTTCTTCCCTCGAAGCTGCTTGTGATCGACTCTTGAGCTGCGGCTCGGAGCGGCGTCTCGCCACTTCTGAGCTCTCGTCGACCAGGATCAGGCGACCGTGGGACATTAAGTCGAACAACGCGGCATTGCACTTCGTGACATCCTCTTTGGTGAGAGCATCCACCGGCATCCGCCCGTGTGGGACCCAACGGACATGGCCACGAGCTCGCTCCAGGGACTCACAGATAATGGCGAGGTCAATGGCCGTGCGCCTGTCCCGCGCACACGCATTGCCCTCTTTCTGCATCGTATCGTAGATCGACTTGGCGTCGACCACGTGCACCTGCTTCTCGCGGGATCCGAGGGAGCAGTCTCGTCGCAGCACGGTTGTGAATGGTCCTGAGGCCCGACGACAGTCAGGAGTGTCCACATCGTGGAAGACCATGTCCCGATACATGATCTGTAGAAACTCAACTTCTGCAACTGCTGCGGACAAAGCCTGCGTCTCTCCCGCCAGAGTAGATGGCACTTTTCGTCTTAGCTTGGATGACCTCCAACCCAGAATCGAAGCCCGGACGGCACGGTTGTCCAACACAGATCGATCGGCCGCCAGGACCATCCAAGCTCCCTGTGTGGGATCGACCGGCAGCCCACGCTCGTCATCCAGGCCGTCGGTGGAGCCAATGCCACCGGCGTCCGAGAAAGAGAAAAAGGCCATCCTGTCCGGGTCGAGTCGCCACACAGTGAGTCCCCTGGAAGCTGTAGAGCGCAGATGGCGAGCCAACTTGTTGGCCGTGATCACATCTCCGGTCCTGGCCTGGTTCAGCTTGCTGGCCAGGATGCTGGCTACACCTGCGGCTTCGGGTCGGACCTCACGGCCCAACCAGTTAAACTTGTATACGAGCGACCGCAGTGCCTTGAACTCATGAGGTTCCAGTGGGGAATCCTTGCGAGCCAGGCGCCCCTTGGACATGGACAGAGGGCGGATCTCTTCTAAAATGTACTTCTCCATGTCGATCACTGCCTTGTCTGGGGAGACGGTGATCCTTCGGCCTGCAAAATCCACCGCACCCGCCTGGCAATCCCGGTACTTCCCGAACTTGAACCTGGACTCCAGGACCCCCCTGAGCCAGTCCCGGGAGACCTGGTCTGAGTTTCCGATGAAGAAGTCATCTACTTCGAGCAGCATCATGTTGGCGATGCGCCCCTTGTCATCGTAGCGCATCCACCAGCAGGGCTCCAGCAGGGACCTCACGAACCCATGGGCCTCCAAATACTTGACAACGGTACGCCTCCAGGCCATAGGGGCATCGTCTAAACCGTAGACATTGACCAAAAGCCTAATCAGGGAACCGCGCTCCAGCACGATCCCCTCACAGGGCTCTACGTAGATTTCGCCCTGTGCTCGATGCATTCTGTCAGATTGACAGAAAGCATTCTTGACATCGGCGATATCACATAGAAGACCCAAGTTCATGGCTATCTGGACAAACATCATGATAGACGACGTCTGAGGAGTGGGGGCATATACTTCGAGGGCTCCGGAGTCCGGGTCCTTATGCCCGTGGACGCACCACCTCGACTTGGCGTCAGGGGCGGCAAAGGTGCCCTCCTGGGGCTTCCAGCGGCGGACCATCCGGCTCGAGATAATGCGGTCTGGCTGCTCACGACGGATGACTCGTGCCTTGCTCGGGGCCACCACCTCTACCGCACCTGTCGCCTTCATGGCCTCCCACTCCTTAGCATCGGACGCTTCAAACTTGGCCCGGTCGGCGGGAGAGAGATTTCTCAGCGAGACCTCGCCGCCCCGGCTCGCGGCGAAGACGCCGCCGTCTGGTTCCTCGGCTCTCGTCGGCTCCTGCTGCTCAGCCGGGACGATGGCGACGCTGTCGGCCCCGGGAACCACCCAAAACACTCCTTCGGAAAAACCATCATTTCTCAAGGGGGAGCGTGACCTGGCACGAGCCCGTCCGGCCTCGATCTCCTGGACTCTATCGGCGACCGACACGCGCGGCTCGGAGCCGGTGGTGATCCTGGTCCCGGGTCCTGGCCCTGGGGAAGGAGACGGAGCGGGGAGGCCCGGAGGAGGAGAGAGAGAAGGACCACCACAACCACTGGAGACCGGAGGGGCGGACGGAGACGACGGCGACGACATGTCGGCCGACTCCAGCTTCGCCCGCTTGAACTCTGGCGGCGAGCTGGAGGCTCGGGCTGCCTCGGCCCGGGCGCGGATACACCAAGGCGTGTCCTCCGGCTGAGTCAGCACCCTTCGGGGCCGAGGTGCCGGGCCCGCCGTGGCCTGAGGAGGTTCGGGGGAAGGCGAGAGAGGGGAAACAGGGGGAGGAGAGGCAGCAGGCGGGAGAGGGGAAGACAAAGGAGCAGCAGCATCGGCAGAGGGACTAGGGTTTCCTTCCTCCCTCCCCGGCGTCACCTCTCTGGACAAATCTCCCGTCGATGGTTCGCTCTCGGCAATCGATGGGAGTCTGGTGCGGATGCTGCCAGCCTGTGCAACGTCAGAACCCGCGTGAGACTCTTGCCCCAGCTCGGACCCGGCCCGAGAGGCCCGGGAGGCAGCCACCCGAATCGTGCCTGACGGAGGCCCCGGGACCGAGGGGTTCTCGCGACGGACCGGGGCCTCTGGCCCACCCGGCTCGGGGCCCGGAGGGCCCGCAACACGAGGGGCCGAATCCTCTTCTTGACCCAGAGGTCGGTCCCAGGCGTCTTCTGGCGGGGCCCCCTCTCGTTGGACATCCACGGCCGAGGCCCGACGAGTCCTGGCTTGCTGCAGTAACTCCTGCCACCTGGGATCCTGGGAAAGCTGCAATCCGTACTCCTCGTCCGAACTCGCCAGACGTATCTGCTCTGGCGAACACTTCCAAAGGCGCGCTCGGACGGCGACCCAGACAGTCCCAGCTTCATGGAGGACCACGACGCCCGGACCAGCCCAGCCATCCCGGCGTCGTCCTGGGGAGTCGGCCCTGGAAGAGGTACGAGACATGTGCCTCCACACGAACACCCACTGGCCCGGAGAGAAGGTCCTGGTCGTCACGGTCCTGGCCCGGGAGGCTCGGCTGACCTGATCCTGAGAGGTCACCTCGATGGCAAGACGACGCGCCGCATCTCGAATCTTCTGGGACCTAGCAAACTCGGCACCAGCCTCGTCCTGCTCCATAGGGGAGCGCACCACATCTTGCCATCCTGGGAGCCCCCTACTGTCGTCGGACAGCAGGTCGTGGGGAAGCCTGGGGTTCTCTCCGAAAACCAGCTGGAGGGGCGAGAACCCTCCGCGATGCCAGAATCGGTTTTTATGGGCGACCAGTTCTGACATCAGCTCGTCGAGCTCGTCCAGCGTGGCGGGGAGGGCCGACCCCGACTCAATCTCGGCCTTGAGTCGGTCCTTAACCCAACCCCCGTGACGTTCGACGCGGCCATTTTGCCACGGCGAGTCGGCATCACAGACATGGTGATAGACGCCCCACTGTTCGGTTCCTCTCGCAAACCTCCCGGCAAACTCCGAGCCCCCGTCCGAGATGAGATAGTGCTGGGCCCCGAAAGGTCGAATCCAGGCCAGGACAAAAGCTCGCCACACTGTCGCCGCACGAGCGTCGGCTACCCTGGCGCAGACCTGGAGATTGGAACCGTGATCGACGATGTTGAGAAACCCGTGAGTGCCTCCCTGGAAATCCACCCAGAAAAGATCACCCCCCACGATGTGATTAAAACGGAACGTCCTGGGGAGGGCAACTCGGCGATGAGTGCCGCTTCTCGACCTCTCGGCACACTCTGAGCATCTGAAGAGGTCACGCACCCAGGCGAGGACATGTCTCTTGACCCCGCCCGCTCTGAGGACCCGCAGGAACTTCCGATTCTCCGGATGTCCCATGTTCACGTGAAGTTTGAAAACCAGACGCTTCTCTTCCTCGGAGGGCTCTGGTTCTGGGACGGTCTTCCTCTCACGTGGGGCTGGTCTGGTCTCTGGCTCATCGAGTCCCTCCTCGTCGCTTACTTCCGATCCGACCTCCGCATCGCCCAGATCGTCCTCCGGGAAAGCATCTTCCGCCAGCTCCGCCCAGGTGGAGGGCCCTTGGTTGCCCGCCCCACTCCACTGCTCGGACACGGCTCGGGCGACCTTCCTGACCAAGGCTGGGGGGTACCTGCCGGCCTTTGTGGTGACATGGCTCCCCTCGAGCAACGCATGCTGGTGCCCCCCAGTGCACAGGTGGCCATCGAGGTCCCGGAGCACCCTGGGGTGGTTGGAGATTGGGCGTTGCGTAATGGGGGGGTCATACATGGGGGGGGGGGCGAGGGTGGTCCGAAAAGGTACCCAAACGGTACCTAAACGAGCCCTCTGGGGCTCCGGAGGGGCCCGAAAGGGGCACGAAAGGGGACCGTTTCTGACCCCCCCATTTGTGACCCCCCCATTAAGCCACGCCCAAGGAGAGGAGGCCGGTTGGTTTTTCGTTGGGCCCCCTCTTATCTGCTTGAAGTCCGAACGCACACATGTCGACGCGCAGCCGCCCGACTCCCTCGAGCCCTCGCACAAGCTGCACGGCACGTGTGCCCCAAGAAGAGGCGTACAGGGGATGCTCGAAGATGAAGTACCGCCCCTTACTTCGGGGCTGGACAGAACCCCCAACAGTGACACGTCGATTAGTGAATTGTCCGTTTTCGGTTCTCGAGAGGGCGCCGTGGCTGTTATTTTCCAGGCTTGCGCCCACCAGGTTTTGGCCTCAGGTCGTTTTCGCTAAACCACGTTTTACTAAAGGGGGGTCTGTCCATCCCCGAAGGGGATGCTCGAAGATGAAGTACCGCCCCTTACTGTGTTGGAAGAGGGCTATCCCCATGCACAGGGTCAGATCGCGCAGACCGGCCGTCACCGATCTCTGCCACGCGATCGGGTCGACCCGATGACGATTTAAACGACTGATCGCAGAGAACACCCGACATTCCGAGCACAGCCATATGGTCTCGGGCTGCTCTTCCCTAATGCGCCTCCAGAGGCGACGAACTTCGGACTTCTTAGACGCATCCCACCCGGTCTGGAGATCCCAGCTGGGATCCGAGGCCACTGGGGCCCCACGTCTGGCCACCTCTGGGGCCATACGGGGCGGGGAGAAAACTTCCATGAAAGCCGTCTTGGCCCGACGCCCCCGGTCGGAGGGCCCCTCGGTGGCAAGCGTCTCACCTAGTTGTTCACACGCCCTACGTTCGAGAGCCTCTCGGGCCCTCTTGCTACACGCAACCTCGTGGTCGTCGTTGTGACGGTCCCCGTCGGTCCACTGGGCCCCTCGTTCCAGGGTCCCCGGACGCCTCAGAGCCCTAGGAGCCTGAAGGGACCCGGAGTGAGGAGGAGGAGGAGGAGGAGCAAACCCTGCGTCTCAGTCACCGCGCTCTCGGCGCCAGAAGTCGTGCTGGCAGCACGGGGCCTCGCGCAACCGCACTGCACAAAGCACGATGACAGCTCTAAAATGCTGGCCTGAGACAGAGTGGGAGAACTCAGTAGAGCTCCCCCTGGTTGCTGACCAGCTCCCACTCCTGCTCCTGATCGGTCGCGACCTCTGGGATCGGTGGCAGGGGCCACCAGTTGCTCGGGTCGGCCGTCGTCGAGGCGAGCGTCGTGTTGTGCTCCTCGCCGTATCCGCCGCTGTCGCTCGGCGGCGTCGTGGTAGACGGCTGTGCTCCACCATCTTGGAAATTCGAGCCCTCGTGAGGCCCGTGTCCGCCACTGCCTGACGAGTCTCCTTCTCCTCTGGGCTCGATGGGCCCTGGCGGACCTGGCGTCCAGGGGTCGTCCGGGACCTGACCACCAGGTAGTTGCTGAATTCCGTGTACGTGAAGTAGTCCGGCCACGCCCTGGCCTACTTGCATGATGATGTATCCCAGCTGGCCCATGCTCTGCTCGAGGTTGAGCATCCTGGACTCCATCGTGTCGAGCTTCTCGCCGAAGTCCTCGAGGGATACCAAGTGGCCCTGTATCCCCATCAGGACCTGGTGAATCTGCATGAGCCCCTCCTGGACCTGAGTCGGCGCGCTCTGCGTGTCGGTCGCCACCTGAATCATGCGGTCCAGCACTTCCTGGACCCGGCCGAAGGCACGGATCCCCTCTGGTATCTCCTGCAGCTGCCACTGTAGGCTCTGTAGCAAAGTGCCCAGGGAGTTCACCGTAGTTAGGGCAGCCCCGCCCTCTCGGAACCCTGGGCTCTCCTGCAGGATGTTGACAGCACGCCGGGCCGATGCCGCCGCGGACCGCGCTGCCTCGGCAGCTGACTGCGGTGGGTCTTGACCCGCTGCCACCCCCTGGCCCCGGGGAATCCACACCAGTCGGGTCTGGCATCGGGTGCACCTCGAACCTGACCCGTGCTGGTTCCCGTAGTATTGGATGCACGACTCTGGATGCTCGCACTCGTTGACTGGACCGGGGGGCGGCTTCGCTGGGATCGACGGCTCGGGGGTCGATGCCAGCTGCGTAGGTGGCGGCTTGGGCGGCGGCTTGCTTGCAGCGGGCCCCGTCAGGGGAGGCGGCGCCGTAGTGCCCCGCATGTACATCGTTCCTGGAGGAGGAGGCTTCACTGGTGGCGGAGTCGATGCCACCGGAGTGTTGATCGCTGCCTGCTGGACTGCTGGAGGCACTGCCGCTGCCGCTGCTGCCGCTGCCGCCTGGGAGCTGAACGATCGGTCTACCACCATTGGGTATGGGCCGGTATACCCTGGAGGTGGTTCTGGAGGCAAGGGCGGCTGAGGCCCTGGCTGGCCCGGCCGGGCCGGATGGCTCGCTGCCCGACCACTCCCCGAGGACGATGCGCCTCCGGTGGGTGGCCCGCGGTCTGCCCGATCCACCTCTGCTTGGATCTGGGCCTGCATCGCCGCCGCCTCCAGGGCGTCGCTCTCGGCCGCCGCCGCCGCTGTCTTCTCCGCCGAGGGCTCGTCCCAGACGTAGCCGTCCGAGTCGGGTTCTCCGGGAGCGCGCTCCCCGTTGAGGCGAGACTGGCGTGCTCGCAGAAACGCCTGAGTGGCATCCCACGCTCCCTGGTTTCCTTTGCTCGACGTCCCGAACTCTCCTTTCTTCTTCCCGCCGAGCACAGGATGCACCGCCAACCACGCCAAGAGCAGCCCTCCGAGAACCATCGAGTCTGGCCAGGCGCTGTCGCTGGACCACAAGAAATTCGTGAACTGAGAAAGCTAACACCAGAAAGGCTAGACTTGAGCCGAGGTGGACTACGGAAGAGACAACTGCCGCCACTGTTATCATGGAAACAGTCAGTTCAGTCCAGCTTCTTGGGCTCTCTGGAACCCTTCCTCTCGAAGACCTCCTCGGCCTCAGCACCTTAGCTTGTCTACCGGATCCTAAGGCCTGGCTCGGGCCCAGCTGAGCCCATGACTGGAGGAGCTCCCTCGATTGGTCGGCCTGGTGCTCCGATTGGATGTCGACCCGATTCCTGGAGTAGACGATCGAACTGGTGCTCTGAGTCCTGGGCCTAGACGTCCTCTGAGTCCTGGTCCTGGTCCTTGAACTCCCCCTCGTGACCCGCAGCAGCAGCATGAGCAGCAAGACGATGGTGATGAGGAGAGGGATGTAGCCGGTCACTACTCCAACGTCCGACATCTCTGGGAACTGTCCTGCAGCAGTCTGAAACGAGTCAGCACGCAAAAAGGGATACCTCTTGATCGCAGCTGCTGGTGCTACTGCCTCTTGGTCGAGAGGCCCCACGATCTCCACGAGGCGATGACCTGAATTGAGACGGCAGAGGGGCACCTTCTGGCCTAGGTGCCCAAGTTGCATGCTGTTCCTGGGCAGGTCAATGACGGCCTCGAGAAACTCTAAAATATTCACGCTGAGGATGTGCGGAACGTTGTCCGCCAGCACCGTGGTCTCTATGATGCCAAAAGTCTGGCCTAAGCATAGCGGAAAAAGAATAACATTGATCACCCGCGCGGCCCCTCCGACGCCGTGGGCCGCCTTGACCGGGCGGTCGGCCAGAGGTATCTCGACGTACCTCAACCCGACCTCCGCCAGGGCTCGAGACTCTCGGTTGAGCGCTCCGACTCCCACGAGGTCGCTGCCGGCACCCGGGTCGACGAGCCCCTGGGTGGCGGACGTGGTGAGGAGGACCGCGCTCGACTCGATCTCCAGCTGTGCCTGCTCCCAAGCCGGAAGGCTGCCCGCGTCCGCCTCCACCGTCGCCACGAACTCGGAGCCGCCGACCTCGCCGACGATACCTGAGAACATGTATGCGGATGCTCCTCGGCCGTGATCCTTCACAGCTCGGCGATCCTTGGGCCCGTCTTTCTCCGGGCACTCCCGATGCCAGTGGCCCTTCTGCTTGCAGATGCCGCAGCGCGTCACCTTGATCAGCTGCTCCCTCGTGAGTCGCCGGCGATCGAGCCCGCGACCGCCGCGGCCGCGTCCGCCTCGGCCGCCGGCACCATCGCCACGGCCTCCGCCACGTCCTGGACGACCTGCCGGATGTGCCCGAGGAGGTCGAGGCGCCCGGGAGTCAGGCCGAAAATACTCCCGGTCCTGACGAGCAGCACGCTTCAGCTCCTTGTTCTGCTTCCAGGTCCTGGTGTTCTTGGCCTCGAGCGTCGCCAGCACCTCGTCCACCTGATCCTCGGACACGTCGAGGTCGTCGAGCTCGGCCAGCAGAGCTTCGATATCCTCCTCGTCCGAGGCCTCGTCCTCGTCGTCTTCATCGTAGAAGGTCTCTTTGTCCTCTGCCGGGAAGTCGCCGGTACCCTCTAACCGACCCTGCGACCACGGGGGAGGAGGAGAAAGGAGGGGGGACTGAAAACCAGGCAACGCCTCGCTAGCCCCTAAGCCCTCAGAAGCCGTCGCGTCTGCCAGCATCGCCCCAGCGCCGCGCCCTGGGAGCAGACGCTCCGTGCCGCCGGAGTCCATCTGCTTGAGCGCCCACGAGACGTTCTCGTAGTCCAGCTTCCCGAGGGTGACCTCAAATTCTGGAGCCCCTGGGCGGACAGGCACGCGCCTTCCTCCAAGAGCAGGCCCTTCAGCTTGGGCGACATCCTTAGATCATGTCCTTCAGCTTCTTGCAGTTGAGCGTCGCGGCGGATGACGAACTGGATCAGCGACTCCTTCGTCTCGCGGTTGGCCTCGAAGAAGGCTCGACGACCTGCACGGCGAAGGTCGTCTCCCTCGCGCTCGCCTGCCATGGTGTCTATGCGGCCGAGCACGATCTCGATCCAGCCGTCATCGGTCAAGCGATGCTCCTGGATGTCCTCGAACTTCGCCTGGAAAGCCCAGTCGAACAGGCGAAGGAACTTCTCGGAGCGACGCCAGACTGGCACGTCGGTGTTCGCATTCCAGCGTCTGAGCGACTTCTTCCATGCTCTGAAGTGTGACCATCCTGGCCATGCAGGTGGGTCCGAGTAGCCTCCCTTGGTCCAGGCGCCGCCGCCTCCGGCCCAGCTGCCGGACCAGCTGGCCAGCTCGGGTCGAGACCCGATCCCGCGGGCCCAGGCGGCGTCGTGAGACCAGCCTGAGTCCTTCTGCCAGCCGTCCTTCTGATCGGGCTGCCGATCCTCCCAGCTGGTCTTTGAGTCGGCCTGCCACCACCGACTCTGCCAACTCTCTCCGCCGCTGGCCGTCCATGGGTCGAGTTCTGCCACGGATCCTCGCCCTTCTCGTCCTGCTTGCCAGCGGCTGCGGAGCTGGACGCTGCCGCAGCACTCGAGCTCATGGACTGCTCCTGCATCGCCGCCCTGACGATGTCCCCGATGAGTCCTTTGAGCTCGCCCCTAGTCACTGCGTCCTCGTCCGTCCCCGCACTCACATGTAGGTTGGCCCCCTTCTCTGTAGCTTCTCCTTCGACGCCCGTCATGGCGTTCACCGTGGATCTCCACGCGTCGCAGTCGGCCGAGCGCAGCGACCGCTCGGGAGCACGCGAACGCCGGCCGGTCACGCTTCTCGGGCGTGGACCTGGCTCGCGCCCATGGCACCCCGAGCGACTCCGCGCTCCGCTACCAACTGTGGCAGCACAGGATTGGATGAACGTTTTTGGGCTTGAGCCATAGAGGGTAACAGTACACCGAGCACACGCTGCAACTCGGTAGGACTATCAAGGTAAAGATCTCAAATGCTAAACCTAATACGCAAATTCTGGAGATCAGTCACAACTTTCTGGACACCATAAAGGGGGTGCGCAGGGGGTGGTCTCTCAGCGCGGCCGCTATGCACGACGCTGTCGCAAAACCTAGCAGGCGTGGCATTTTCTAGACACCATAGGGGATGCGCATGGGGTGGTCTCTCAGCGCGGCCGCTATCCACGACACTGTCACAAAGCCTGGCAGGCGTGGCACTTTCTGGACACCATAAAGGGGGTGCGCAGAGGGTGGTCTCTCAGCGCGGCCGCTATCCACGACCCTTTCGCAAAGTCTAGCACGCGTGGCACTTTCAGGACACCATCGGGGGTGCGCAGGGGGTGGTCTCTCAGCGCGGCCGCTATCCACGACACTGTCACAAAGCCTGGCAGGCGTTGCACTTTCTGGACGCCATAGGGGGTGCGCATGGGGTGGTCTCTCAGCGCGGCCGCTATGCACGACGCTGTCGCAAGGCCTAGCAGGCGTGGATTTTTTTGGAAACCATAGGGTCTCTCAGCGGGGTCGCTATCCACGACGCTGTCGCCACGCCTAGCAGTCGTGGCACTTTCTGGACACCATAAGGGGGTGCTCAGGGGGGGGTCTCTCAGCGCGGCCGCTATCCACGACACTGTCGCAAAGCCTAGCAGGCGTGGCATTTTTTGGACATCGTAGGGGGTGCGCAGGGGGTGGTCTGTCAGCGCGGCCGCTATGCACGACGCTGTCGCACAGCCTAGCAGGCGTGGTGCTGTCTGGACGCCACAGGGGGTGCGCTGGGGGTGCGGTCGATATCCGCTTCGGGCTTGCAGCGTGTGGTAGGCGTGGCATTTTCTCGATGCCACAGGGGGTGCGCTGGGGGTGCGGTCGCTATCCGTTTCGGCCTCGCAAAGCGTGGCAGGTGTGACACTTCTTCGACGCCACAGACAGGGGGTGCGCTGGGAGTGTGGTCGCTATCCGTTTCGGGCTCGCAGCGTGTGGGAAGCGTTGCACTTTCTCGATGCTACTGGGGGTGCGGTCTCTATCCGTTTCGGCCTCGCAAAGCTTGGCAGGCGTGGCACTTTCTCGACGCCACAAAAGGGGTGCGCTGGGGGTGCGGTCGCTATCTGGTTCGGGCTCGCAAAACGTGGCAGGCGTGGCAACTTCTCGACGCCGAAGGGGGTGCGTTGGGGGTGCGGTCGCTATCCGTTTCGGGCCCGCAATGCGCGGCAGGCGTGACACTTCCTCGACGCCACAGGGGGCGCGCTGGTGTGGCAGGCGTTGCGCTTCCTCGACGCCGCAGGGGGGGCCTTGGAGGTGCGGTCGGTCATCCGTTTGGGGCTCGCAAAGCGTGGTGGGCGCGGCGCTTCTCCTCTCCACCTCTCCTCTTGACTGGCGTTGCCAACGGTATCGGCGGGGAACGACCACCAACATCATTCTTAGTTGCTTCACTTCAGCTATCATCACTCCAGCTATAATATAAGTATGTGGGGTTCCTCGGTGGCGTAAATTTACTGACGCGGCGTTTCCTTGGCAATGTGTCCTCCTGCGCGCAGGTCGGGCCCAAGTGGGTTCCGTTGCTGCGGCCCCGGGCCCCCGCCCCTTTTTCCGTCTCCTCTGTGGCCCCCATCATCCCTCTCACCTCCTACCTCTTGCTTCGTTCTCCTACTTGGGGGACTTCGGTCTTTGCGTCTTGCCTACTGCGTCGCCGTCGCTTTCGTTCGATCGCACTGCGTTCGAATCGTTTATAGATATCGCTTTGGCTGGCTCCTGGTTCTCGTGTGCATCTCCTGTATCCCCTCCTCCTCCTCCTCCTCCTCCTCCTTCTCCTCCTCCTCCTCCTCCTCCTCCTCCCTCCTCCTCCTCCTCCTCCTCCTCCTCCTCCTCCTCCTCCTCCTCCTCCTCCTCTCCTCCTCCTCCTCCTCCTCCTCCTCTCCTCCTCCTCCTCCTCCTCCTCCTCCTCCTCCTCCTCCTCCTCCTCCTCCTCCTCCTCCTCCTCCTCCTCCTCCTCCTCCTCCTCTTCCATCCTCCCCCGCGCCCCCTCCTCCTTCTCGGCGCCCGCGATGGGCCTTGCGCTGCCGTTGTGGCGCAGCTCGGCTGCCGCGATGGGACAGAAGGGGCGACGAAGAAGAGCCGGCAGCTGGCTCCTCTTCGGCGGCCAGGCCAGGAGGGAACAGGCCACAGGCTCCAGGGAAGCCAGGCTGGCAGCCAGGGCGGCCAGTGGTGCAGGGGGCCTAACTGCGGGCCGGAGAAATCTGCCGGGTCTTCGGGTGATCTGCCGGGTCTTCCGGGTGCTCTTCCGGGCGCCCGAAAAAGAGTGCTAAAATAATGCTGAAATAATGCTGACAATAATGCAAAAAGAATGCGCGGTAGAATCGGCCGCCTGAAAATATGCAAAAATAATGCTGAAAAGAGTGTCAACAGAATGCGCGGCCGAATCGGCCGCCTGAAAATATGCAAAAAGAAAGCTGAAAATAATGCAAAAATAATGCAACAAGTATGCGCGGCCGAATCGGCCGCCTGAAAGTATGCAAAGAGTATGCGAAAAGAATGCGCAGTCCTGAAATAATGTAACATAATGCAAAGAAGTATGCGCGGTCGAATCGGCCGCCTGAAAATATGCAGAAAGTATGCAAAGAGTATGCCACAAGTAATGCAAAAAGAATGCGCGGTCGAATCGGCCGCCTGAAAGTATGCAGATTGTATGCCAAAAAAGAATGCAAAAAGAATGCGCGGCCGAATCGGCCGCCTGCAAGTATGCGGAAATAATGCGTTTTCCTGGCTGCTTCCCGGGCGCGCGCGCGAAGAGAAGCCGCCCGCTGGGACTCTGGGGCCCTAGGGGAGGGGCCCTCAGGCCCTATGCCTTAGGCCTTAAGGCCCTGAGGATTTTCACAGAGCCCCCTTGATTTACACTGCTCAACTACTGCTGACGTGGCGCGAAAATCCGCTCGCGTGCTAAACCGCAGTAGTGTCCATATGTGTAGAAACATGCACGGTGGACGCGATTTCTTAACTGCAAGCGCGAGAAGAAGCTCAATGCGCCTGTGTGTGAGTGAGTTCGGTCACTGGCTCGCCATGCGGTCTGCTTCCCCTTCATGCTATCTATATGTGTATGTGTATGTGTATGTGTATGTGTATGTGCATGTGCATGTGTATGTGTATGTGTATGTGTATGTGTATGTGTATGTGTATGTGAAAGAGCGTGTTCTACCGCTGCTGGCGGAAAACCGGGGGGGGTCACTACCGGTTCGAACCCCTCCCCCCCCCCCCCCCTCCGGAAAACCGGGGGGGTCACTACCGGTTCGAACCCCCCCCCCCACCCCCCCCCCCCCCCCTGCTCATCATGAAAAGGGGGGGGGGTCACTACCGGTTCGAACCCCCCCCCCCCCCTCCGGATCCGGAAAACCGGGGGGGGTCACTACCGGTTCGAACCCCCCCCCCCCTCGAAAACCGAGTGGGGGTGCGGACAGTGGTGGGGACGGTGTTGGTGGGGACAGTGGTGAGGGGATAGCGGGACAGTGGTGGGGACAGTGGGACAGTGGGACAGTGGTGGGGACGGTAGTGGTGGGGACAGTGGTGGGGACAATGGTGGGAACAGGGGGGGACAGTGGACAGTGGTGGTGACGGTGGTGGTGGGGACAGTGGTGTGGGGACAATGGGAATGAGGTGGAAACAGTGGGACAGTGGAGGGTACAATGGTGGTGGGGACAGTGGTGAAGGCGGTGGCGAGGACGGCGGTGGGACAATGGGACAGAGGTACAGTGGGGACAGTGGTGGGGACAGTGGGGACAGTGGTGGGAACAGTGGGACAGCTCAGTGGGACAGCGGAGGAGTCAGTGGGACAGTGGGGACAGTGGGGATAGTCGGGCAGTGGTTGGGGCCGTGGAGACAGTGGGGAGAGTGGAACCGTGGTGGGAACAGTTCTGGGGACAGCGGGGACAGTGCGACAGTGGTGGGGCCACTGGTGGGGACAGTAGGGGCGGTGGTGGAACCAGTGGGGACAGCGGTGGTGAGGACAGTGGTGCTGGGAACACCAGTGGGGGATGTGATGCGGACGGTGGTGGGGACCGGGATGGCGGTGGTACCGGAGTAGTTTCCTCTAGGGGGAGGGGGGGGGGGGGGGGGGGGGGGGGGGGGGGGTTCGAACCGGTAGTGACCCCCCCCGGTTTTCCGGATCGGGGGGGGGGGGGGGGGGAGGGGTTCGAACGGTAGTGACCCCCCCCGGTTTCGAGCGGGAGGGGGGGGGGGGGGGGGGGGTTAGGGAGGGGGGGGTTTTGCCGGGGGAAGGGGGGGGGGGGGGGGTTCCAGCAGGGGGGGGGGATTTTCGGAGGGGGGGGGGGGGGCGACCCCCGGGTTCCGGAGGAAAAGGTTGGCAATTTTCCACAGTAAAGCGGCGGTGGTTCACGCTCTCTCGTGTATGTGTATGTGTATATACATATAAGCGGGGATCGGGCCCGGGGGCCCGGGAGCCACGACCTCGACCACAAATGTGTGCCACGGGGGCCCCCGGGGGCCCCAAGGCGGGCCAAGCAGCTCCAAGAGGCCGCCAGGATGCTCCAAGAGGGCCCCGAGACGCCCGAAGATCGCTCCAAGACGCCCAAGATGGCCCCAAGACGTCCCAAGACGCCTCCAAGGCGCCCCAAGAAACCTCCAAGAGGCTTCCCAAGAGAGACCACGGAAGCATTTGTCATTGTTTTTTTCCAGTGTTTTTTGATGTTTTTTCGAGTTCCAGCCTCGTCGGTTTCCCGGCGCTCCAAGACGGCCCAAGAGGCCCCGAAGATCGCCCCAAGGAGGCCCAAGAGGCCCCCAAAACGACCCCATGACGGCTTAAGAGGGCCCCAAGATGGCCCAAGAGGCGCCCACGACGGCCCAGGAGGGGCCCCAAGGCGGGCCAAGCAGCTCCGGGAGGCCGCCAGGATGGTCCAAGAGGGCCCCGAGACGCCCGAAGATCGCTCCAAGACGCCCAAGATGGCCCCAAGACGCCCCAAGACGCCTCTAAGGCGCCCCAAGAAACCTCCAAGAGGCTTCCCAAGAGAGGCCAGGGAAGCATGTTTCATTGTTTTTTTCCAGTGTTTTTTGGTGGTCTTCCGAGTTCTAGCCTCGTCGGTTTCCTGGCGCTCCAAGACGGCCCAAGAGGCCCCGAAGATCGCTCCAAGGAGGCCCAAGAGGCCCCCAAAACGACCCTATGACGGCTTAAGAGGGCCCCAAGACGGCCCAAGAGGCGCGCAAGACGGCCCAAGAGGGGCCCCAAGACGGCCCCAAGAAGAGGCCCAAACGCGGGATCTGAACGGCCTCTCGCGCCCTCAGCCCCAAGAGACCCCCAGGAGGCCCGAGACGCTCCCAAGATGCCCTCAAGAGGCCCAATGAGCCCCCCAACAGGCACCCAATAGTCCCCCGGGAAGCTCCCGCAGAGGCCCCAAAGCAGCCACTGCCGCCACCGCCGTTGCCGCCGCCGCTCCTGCAGGGGGAGGAGGAGCAGGCGGATGGGGAGCAGGAGGGGGAAGAAAGAAAAACGAGGAGAGGATGACGAGGAGAGGATGACGAGGAGAGGCGGACGCCTGCCAGCTCTAACCGCGCGTCGGCGCCCGTGCCTGTTGGAACGAGGATAGAAACAATCTTCTGCTCCTGCCTGGTGCGCATCCGCCGCCGCCTCCTCCTCTTTCTGCTGCCGCTGTTCTCGCTGCTGCCGCCCTCCTCTTCCATTTCACCTCCCCGACTCTCCTACCTTCTTCGCCTGTACTATTCCTTCTCTCAGGGGAGGCGCGTTTGAGACACCGGTGCGGTATGTTCGCGCCGCGTCGGCGCGGAAGAGACCCCAGCGCCCCAGCGCGGGCGTTCAAGGTTGAATGCCGCCAGTGGCCCAGCATCGTTCATTAGGGAACGATCTTTCGATCGGAAAATGGCCGATCGTTCAAGGTTGAACGATCCACGCGGTGTCAGCGACCAACGCCGACGACGTCGCGGCGCGAACCTGCCGTAGTTGGCCTTCGGCGGACCCCCTCGTCGCCACGACTCGACGCAGCTCGGAAAACTGGACCGTTTGGACCCCGTGAGGGGTCTGGGAACCAGTTTTGAGCAGATTTACAGTTTCCAGTGTTTCTATTCGCCCGTTCGGAAGCGACCCCAGCCGCCAGCGGCCCAGGATCGGAGGCTTCGCGTATGCCCACCAGCCCATCCAACGACGATGCCCAGGCAGGTGGAGGTGTTGTTTTGAGAGGTTCTCGGGGGTCTCTTGGAGCCATCTTGGGGCTCCAGGGATCCTCTTGGGGCCCTCTTGGGGATATTTTCAGGCCATCTTGGAGCCCTCTTGGGGTTCTTTTGGGCAGTATGAGAGGTCTCTTGGGGCCGTTTGGGGCCCATGGCTCAAAAGAAGGGGGAGTACTTTATTTCCCTCCCCCCCCATCGGGGGCTACCAAAGGGCGTTTTGATGCCCTCCTGGGCCGCTCTTGGGGAGCTCTTGGACGCTCTTGGCGCCCTCTTGCGGCTTTCTTGGGCCCCTCTTGGGGATCTCTTGGGCCATCTTGGGCCGATCTTGAGGCCTCTTCCCACCGCACGAGTAGCACCCGAGTCTCCGCGTAGCCACGGGCCAGCATTGGATGGACAGCCACTCGAAACCAAAACACTGCCGTGCAACCGACGTTGCGAATCTCCCGTGGCAGTTTTGGTTCACCTCGGAGGCGGCATGCCACGGGTGTGTTGTCTCTGCCTGACAGATTCACCCGGTTTCAGCTCACGCGACGTCCTTCCAAAAGCTATAGTGGATGTGCTCGAAGCCTCATCGGAGGCGCTCCGGCTGAAGCAGGTCCGTGAAGGCGGCTCGTATCGGCTGGCGTTCGGCCCATCCCACCGCCTGTCCTGCCCTTTCGGAAACGACTGTTCAAAAATGATTGTTGGATGTTCTTCATAGCGTTTTCGGAGCCTTGCCGGAACCAGTTTGGGAGCATCGTTTGCGCGGCTACGGGCCTCTTGGGAGCACTTCTGGGAGATTCTCGTGTCTTCCTGAGGGACCTATGGGGGAAACCTTGGTACATGTTCGGGAGGTGTGGGAGCATCTGGTGTGTCTCTCGGGGTCCTCCTTCGCATGGGGCTGCGCGCAGCCCCATAAGCGGGAGAGGAGGTTTCCTGAGGGATTTTCCAGTGGAGCTTGGGCACGTCCACATATCCTAGCGAACAAGCTCCACCCTAAAGTATTCCTAGCTTTGGCGGTTCTCCTTGCTCCTTGGGCCAACTTCAGCGCCACAGCCGAACCGCGAGCCCTAAGAAGACGAAGAAGAATAGGACGATCGATACCTACCTATCTTAGGAGGCGGCAAATGCACAGCCTCTTTTGCCGCATGGGGGGAATAAGCGAACAAGACGTCCCCAACCAAGGCGTCCGTCGTCGTCGTGGTTATCCTCGTCGTCGTCGTAGTCGTCGTTGTCGTCGTCCTCGTCGTCGTCGTCGTCTACGCAAGAAACAATTACGAGCCCCATGACGATCGAAATGAATGCGCCGAAGACCTTAAAGGATGCCGCCGGGGCCCCTGCCGCCGGGGCCCCTTGCGGAGCACGTCCGCCAAAAAAAACTCTCGCGAGGTGGGTGGGATATCATTGAGCGCCTCCGCCCGCATTTGCGTAGATTTGCACAGCCATCTGAGCGCCAAGACCCAGGTGCCAGTGGATTACGACCATTCTGCAGCCAGGGATCAGTACACGCCGTCCTTGCGATTGCCCCAAAAGCCTGTGGCACTTCATCCGGACACGGGGTCCGTGCATTTATGACCACCCAAGTCGCCGACCTCGTGGTATACGTTGAGCAGCGGTGCAAGGCGCTGTCGCTACGGCACCGGGCCATACCTGTCAAGTCGGAGTTCTTGTGCAAGCCCCCCCTTGTTGTGTGGCGGTGGCTGCACAGTGGTTGCGACGTCCTATCCGCCAAGCCGACGGATGTCGTCGTACTCGATAGCATCGCGTTCAGCACGTAGATCCTCGTAGCCGCACTCCGTGTGTGCAGAGAAGACATGCACCAACCGATCATTGTTATTGGCTCGCCGGTCCAATCCTCCGTGATAGTGGCATGCTTGAACGTGGCCTTGCACACGCGATCCGCGTGCGGGTCATCCGCCACCTTGCCCCTTCACCGAGTGAGCGTCGTCTCAGGCCCTTGGGCATCATGAGGTCGCTGGGTGAACGATTCGGAAGAGCCTGGACCTTGAAATTCGCCCTCCCCTTCCCCTCGTTCACGAATGCGAAGGCGGACGCGTGGAAAAATTATAAATAAAAAATCAGATGTGCACCATGTTAGGTTTTCCTGTCTTGGGGCCCCGACGCCGTCTCAAAGACACCCAAAAACCTCCGGAAGGTTCTACGAGGTCTTTAGGAAAGCTCCAAGGGGGCCTCTACGCCGCGACCCAGTCGCGCCCCCCCCCCCTGTTCCGAGACCATCAGCGCCGCGACTCGCCCGCGACCAACCCTCGCAGCGACCCGCTCGCGGCGATGCACACCTGCGCCGCGCCCCACCCGCGAACCACCCGCAATCCACCCTGTCAGACGATGACGACGATGATGACGGCGACAACAACAACAACGACAACACCACCCCCAACGCGGATATCCACTTCAGCCTCGCACATAGAAACACTGTCAGACCGCCTGGCCCCTGCATTCGGATCTACAGGACCAAGACAAGTACGGCCTCTGGGGGCCCTGTTGGGAGTACTCTTCGAGATCTCTCCGGACGTCTGCATTGAAAAGATGTACACAATGTTAGGTTCTCCTGTCTTGGGGCCCCGACGCCGTCTAAGAGAAACCCAACGACGCACACCTGCGCCGCGCCCCACGCGCCAACCACCCGCAATCCACCCGCTCAGACGATGACGACGATGATGACGGCGACAACAACAACAACGACAACACCACCCCCAACGCGGATATCCACTTCAGCCACGCACATAGAAACACTGTCAGACCGCCTGGCCCCTGCATTCGGATCTACAGGACCAAGACAAGTACGGCCTCTGGGGGCCCTGTTGGGAGTACTCTTCGAGATCTCCCCGGACGTCTTGGAGGTTTCCGGGACCAGCTAGGGCCCCATCGGGCGTCTTCGACAGATCGTTCTGCGACTCGGGGCCTTCTTCAGAACTCCTAGGGATTTCTCGGGATGCTCTTCGCCGGTGTTAGGGCTGTCCTCGGCCCCACACAAGTCCATCGAAAACTTGTCAGAAACACGAGGGGGCAGCACCCAGATCGGGGCACTTCGAATCTTAGAGTCCGGGCCCTTCCGATTCGGTCGCTCTGGGGACCTGGATTACCGAGGACCTGAGAATGCGCTTACACCGTGCAGGAGCAAGGTAGCGGACTACGCGCACACCACGTGCCTGTGCAAGGCTACATCCCAGCTTGCCCTCACCACCGGAGAGTTGGGCGGCCAACCAGTAAGCGACGCGGGGTGGAGGGCACTGGCGGAAGTTTTTGTTGCACATACGGAATCAGGGTACCGGGATTTACTTGCTGTGCGTGATGCGTTAGAATACGACGACATCCGTCGAATTCACGGAGAGGAGGTCGCAGCCACTGTGTGGCCAAACTTGTCCCAACACGGGAGGGACTTGTACAAGAGTCCCGAGTTCGAAGGCATGGCTCGGTGCCGCAGTGATCCCGCCCTGGACCGCTGTTCAACAAAAATAACGAGTTCGGCGAGCACGGTGGTCAAAAACGCGGAGACCCTGTGTGCCGATGATGTGCTACAGGTCATTGGGGCAGTCACGGTGGCGAACAACAGTGAAGCGTTCTCCAAAGTGCTGCCTTTGCTTGAAACGTGGGATAGGAACGAAATATACCGACTCCTGGCTGCAGAAGGGTCGTTCTCCACTGGCGCGCTCAGCTGGCTGTGCAAATTTACACAACCGCGGCCAGAGGCGCTGGATGATATCACACCCGCTTCGCGCAAAACACTCTGGACGGACGTGCGTTGTAAGGGACCCCGACGGCACCCTTTCAGGTGTGCGGCGCATTCTTTTCGATCGCCACGGGGCACCCTTTTGCCTCTGGCGGCAACGAGGACGACGACGACGACGACGACGACGAGGACGAGGAGGAAAACGACGACGGCGACAACGACGACGACGACGACGACGACGACGAAGACGGCGGCGACGACGACGACGAACACGAAAAAGACGACGACGATCTCCTTTGTTGGGGACGTCTTGTTTGTTATCCCCCCCGCGGCGGACAAGTTTTGTAGTTGCCGCCTCCTAAGATACGTAGGTGCCGATTGTGCTCTGCTGCGGGAGGGCTGGCGGTTCGGTCGTGGCCCTTTCGTGAGGCCCAAATCCAAGGAGGAACGCCAAAGTTTGGAAATATTAGTCGTGCCCAAACTTCGTGTGCAAGTACCAGATGGTGACCTCCTCTCGCGCCTATGGGCGGCGCGCGGCCCCGTGGGGGGGACAGCAGAAGGGAACCATATGGTGGAACAACTTTTGCTTTGCGAGCTTCGCATGGCTCCAGTGGTGCGGACTCTGGTATGTGGGCACTTGGCTGTGATATCCGCAAACGATCCCAAAGGACCCTTGTACGCCATGGAGCATTGCATGCACGTCCTGGACGGCGCAGAGCAGGGCCTGGACCACATCATTCACCCGAAATGGGGACCACAACCCGCTCGCTTTCGGGCAGTGTGGTCTCGCTTTTCCACCGACAGAAACGAATGCACGAAGGACCTACTGCCCCCACAAACTCCGCGAACGCTTGAACACTGCTTGTGTGAATTGCGAAAATGGAAGTACCGTAAAACAGCGCGCGGCCGTCGGCCTCCCCGGTGCCCGGAAGAACATCGACAGATGATAAAATCCGTGTGGGCATTGCTGTGCGGAACCAGGACAGATCTCTTGGACCGGAAGCCCATTACGTTGCCGTGCGCCCCTGGCTCTGGATGCAGATATTGCGCGAAGGCAGGCGGCGAGATGCCGCGCAAACGGTTGCGAGGAAAGGGCGCACCAGTCATTGGACAGATCTGAATACAAAAAATTGCGATTGAGCCCGAGAGGCCTCTTGGACGCCTGTTGGGCCGTCTTGGAGCGATCTTGGGAGCCGTCTTGGAAGCCTCTTGGGCCGTCTTCGGGAATGTTGGAGGCCTCTCGGGCCGTGTGGAGGTTAGCTTCGGCGTCCTTTCGGAAGCACCGCCTTCCCACCAGCAACCTTGCCAAAGCGGATTGCCCCCAGGACCCGTTGTCTATTTATTTTGGTTGGTTTCTGGACCCTCGTGGCGCTCTTTTGGCCCTTCCTGGGGCCGTCTTGGGCGCCCCTTGGGCCGTCTTGGGGCGATGTTGAGTGCCTCCTGGGCCATCTTTAGAGTCGAAAAGCCAAAAAAACGGATGCCACCCAAAATTTACAAAGATCAAATGGAACAGTTGCGATTTTTGTTTATCGCGGCCCTCTTGGGAAGCCTCTTGGAGGCTTCTTCGGCCGTCCTGGAGGCCTCTTGGGCCGCCTGGAGGTTTTCTTGGGCGCCCGTTGAGAAGCAACGCCTTCCCACCGGCAGCCGTGCCAAACACGGATTGCCTCCAGAACACGTTGTCCACTTATTTTGGTCGGTTTCTGAGCTCTCTTGGCGCCCTTTTGGCCCGTCTTGGAGCCGTCTTGGGAGCCTCTTGGGCCGTCTCGGGGCAATCTTGGGGGCATCCTGAGCCGTCTTGAGCAACGAGCAGCCGAAAAGGCGGGAGCCTCCGAAAAGTTACAAAACCGTATGGAAAAACTATGATTTTTGTTTATCGCGGCCCTCCTGGGGAGCCTCTTGGACGCCTCTTCAGCCGTCCTGGAGGCTTTTTGGGCCGCCTGGAGACTTTGTTGGGCGCCCGTTCGGAAGCAACCCCTTCTCGCCCGCAGGAGTGCCAGCCACGGATTGCCCCAGAACCCGTTGTCCACTTATTTTGGTTGGTTTCTGGACCCTCTTGGCGCTCTTTGGGCCCGTGTTGGAGCCGTCTTGGGAGCCTCTTGGGCCGTCTTGGGGCAATCTTGGAGGCTTCCTGGGCCGTCTTGAGCGTCGAGCAGCCGAAAAGGCGGGAGCCTCCGAAAAGTTACAAAACCTTATGGAAAAACTGCGATTTTTGCTTATCGCGGTCATCTTGGGGAGCCTCCTGGACGCCTCTACAGCCGTGCTGGAGGCTTCTTGGGCCGTCTGGACGTTTTCTTGGGCGCCCGTTCGGAAGCAACGCCTTCCCACCGGCAGCCGTGCCAGACACCGATTGCCTCCAGAACTTGGTGTCCACTTATTTGGGTCCGTTCCTGGGACCTCTTGGAGCCCTTTTTGGGCAGTCTTTGGCCCGTCTTGGGGACCTCTGGGGCCGTCTTGGTGCGATTTTGGGGGTACCTTGGGCCGTGTTGGGACGTCTTCAAGGCCTGTTGGGCCGTCTGGAGGCTATCTTGGGCGTCCTTTCGGAAGCGCCGGCTTCCCACCAGCAACCTTGCCAAAACTGATTGCCTCCAGAACCTCTTGCCCACTTATTTTGCATCGTTTTGGGGTCCTCTTTGGCCAAGTTTGGGCCGTCTTTGGGGCCTCTTGGGCCGTCTTGGGCACCATGCCAACTGATCCGACGCCAGAGTCAGCTTGACCAACCATACGTTCCGCTTGCCTCCTTCCAACCATATCCATGACAAGGTGCATCCTCACGCCTGCATCAGTCATTCGCCACGGCGGCAAAACTGTACCCGGTCCAATACACCAATCCCCCTTCCAAACAAACACACGCGACCACTCATTCCTGAAACACAAACGCAAATCCAGCACTACAACCACGACAGGATTGCCGATGCCGTAATACGAACACCGATCCTGCAGCCCATGCGCCACGCCTGCAGAAGAAGCGCCGTTCCTGCAATGCACCCGCCTACAAAACAAACGCTGCTGCATCAAACAATTTTTTTCTGCCGGCATCTCCTCGTAACAGTCATGCCTGATCCCCTCGCTCCTGCAAACCACCCCAACGCATCCAAATCGAAACACCCCGCCGCAAAACATTCCATTCCTGCAACAACGAAGCACCTCCTGCTATAAAGCCGCCAATCAAGTAACCATCGGTCTCATAGACGCACTGAACCACACCGTCGCCATAATACAATCACCATGCCCGCATTGATCCCAGTCGTCCTTCAACAAAACACCTCGTTCCGAAAACACTTCAGCGCTCCTCCACTAAATACAGACGAGGGCCTGTTGGAATTGTCTTGGGAACGCCAATCAATTGCAGCATGACGCCTGCCTTTCCGATTCGTCCCGCCTGATCCATGCAAAATGCAAATGTCCACCACTACATGACACGTCCAGAAGCACGCCCCCTGCATGTCTGTTCGACCGACTCCTGGAGGTGCGCATTGACCTCACCACATGATCACCCCCCCCAATGGCTTGCATGGCCCGTTCCATTACGACGCCTGTGTTTTTTTGTTTCCGAAGCTCCACTACCGCCTGTTCCAGCCACAGTTTCGCGAGTTTCCGTCCAACGCTCCATGACACCTGATCAGACTAATTCGCGCGCCCGCACGCTTGCTCCATCCACTGCTTCGCAAACAACACGTCCCGCATCATGACATTCGATCTGATGGATAGGCACGTTCGCGCGCCTCCGTCGCCACGCGCACGTCCCCTCACCACATGCGTGACGCATCGCATGACCACGGCTGCGCCCGCCCGCCCGCACCCCTGCATCGCTTCGCTTACTGAGCGTGGTATCCACCTACTCACACATTACCTCATCCTGCGGCATTGCTTTGCTGTCCACCCCCCGCAGGCGTTTCTTATGTACTGCAGTGTTTCCCTGGCCACCGCGTGCATGGCGCATCAAACAGCCGTCGCCCACCGTTCCATTCGACGCGTGATGTGCCCCATCGGCTCGCGCGTTTTCCATTCCGTCCCGTGTGCCCCAGTTCATAATATTACGTATGCTGAACGCCAGTCCACTGCAACATGACGCCTGCTTCCACGATGCCTCGTGCCTGATCCATACAAACCGGACGTGGCCGCCGATCCATACCACATATTGCAGCACGCTCCATGCAACCCTGCTCCACCGATTGTTTGGCAGTAGCCCATACAGATACAGCGAATATCCATATGTTGAGCCTGCATGTCCACACGTCATCGCCACCGATCGTTCGACCACACCCCTGCTCCCACGAACCCATCCGCCATCCAGAAAGCACGCACCTGCGCGCACACCTGAGTATGTTGAGCCTGCATGTCCACACGCCATCGCCACCGATCGTTTGACCACACCCCTGCTCCCACAAACCCATCCCGCCGTCCAGCAAGCACGCGCCCGCGCGCACACTTGAGTCGGAATGTATATACTTACGTTCGTGCGCCACGACAACAGTAACTGACCTTACCACCACGACTCATGACGGGGGGGCCGCGCATAATTCCAGCTGTCATTTTTGCGCGCCAACCATCTCTGCAACGTCGCTTGCCGCGAATCCCACCACCGCGTCAGCAGGTTTCTAGCCAACGTGGTTTCCTTTTTTTGTTCGCCATGTCTCCACGCCCCCATTGAATCAGTTCTGCGCATTTTACTACACAGCGCATGCGGTCGGTATTTCTGTCCAGGGGCGCCGGCTGCGCGTACCAGCGGCTTGCACATATTTCCTCAGGCGACCTTTCAGGTTTCAGGAGAGGCCCCCCCCCGCTTAGAACCCCCCTGTGGCCGATCTCAGCTCGACTTGACTTCTCAGGGTTGTCCAGGTTGCCCCTGCGAACCAGCGAGTCCTTCTCAGCTCAAGGAACACCTGAAAGCACGCGGGCGGGACGCTGCACGAAGACTGAGGCAGAAGACAACCCCACGTGAGTTTCCGTTGCGGATATGTTCTCCGAGTATAGGGTTTCCTGGGCCCCTCCCCCTTGCGAGTATTTTGGGACCTCAATTCCGTAGCCATTCGGCTCAGACGTTGGGGCGTTATCCTCGGTGGCCGCCCGCCCTTTCTTCTGACGAGATGCCTCGAGCTGCGGCCATTTCACCGCACGTCGCGTGTGGGAACTACCCCATTTGCGGCCGCCCGCAATGGAACAGAAGATCTGGCAAAGACTGCCTGCGCGAGCCTTTCTGCAAGCAATGCTATGCTTCGCCCTCGCGGTGCTGCCATCCAGACTGCATATCGCCTGCGGCACCGAAATTCGGGAAATCTACTGTTCCGCAATTCTGCGCCATGCATTACGCGGACCCCTGTCGCAACGCCGACAGAGAGTGGGCCTTGTGTAAGCACTCCAGAGTCGGATGCCGACGTCTAGCAATGAAACGCACTGCCGGCAAATGTTTCCCATGTGCTAACGGGACCCTCCCTTGCAGGCATGCTTTGATAGGTTGTCCTGCCATTGTACGTGTGTCACCTTCTGCCTGTTCTGGCACGCCTCCAGCTTGCCGCACCGACAATAACAACAACTGCCCATACAATCCGCAGTCTCTCCTGCAATGTTCTTCCCCAGGCTGCCCAATGAAACGTGACGCCACCGTGTCGCTGACCCTGTGCGCGCTGTGCGCTTCTGGGAGTCTCCCTTGCGTCGCGTGCTTCCGACGACGTGGGCAGGGGCCATCGAAGCAACTATGCGAACTCTGCGCTCCGCCACCGCCGCGCCCCTGCTCCGACATCGACAAACCGGACCACGCGACCCCTGACAACCAGAGCGCAGAGAACGCAACGTGCTCGACCCCAGGTTGCCGAATCGTCCTCGACCCCGCTTGTGCGGCGCCTGCTCCTGCACAATGCGCCGCATGCTTGGCTGGCTTGCTGCCTTGCGCCTCTCCTGCGTGCAAAATGCGCGCCCATCGTGTGCACGGACCCTTGTGTTTCGTCTGCAATCCTCCACAGCCTGTCAATTTCTGCAGCACCGCCACTTGCACCAATCTTTGCCACGATCCTGGAGACGAGAAGTGTTGCCTGTGCCTTGCTCAAAATTTCCCATGCTCCACACCTGCCTGCCAGGGCCGTGGCACTCCTGCCAGCCAAGGGTTGCGCGCCCGGTGCTCGACAGCACCACCTGCTGCATCGCACGACGCCGCGCCCCCGACAAGGACCAAATGTCGTCGCGCTGCCCGCGGCTGCACGTTTACGATCGCCAAACGCACCGTCGACCACGACGATGTTTGCACCGAGTGCCTCCATAAAGGACCCCCCTGCGCCTGCAGGCTCTTCGGCTGCAGTTGGCGCGTGGGCCCCGGCGGCAAATCGTCTGCATCCACCTGCAAGGCATGCCGTGCCAAAGGGCCACCCTGTATAGGGAGAGACGCGCAGGGATGCCATAACCCAACGGCTCAAGGATGCCGACGATCCGTTCCAGGCAACAACCGAATGTGCGAGAAATGTCACGCCCCTGTGTGCATCGTGCCTGGCTGCTCGCGCAATGTCCCCAAAGTCAACCACCCATGCGGGCTCTGCCGGCATCATGCCAGCAGCGCAACCCTGCATGACCTCCCCCTGTCTGCCGCCGCCCAGCTAAATCTGTCAGCCTGGACTTCATTGCGGACACGGTGCGTTCGGAGCAATCTGAAACAAGAGGTGGCGCGCCTCGTTCGCAAAGATAGGCTTTCAGACACGCATCGCCAGTCGCGCGAGTGCGCCGTGTCATGGTGCCGGCAGCCGGTCGTGTGCAGCAAGCGGTTCTCCGCGGTTCGCGCTGTGTACTGCCGAGACCACCGCCCATGGTTCCTCCCCAAGAAGGACAACACAGACCACGGCTTCCGAGTGGGACACCGCGCAGCGTGGTGCACGTTGGACGAGTGGACCCCGGAGAAAGTCCGCAAAATCAAACTGTCCGAAGACGGGCGCTTCGATGCGGCCTGCGACCTCTGCGGCGCGCTGCACTTCGTGATCGAGCGTGTCCGAGCAAAAACTGCCACAGGCGCCACAACTGCGATCTTCACGCGCTGCTGTCACAATGGCCTCCTGCACCAAGTTCCCACGTTGCCAACCGCCCCCTGCTCCGCTGGACACCCTCCTCCGTCCAGGCGAGCAACACTCGGCTTTCATGAGTAACGTTCGGTCGTATAACTGTGCCCTGGGTTTCGCGTCTTTCAATGACAAATACTCTGGGTCGGGCGAGAGCGGCCGGCCGGCGCTTCCGGGCAACAAAGGCCCACCGGTTTATATATTGCATGGCCGCGCCTACCGTGCAATCGGAACGTTGTACCCTCCTAGAGGGCAGACTCCTAAGTACTCGCAGTTGTACGTGTACGATCCACAGCAAGCCACGGAAACTCGGGCGCAGTCCTTCCCACAGCTCAACAAGGAGACGTTGGCACAACTACTCGCAATGTTGACTGAACGCATCGTGCACCAAGCCTCGGATCCATCCATTGTGGGTGGTCTCACAGTGCTGCGCCCTCGGAACCCTTACCCTCAGCACTTCCTCAGCATGCACGAGGCTGTCACTGCAGCGCGAGCCACGCACGGAGACGCAGCACCAGAACACACCCTGCGGTTTGCAGGCGGCACCGAGCACGACCCTCGCCGATACAACGCCCCGAGTGCAGCAGAGGTCGCCATCGCGATCTCCGGCGAAGGGCCCCTCCCACCCCACTACGTTTCAGTATTCCAGAAGCCGTCAGCTGAAAAAGGAACTTCCGTTCATGAGCTCTCCTTCCTGTCCGAGCATGTCGACCCACTGACATATCCTCTGCTGCACGTAGAGGGCACGTTGGGATATTCAACGGCGCTGCAAGGTCTGACACCCAGTGGCGAGGTGCAAAAAATCTCCATGGCCCAATTCTACGCTCACCGAATCATGCAGCGCCACCCTGCCTCATCGCCCCTCGTGGAACTGCCGCACGCGGCAGGCCGGTTGTTTCAGCAATACTTGGCGGATGCATGGGCGAAAATTGAGGATCAACGTCTGTCATGGGTTGTCCGCAACCAAGACAAATTGCGCCTCGAGTCTTTGCAGGGCCTGTTAGACCATTTGTCAGACGCCGACGCAACGGCGCACCTGCCTTCACCAGCGCGCCTCTCGCACGACGACGAGGCCGACCAACGCATTGGCGGTCGACCCGCCAAGGTCGGCACGCCTGTCATCCTTCCTGCAACCTTCGGTGGGTCACCGCGGGCGCTGCACCAGCTGTATTTGGACGCCATGGCACTGGTAGCCGCAAAGGGCCGTCCCGACCTGTTCATCACAATGACAGCTAATCCGCAGTGGCCCGAAATTACATCCAACCTGCGCCCAGGAGAGACTGCCGCTGATCGCCCGGATTTGGTGGCCCGCGTATTCTACGCCAAAGTGAAACAGCTCATGCACCTAATCACCAGAAAGCACATCCTCGGGCGGGCTTCCGCTTACACGTGGGTAGTGGAGTTCCAGAAAAGAGGCCTGCCTCATATACATCTCCTCCTGATCCTCTGCGCTGAAGACAAGCCGTCCACTCCCGCTGACGTGGACAATCTGGTGAGCGCCGAGATTCCCGACCCAGAATCACAATATGAACTTTACCAGTTAGTAGACAAGCACATGATACATGGCCCGTGCGGGAACCTGAATCCCAATTGCCCTTGCATGAAAGACGGCCTCTGCTCGAAACATTACCCGAAGTCCTTTACACCTGACACAAACCCAAACGTCAATGGGTACCCACAGTACAGACGTAGGGAAACGCAACCGCTTCGCACAGTCAAAAACGGCATTCTCGACACACGGAGTGCAGTTCCTTACAATGCCCACCTGCTTGAACAGCTCGATTGCCATCTTAACGTCGAGTGCTGCACAAGCCTGCGGGCTGTTAAGTACTTGTACAAATATACCTACAAGGGGCCCGACAGGGCGTGCCTTGAGCACGCGAGGGACGAGGTGCAGGAATACGTGGACTGCCGATACGTGGGAGCGCCCGAGGCTGCCTGGCACATCTTAGGCTACCCAATGCACGGTCGGTCTCACCAAATCGACCGCCTGCCGGTGCACCTCCCTTTGCAGCAAACTGTGCAATTCACAGACGGCCAAGAACAGGAAACAGCAGAGGCCGCCCTCCAGCGAAACACCAAGCTCGAAACCTGGTTCGACCTAAACAACGCTGCGGCATCCAGCCCCGACTCACCAGACTCCGAGCTCGTCCTGTCTCTGAGGTACGTAGACATCCCGCAGCATTTCACCTGGGACGCGAAAAGACATGAATGGAAACGCCGGGCTCGCAGAGCAAAGAATGGTGCAGTCATCGGGAGGATGTACTACGTCAAACCCACTGCTGGCGAACTCTATTATCTCAGGCTGATGCTCCTCCATGCACCAGGCCGCGACGCCACCTCTTGGGCTGCTCTGCGACGCGCGCCTTCTCCTGAGTCCGAGCCTACCTTCCAAGGGCGCGCTCGCCATATGGGACTCCTCCACGACGACGTCGAGGCATCTGCCGCCCTCGAAGAGGCCTGCCGGATTACCACTAGCCTGGCTAAGTTGTGTGAGTTGTTCGCCCAACTACTCGTGTGGATGGACGTCCAAGACAAGACAGCTTACTGGGCCATGTTCAAAGCTGCGCTGCGCGAGCACCACCGAGACACTAACGATGCCGTCGTCTACAACCTGGTGGATGAGCAACTCGGCCTGTACAGCTGCACCCTGACCGACTTCGGAATTCCACCACCCAGTGATCGTCGATCCGATTCGGCCTCCTCTCGCGCAGCTCAAGAGTATGCCCGGGAGCTCCGTTCCCCAGAAGAAATGGCCAAAGAACACGATTGTTACGCACGCCTGCCATTGAACGAAGACCAAAGCATGATATTCGACACTGTTCGAGCCCTCATCGACGGCACAGGTCCCGCAGACTCCCCCAACGTGATCTACATTGACGGACCTGCTGGCACGGGTAAAACCCACGTCTACCGAAAAATCCTTCACTACGTGCGCGGATCTGGCCGAATCGCCTTAGCCGTGGCGATGTCCGGCATTGCTGCATTGCTGCTGCCCGGCGGACGCACGGCCCATTCAAGATTCCGCCTGCCGGTTCCCGTCCCCCTTGAAGGGTGCAAGTGTAACCTGAAAGCCAACACTGCCGCTGCACGCCTGCTTATGGACGCCGCTGTTATCGTCTGGGACGAGGCGCCCACGGCGTCTAGGGCCATGTTTGAGGCCGTCGACGCTTGCCTCCGAGAGCTGCTATCCTGCGATCGACCTTTCGGTGGGCGAACCATGGTGCTGGGAGGGGACTTCCGCCAGATCCCTCCAGTTCTGCGGTACATCGATCGCGACGCGGTCATCAACCACACGCTGTGCGCACTGCCGTGGTGGGGATGCGACTCCGTCAGCGTCTTCCGCTTGTCCCGCAACATGCGCGCAAGCTTCGACGCGGCGTGCGCTGAGTTCTGCCTCCAAGTAGGTGAAGGGAGGCTACCGCCACCTCCGTTCGACGGCATCTCCAACGACCTCCAGGCTTGCGTTGTCGAATTACCTGCCGACGTCTTGGCGCCATCCGAGTGGGATGCCGAGGCATTATTACAGTGGGTTTACGAGGACTTTCGCAAAGTCCCTCCAGTTCAATGGTTCCAATACTACGCATCTCGCACCGTCGTCACGCCGACGAACGACACATGCCAACGATTGAACAAGACCATGCTCGAACACCTGGACCCTGCAACAGAGATGCGCTGTTACAGCCACGACACAGCCTGCACTGAAGTAGACAGCGGGGACACCTACTCCCCGGAGTTCCTACATCCATTGGAAACCGCAGGCCTGCCCCCGCACGAGCTGCTCCTGCGACATGGATCCTTGGTCATATTGCTGCGCAATTTTGCACCGCACAAAGGCCTCTGCAATGGAACCAGGCTCGTGGTCGAAACAATGCACAAGTATTTCCTCGTCGTGCGGGTCGTGACAGGACCGCATGCTGGGAACGTGGAACTGTTGCCACGGATTTGCTGTGACTCATGCGGCGACTGCGAGTTGCCTTTCATCCTGCGTCGGCATCAGTTTCCCGTGAAACCAGCCTGGGTCATCACAATCAACAAAAGCCAAGGACAGTCCATCTCAGGCCGCCTCGGGATTTACTTGCCCGCCCCAGTATTCGCCCACGGCCAGCTCTACGTCGCGTACTCGCGAGGTTCCTCTTTCGAAACTGTTCGCTGCGTCGTAGATAACTCAGGGGACGACCGGCAGGTGCGCGTCACCAGCGAATCTCCCGATAAGCCCGGCCGCTGTTTCACCGCAAACATTGTCGACCGCCAATTGCTGCGCGCATCGCAAGCGCCCAAGAGCCAACCACGCCAGGCAGACCCCTGCGAGTCTGAGAGTCCGCCCACTCGAGCTGCAGTTGCGACCGCCTCCACAGCAAGCCTTCCCACGCCACCGATAACACGCAGCCGCGATCGCGATCCCCCGCCAATCGCAGTCCGCTCCGGAATCTGGCCGACGCAGCGGTTGGGCACGCCTGCGCCACCAGAAAACCACGACGACAGCCTTGTATCTGGCAACCTCGGCGTCGAGGACGAGGAGGACGGGGCAATCGAAGCGCGAGACACGCGCCACTTTCAAGAAGAAGTTGTGCCTCACATTACATTCGACGAAACTGCCGCTCAAACGCCTGGAGCTTCCGTCCGACCGACCAGCCCCACATGCCTCCCACCCACACGACACAGCATACGCAGGCGGCCGCCGCGCAAACTCCCGCGATTCCTCCCGACAGCAGAACAGCCCTGCTCGACGACTTGCCTGTGCCAACCCCCAGCCCAGAAACCCACAAGCTGCGCTGGAGCTACTCTGGGGGAGAAACCTGCGGACGCTGGCGCCAAGGACGACGCCGCAGAACGTCCAGCGAAGGCGTCGCGCACCGACGGACCGACGACTGCGCCCGCCCTTCGCGCTCGCGATCCCTGCTTGACCAGCGTGGCACACACCTCGCTGATCCGTCCGGGCGTCAACAGTGGTCCGATGCAACGGACCGCGCCGCGCAACGTCCCACTGCCAACGCCATCGAACTTGAGTTCCTTGCCCGCCTCGACTTCCAGGTGCGATGCGCCAGTCACCAACGCAACGCCGGGATCCGGAGTTCAGGTAGGACGCGCCTCCGTGACCGACGCGACCAGCTCATGACCCCGATAGAGGCAACTACGACATAAAAGTGCTGACAACGAACCTCGTCAACCATGACATCGCCATAGTCCCGTTCACGCCGACTGAGATGGAAGAGAGTCTGTTTGTTCTTTTCAGCCCCCTCCACGCCAGGCATGGGCACTCGCAACCCGCTGCATGCAGTATCCATTTGCCTTCGCATAGAGGCATTTGGGTTGCCGTCCTGCGAAGAACACCCTTCCTGACGTACCGCGTCCACCCTGCGACGCAGTCGCGTTTGACTCATGGTCCCCGGAGCCGCACGCAGTGCAGCGCAATCAACTCGCAGATTTGACGCCCATCTGCGCATGCGAGCAGGCAACTGGAGGTGCCCAAAGCGGCTCGTGCAAATGGCAATGTTTTCTGGCGTGCGTCCTCTGATGAACCGTTCGAGCGAACCGCGTCTTTGCGAGTGTTATTCAGCGTTTCACTGACAGTTCTTCCATTGTGCCATCGATCCCGCGATCGCCGCCATTATGAACCACTTGCGCCCGCAGACCTCAGCGGGTCTTAAGCGACCGCTGCTGGTTCGGATGATGCTCGTTTCCCTTGCTGATCGCGCGCCGCTCTCTGAAGCGCCTCGACAAAAGGATGCGCTCGTTATCGTTGCAATAATCGGAGAACAGGGAGGCAGTTGGAGGGTGGGGCAGCAATTCAAACTCGACGATCTAAGGTTACCTTCTGGATGACAGGAGGCAGGTGAATGGTTTACTCACATGACAGCGCACGCGCAACCACCACTGCCAAATCGAATGCGACCTCAAGGAGCGAACCGGGTACAGCGAGGCCCGACACAGGAAAAACCAGGAAACAGAAAAACAGATGAACGAGAGCCCTTGGAGGGCCCAAAAATTCCCCAGGAGAAGGCCTGGGAGTGTAGGAGAACCATCGGAATCCCCAAAAAAGCCCCAAGACGGCTGCCAGGGAACCCGGAAAGGCCCCAAAAGAGCCCAGGATGGCTCCAAGACAACCCTACCGTTGCCGCCGTCGTCGTCGTCGTCGCCGTCGTCGTCGTCGTCGTCGTCTTCGTCATTCTTGGGCGCCCGCTCGGAAGCACCACCTTCCCACCGTTGCCACCAGAACCTGTTGTCCGCTCATTTTGATCCGAGCCTGGGCCCTCTTGGAACCCTTTTGGTCCGTCTTTGTGCCGTCTTGGGAGCCTCTTGGGGGCCTCTTGGGACGTCTTGGGACGATCTTGGGAGCCGTCTTGGAAGCCTCTCGGGCCTTCTTCGGGACTCTTGGAAGCCTCTTGAGCCGTCTGGACGTTAGCTTCGGCGTCCTTGCGGAAGCACCACCTTCCCACCAGCAACCTTGCCAAAACGGATCGCCCCCAGAACCCGTTGTCCACTTATTTTGGTCGGTTTGTGGGCCCTTTTGGCGCTCTTTTGGCCCGTCTTGGAGCCGTCTTAGGAGCCTGTTGGGCCGTCTTGGGGCGATCTTGAGAACCTCCTGCGCCGTCTTTAGCGTCGAAAAGCCAAAAAAACGGGAGCCACCCAAAACCTACAAAACCCTATGGAAAAGTTACGATTTTTGCTTATCGCGGCCCTCTCGGGAAGCCTCTTGGAGAGTTCTTCGGCCGTCCTCGAGGCCTCTTGGGCCGTCTGGGGGCTTTCTTGGGCGCCCATTCGGAAGCAACGCCTTCCAACCGGCAGCCGTGCCAGAGACGGATTGCCCTCAGAACCCGTTGTCCACTTATTTTGGTCGGTTTCTGGGCCCTCTTGGCGCTCTTTTGGCGCGTCTTGGGGCCGTCTTGGAGGCCTCTTGGGCCGTCTTGGGGCAATCTTGGGGGACTCCTGGGCCATCTTCAGCGTCGAACAGCCGAAAAGGTGGGAGCCCCCGAAAACTTACAAAACCCTATGGGAAAACTACGATTTTTGCTTGTCGCGGCCCTCTTGGGGAGCTTCTTGGACGCTTCTTCAGCCATCCTGGAAGCTTCTTGGGCCGTCTGGAGGCTTTCTTGGGCGCCCGTTCAGAAGCAACGCCTTCCCACCCGCAGCCGTGCCAGACACGGATTGCCCCAGAACCCGTTGTCCACTTATTTTGGTCGGTGTCTGAGCTCTCTGGCCGCTCTTTTGGCCCGTGTTGGGGCCGTCTTGGAGGCCTCTTGGGCCGTCTTGGGGCATTCTTGAGGGCCTCCTGGGCCGTCTTGAGTGCCAAAAGTATGCAAAGAGGCCCCAAGGAGGGCCCAAGACAGCTCCAAGAGAGCCCGAAGCGGCCCCAGCAGAGCCCAAGACGGCCCCCAAAAACAACAAGAATATGGGAATCATGATTCCCATCTTTTCCTTCCTCTGGGAAGTCCCCAACGGTCCCAGGGGGGGCCAAAAGGCCTCCAAGAAACCACAAGGAGGGACCAAAAAAGCTCCAAGAGAGCCCCAAGACGCTAGGGGCCCTCCGAGAGTCCTTTGGGACCTGTCTTGGGACGCTTTGGAGCCCCGCGATGGCACTGGCAACGATGATGAAGCTGATGGTGGTGTTGATGATGACAATGCTGCTGATGATGAAGATGAAGGTGTGGGTGGTGATGAAGATGGTAGTGATGATGAGGGCGATTAAGTTGATGCTGATGATGATGAGGCTCAGGCTCAAGGCGATGACGGGGATGAGAGGGCTCAGGATGATCAAGAGACGATGCCGAAGACTCTCATTCCACAGCCGTTTGATCCTCGTGACACCCTGCACCGCCGCTCGCACTTCTGCCAATTCCTCGCAATATGCCGGGGGCGCAGTCGGAGGTCGATTGGGGCGCCGTCGATTTGGAGCCCAGCAGCGAAGAGGACACCCCCCCCGCCTGCGATGACCATCCGGCGGCCGCGGAGGCGCTGCAGCCTTTACCGAAGGCCGGAGCCCCGCAGCGCACCATAGCGCTCGTTGAAATTGAGTTCGCCACGGCCGCCGAGAGGAAGGACTGGGACGCCATGGCCGTGCTCTGCAAGGAAGTGGCGGATCTCAGGAAGGCGCAGGCCGAGCGGGAGGCTGCGTGGACGCCGGAGCCCGTGGAGCGCCAGACCCTCACAAAGCAAGATGTCCGGAACCTCCTATGCTCTGCGGGGCGTACCCCGGAGAACAAGTCGATCCCGCAGCGCGTCCTCACCATCACACAGGAGGACGCGCCAGCGGACGGAGTCGTTGAGGGGCATCGGGTGCCTTACTGGGTATCAACGGCAGAGTGCGTCTTGCTGCTTCAGCACATGGGCGCGGGAGAGGAGTACCCCGTCACACACCCAGGGTCATTCTCGGACGTGACCCCAGATTCACATTTCGGATCGTGGGCCAGGGGCCAGATACATGGTGTGCTACATTGTTCCGGACGTCATTTTGTGGCCGCGTTCAACAGCAGAGTCCCCGCCATCAGAGACAAGCTGGCGGAGCTCAAGCTCCAGGACGACAACACGAGCGCGGAGGCGCAATTCCTCCGCGCAAAATTAGGCGCTTCAGCAATCATTCCCCGCAACAATGACATGGGGGATTGCGGCCCAGACGGCATCAGGTTGATTGCTGCGGTGGCCAGCATCCACACAGCCACGTCTCCCGGCACCCCGACCAAGCAGAAGCGAACGCTGCCGTTCACACTGGCGGCCGACACCTCGCCTCCCAAAAGCAAGCGTGCGATGGCGCCCGCTGGGATAGCGGCGACGCACCCGCCATCGAACGCGGGCACCAGCAAGGCCGCCGCCATGCCTGGCGCCAAGAAGCGCCCCCCGCCGAGCAGTCCAGCCCCTGAGTCGAGCAGACATCGTTTGGCCCAGGCGCCCCTGAGGCCGAAAGGGCCCCTGGCAGCCATCGGGGCGCCCCCCAAGAAAGAAGCCCCGGTGTGGGCTTGCCCCAGCGACCTCGCCGGGCCAACTCTCCCAGCTCAAACGGTTGTTGTCCACGTGTACGTCGTGGAGGCGAGCCCGTTCAACGAGGAGACGGACCGGGTGCCCCCTCCAGGCAAGGCTCTTCCGAAAGCGAAGCTCACCGTGTCTGCGGAGAAGGGCGCGGCCGCGACCATGGTGGTGACGATCTGGACCCGCCAATCTAAATTTGGCCCCGCGCCACCCATCGTGCCGCCAGGCGGGGGGATGGGGGCCGCCCCGCCTTTCCAATCCAGTCTATAGCTGCGAGCAAAGCATCCCCTTATCGATGCAGCGAGCCGCTGGGCTCCCCTACTCCCGGGCGGCCGCGGGGGCGGGGGCGCTGCTGTTCTGAGGCGCCCCCAGAAGAAATAGGCGCGCCCCCCGGTGCCCCCCGCTCGCGTGGTGTTAGCCCCCCCCATGCCCCGCGCCCTCTCCAGGAGTGCTACTTCGTCCACGGTGGCGACAATCTACGAGAATTCCTACGTGTACTTGACGTTCCCTGCGAGCGCCCGCATGCAGAAGAGGCCCCCCATCGCGCTGCAGCCCGCGCAGCTGTACGGCTTGTGCCCGGTCCAGGAGCAGGCGGAACAATGCAAGTTCGAGTGGGCGTTCGACGACAGCGGGAAGGATCGACCGGTATGCGCAGCCACAGGACATACGGGGCAAAGCTGGAGGTCCCCATCCCCCCCCCGCCCCCGCCACCCCCCCGACGGAGATGAGCTCCCCGTCGCTCGCCGACGTGATGGGGGCCCTTTCAGTAGCACCGCCTTTCGACATCAACTTCCCGTGCCCCCACGACGCCATGGTCCCGCTGAATTCCCTGGGCGAGCCGTTCCCAGGCACCCGGATCCTGAACTTCCAGGCGAAGGTGGTGAGCGTCGGGGAGCAGGCCGCGCGGATTCCGTCCGTGATAGCGACGGACACTCGGCCCGGATCGGTCGTTGCGACGCCCAGTTTGTCGGAGGGGGCTTCGGAGAAGGGGTTGCCCAGGGAGGGCCAGTTCGGGGAAGGGCAAGATAGATCGGCGTGGCACAAACTAGCCTTTTTCTTGCATAGATCCAGCAATCCCCCCACAGAGGCGCGAGGAGTCGGCCAGCCCCCCCAATGGAGATCGCGCTCCATCGGCTCGTTTCGGACGGGCGCATGCAGCTCAGGTCAAGCAGAAGCAGTGGAGGAAGCCCATCACAGTCGAGGACGAGGACGGCACGCCGTACGCTGTCACCTTGTGGGCCGCGCACGCAACGAGGAGCTTTGTGCGCGCGGGGTCGCGGTACCTCTTCAGCAAGGCAGAGGTGACCCCCAGGAGTTCCAGAACTCCCCTCCCCCCCTGCGTGCTGAAAGTCTGGCCGTGGCCTGGCGCGTCTCGGCGCCCAGAGCTTCGCCCCCCCCCGGCCCAATGCGCGTCCGCCCAGGACGCTCACTTGGGGAACTGCGAAATCACAGCTCCCGTGAGTCCAGCCAGCTGATTCATGATGCCCTGGGACTGCCCCCCTGGAAATCCCGACGGTCTTTCCACGGTGACTCTGGCGGTTTCCTCGATTCGTATCCTGACGATTGGCCTACCGGTGGCCCAGAAAGTCCGCCCGGCTCCGCATCATGTCGGGCGCCGCCCACGGGAACTATCCAGGCGACGAGGAGCCGCAAGCTGCCCGCGGGCGAGATAGTGGACGCGCCGTTGGCGATCAACGCCTGGTGGTCGTGCGGCATCCGCGAGATCGCGGACGGCAGCATCGCGGGCGATAGCGACTGAAAGCCCGTCGCTCGCCTGGGGCGTACATTCGAACCTGTAGGAGGCTTGTGTATAGAACTGCCGCCCAGACGCCAGCCGTGCGAGCAGGAACTCCTGTCGCGGAGGAACCTTCGGCGCTCGCCTCTCTCCAAGCTTGGCAGTTTGCGCGCGTAAGCGCGTGGCTCCCATTCTATCTGTCTCCCTTTCAGGTTCTTTCTCTCTCTCTCTCTCTCTCTCTCTCTCTCTCTCTCTCTCTCTCTCTTTCTCTGTCTCTTTCTCTCTTCGCGTCCCTCTTCCTCTGAGGGCGCCTCGACACAATCGTTTTTTATTCGGCTTGCTCGGCTTGGCGTTGGCCGGCCGGGGGCAAGCAGGACAGTCCTGAAGGGGCTCCGGTTCGACGGCCTGGGACATTCCTGATTACCTTCCTGGAGGCGTCTTGAAGCCCCCATGGGCGCGCTTCTTCGGAACGTCGTGGGGCGCACAGGTGGCGCATCGGAGACCTTTCGCCCAGCGGGAGAGGCACTGCTCTCCGCGCGTCGTCTTGCGAGCACTTTGGCCCCGCGCTCTTGTAAATAGTTTGTCACGGTGAGTTCTAGCAGCTCTGCGGTGCCGCGACCCCAAGGGCCCGCGCAAAGGATGCACCGAACGTGCCCGCCCTCCGCCCCCTTCAGCGCGCCCGCCTGGCCGAGCTCCGTGCGAAAGGTTAGGGTGTTGAGCTAGGGTGTTTCGCTCGCAACGTTGAGGCGTTCGGGCTCGGGTTTTAGGATTCCAACCCGCCTCAGTCCTTAACCGCGCCCCCGCCGCGGTCTGACGATCGCGAACACCGCGTCGCAGGTCGCAAGGGGGCAAGTGCGGAGGATGCCTACCGCGCCCCTGCTGCCCAGGTGCTCCTCGAGCGCAACCGCTTGACTAAAAGCGAGCCCTCGGCTAATGCAAAGCGGTGAATTGATTTATTTCGCGGCCATGGTCCGCTCCATTGTAGCAGCGCCCGCTCCCCCCCCCCAGCACGCCTTGCTAAAATCCGCCCACCTTCGTTTCATCGGCCACTCTCCCAAGCGTGTCCTCGATTTCTCTCCGAAAACCCTTGAATCCGCCGTAATCGCCAGTCCTCTCGCGTCCTGCCGGGTATCCTCCTAGGCGCGTTCGGGAGCACGCCGCTTGTCGGCGGTGATTTTTGCATGGCCCTCCCGCAGCAACGCTTCAGCATGAGGCTGCGGTCTCCGTCTTCCTTTCTCCCCCACCCAACGCTGACATCGAAAGCCCACCCCAACCCGAAACACTCGAGTCGCAGGTAGGTATTTTTGCAGGAGCCCGGCGGCACACCATTCCGGAAGCCGCCTGTGACGCACTGCGACGGGAGATAACAAGTGCCTTCTGCTTCTTCGGCATCCGCGACTCAACCGTCAGGACAACAAACGGGAGAACCAAAGTGGCAAACGTTTCACCCCCCCTGGAACACACATGGACAGACATCTGGACATGCACTGAACGCCCATACGGAACCGGGGGAGCTGCGTGGACCGCCATCGGGGACACCATCGGGATAACCGCGGGGACAAGCATTAACACCAACCGCATCCTCCGCATGCTCGTCTTCCTCCTTATCCTTCGCATCCCTTACCTCCTCCGAGCACCTCCCCCGCTCCCGTCGTCCTCACCGTCTTCACCCCGTGCCTCCTGATTTCTCCTACAAATTCGCGCCCCCGTCCTCATTCCTGATTCTTCCCTCCGTGAATCATCGCTTCCCTGGCGTTTCAGCGCCGCCATGGATCAACGACGAGACCTGTGCCTGTGTCTGTCTAGAACCTAAGAGCGTGAAAGCGCTCGTGGTTTGGGAGATCTCCCCTTTTCAGGTTCCCGACGCCCCTCGCCAACCAAGAAGAATGCCGAGTGCGCCCCAACACGCCCAAGAGGCCACAAAGCCGCCGCCAAGACGGCCCAACAGAGCCCAAAGGCGGCGACAAGACGGCCCCAGACCTCCACGAGGCCCCAATAACCCCCCAAGAGGCACGCAAGAAGTCCCAAGAGGCCCCCAAGATGCCCCAAAGAGAATTCATGGCGGCCGCCAGGAGGCCGCAAATCCGACCCCGACGAGGCTTCACACCTGCTTCCAAGAAACCCCCGAGACACCTGGTGATTGAAACAAAGACTTGACGATGCTTCAGCTCGTGCTTCGCGGCACGCTGGCGGATCTTTCTTACTTACGCACTTCCAGTTCGTCACCGCGAGTTGGGCTCGAGGCATCTAGAACGTGAGCGCGCGCGAAGCGCGCGCGAGGGTTCTAGTGTGTATGTAAGATATGTATGTGTGTATGCATGCATGTATGTACGCATGCATGCATGCATGCAGATATGCATGTATGTCTGTCTGTATGTATGTATGTATGTATGTATGTAAGATATGTATGTATGTATGTACGTACGCAATGTATGTCTGTATGCATGCATGCATGTATACCTGCATGCATTTATGTATGTATGTATGTATGCATGCATGCATGCATGTATGTATGCATGTATGCATGTATGTAATGAATGTACGCATGCATGTATGTATGTATGTATGTATTTATGTATGTATGTATGTTTGCATGCATGCATGCATGCATGTATGTGTGTATGTATGTGTGTATGTATGTGTGTATGTATGTGTGTATGTATGTATGCATGAATGTATGTATATATGTATGTATGCATGCATGTATGTATGTATGTATGTATGTATGTATGCAGTGTATGTATATGTTTCTGTGTATGTGTATGGTTATGCTTATGTATGTGTAGTTGTATATGTATAGTTTGCTGTGCATATAGATACGCATACATACGGGTACATGTGTATGTGCTTGGTTACTTTGTTCTGCGGTAGCGTTGGACGAATGAGATTGGATGTTTCGTCTAAGTGCGATTGATCCAGCATAGTGTACCCGCACGTTTCGCAAGTTTCGCAGTGGTTTCAGTAAAGAGAGTAGTTTCCCCACTCTTCGACTGTGGACGTGTAGGCTTGATGCCGAGTCGCCCAGACATGATCACTGAGCTGGCTGAGCTTCATAAGTTGGTGATCGTGAATCTCCGAGCATCGATATTGCGAAGCTTTTTTGGTGGGGCATCAGCTCATCGGCGAGACATGGCATCGTGCCCCCCCCCATCCATTGCCCGGCGGTCCACTGGTGTTCCTTCCCCTGGCGTCCTCCTCGTCCTCCTCCTCCTCCTCCTCCTCCTCCTCCTCCTCCTCCTCCTCCTCTTCCTCCCCCTCCTCTCCCTCCTCCTCGTCTGCCGTCCTCCGCGTTCTCTTCGTCCTTGTTTCCCTCCCTGTCAGGAGCTGGAGTGGCAGGCGCGGCGCGTGAACACTCCGCAGGGCGCCGCCGAAGTGCTGCTCAGGCGGCTGGAGAACAACGACAGGGGGGGGGGCAGCGGGCGGAGGGAGAAGTTGATCTAGACCTCCCAAATGGGGTCCAAGTAGATGGGGTCGGAGAATCACGCCGCATCGCCGATGCATCGTCGATGCGGCTCGATGTGTAGCCCGATTTGCTTCACGTCGACGTCGCCGATGCATCGCCCACTTCGACGATGCATCACCGGTGCATCGCCGATGCATCGCCGATGTATCGCCGATGCATCGCCGATGTATCGGCGATGCGGCGCGATCCTCCGACCCCATCTACTCCGACCCCATCTAGGAGGCCTCTAGTCGAGGGAGGGGAAGGGGGGAGGGGGGAAGTCAAGCTGAGTGCCCCCGCGCCAACTCCGACATCCCACCCATCCCTTCCCGTGGCGCTGTTTTGGCTTCTAGCCGCCGGCGTGCGAATCATCGGTGTGATGGGGGGGGCGGACGCGACGGAGAAGAGTAGGGGAGGGGAGGGGAGAGGGGGGGAACGTGCAAAAGGAAGGAGAGGGGTACGGTAGGTCCGTGCGGCGTCGGCGCGCGCAAAGGTTTGTGACACCACGTCGATCGTTCAACCTTGAATCAATCGCGACCCAGATCGTTCAAGTGGCGTTGCCGTGTCCCTCGGTGCGTCCGCATCGCAGAGTTCAACCTTGAATGCCTTCGCTGGCATCGCCAACGCGCCAGCGCCGCATGCACCTACCGTACGGGAAAGTGGGGAGGGGAGGGGATGGGAGAGGAAGGGGAGGGGAGTCAGTAGTTAAGTATGTGTAGAGAGTTAAGTAGAAGCCTGATGCAGAGCATGTAGCAAGCAGTTACTGTACGAAGACGTCTTGGGTCAAGCGTACCAAAAATCAGACTTTGGTAGCAGAGCTGCCGGTCCGCGGACCCGCAGTTCCTTTCGGTATCAAACCCGCTGTTTTTGATACCACTGCTGATCTACATATTGTGGATTATTTATTTTCGGGTTCGAGGAGAAGCAGAAGCCCAGCGGCTTCGAGCTCACGAATAGTAATGACACGGACACTGACGAAAGGCTGAGGCACTCTCGACGTCGGCTACGCGTCGACGACCGGGTACGATTACGAGGACGACCACTCCAAGATTGATACACCATGGCGGGCGCAGCAGATCTGCGCGGACTACCCCTTGACGAGTATACACGACAGTGTCCACCAGGATTGCGACCTTATACCTTATGTGCGAAGTTTTCCGATCAAGACATACGAGGAGAAACTGAGATTGTGGATGCGCATGACACGTGTTCCAGCGGACTGTCACGGGAGTGTTATTGTGGCAGGTTGACAGGATCGGCGCATCGCATTGCGATGAAAATTCGACTACCACGGCAATATGGAAACTTACTTATCGAGGACGAAACCGTCAATGCCCTTGGCGAACCGGAAGATGCAGTTCAGGGATTGCGAGCAACCCCGTCGGGTCTACAACGGATCATGGCCGACCTGAAGACGGCCTTCGTTGATGACAGTCAGGACTTGCAGGTGTTTCATTTTGATAGGTTCTTTGACGTGCATCGCGGCTCACGCAGCTTGTTGGATTATTTGACGGCGTTCAAACTAAACTATGAATCGGCTGAGGAGCACGCGGCACTGAATATTAACCATGTTGGATTGACACGCTTGTTGCGTGGCAAAGCTGTACTGGCTCCATGATTAATGGACGAATTAATGCTGAAGGTAGATGGCGATCATGGCCATATTACTGAGATATACAAGTTGCTCATGAAGTTCAGCAAAGAACGGAAGGATATTAGTGAAGGTGGATAGGAGGTGGTATATTCATGATTATACATATGAGCAGGCCTATTACCTGGACCCTGCGAGTGAGGATTTGGATCGCATGGTGCACATGGCAAATGACCACTGGGACGGGACCTGGGACGACGAAGGTTTTTCTACATTGGTATTACTACGGTGTGGAAGACGATGAGGATTATGATGATGATCCAAAGTACGAAGGACTACTTGATTACCCTCTCGACTCGTCTCCTGGTGACCTCGCTTCCCACGGCAAGTCCAGCAGAAGGAAGAAAGGAACAGGCTACGGCAGCAGCAGGGGCCACGGCAATCGACGACGAAGCTACAGCACAGGATCTGGCAAGCGCTCTCGCGCGTTTGGACGTGACAAGCAAGGTGGCAGAGATGGGCGCGGCGCAGCTCACTCCGGTGGCAAACAGGGCAAAGGCGGTAATGGCTTCGGCGGCACAGGCAAAGGCGAGAAAGGCAAAGGCACTGATCCTGGAGGAGCTCCAGGACCCACTCTTGACCCACATCAGCAACAAACTAGCGGACAACGAGCCTTTCCTGCCACCGCCCAAGGTTCGCGTTCATCGGCTTCATGTGGCGAGAAGTGTTGCAGTGGATGGCATTCAGTGAAGGGTCGCCCGGTCAGCAAACAAGCGCAGAGAAAGGTGCATTTCGCAGACGGCAGCAGTTTTTCGTTCATGACCGGGGCGTTGGATATTGAGCTACTTCCACCTCTAACGCCATCATACGACTATCAGCGACACCTTCAACCAAGAGCCGAACAGCGATTTTTCCGAGAACACATGGTTCAAAACAAGCGCGAGATTGCTGCAGGACCAGATATCTATCAAGCTATGGCACCTGCAGTAGAAGTCGACGATCTCGATGGGAAGGGCCCGCGGTTCTACGAGAAGGACGGCTGACGACGTAAAGGACAGTCGTCGGCTAGTGACTCTGGCAGTTCTTGGATGAACGTCTCCGTGCATGACTCTGGCCACGCGATTCGACAGCGCCGAATCAAGTATTCCCAAATCAATGATCAACGGGACTTTCGACTTCAGTGACGCAGTTGTGAAGTTGACCGTTAGTCGGGATCGTGGATATGGCTCTGTGAATGGCTTGGGCGCGCAGACGCCGACTCAAGACTGCCCCGCGTTGCCATTGAGACCTCCGAGACCTGGGTCAGACGAAGAACCGGATGAGGTTTCGATTCAAGATCAGTGATCGTTATAAGATCAAAGACATGCATTGGTTCATTGAGTATTGGCTGAACAAGAGGACATGTTTGAAACCTATTGCCCTATCAAAGGCAGGCAGCGTCGTGGCTCCATTGTGGACCCAGGCGCAGCATCAGGCATGCGCGGAACCGACCCGCCGCTACATCATTATGGCAACGACGCGGAACAGCAACGACTACACGATCAAGTCAATGTCCTCTTCTCCGCTTCACCAGCTTGCCGCCCCTGCCTTCGCTCGCCGCTGCTGTGCTGCGCGCGGTGCTCGCCTGCAGCTGTCTGTCTTAAGAGTATCGGAGAAGGGGCGCGCCAGCCCGCGCGCGCGTCGGCTTGCCGGCCGGCCGGCCTCCTCACTTCATACATACTTTTTAGTCAGCTCCACGGAACACTCCTCCCTTGCCATGGATTCGGCGGACCCCCCCTGATCTTGAGACAGTATCGGAACATAATGCAGGGTTTATCAACATCCAGGCAACAAAAAACTGGCTACCAGCCGAAACGACGGCTCATCCGCTGGCTTCGCTGAACATGGGATCGCAGGAAGGAGCGCTCAGGGAAGTAGAGCGACAATGCCGCCCCGGGCTCTCAATCTGCCCAGAGGGCAAGCATTGGAAATTGCGTTTGATTTGACAGAGGGAGATTCCCCTATAGATAACCAGATCAAGCCAAGAGTTCAAACGTCAGGCGGAGGGCACGGCTCAGCCAGCGCTTCCGTCGGAAGGCCGTCTGAAGTCGCATCGGCGCACTCGAGCCCGGGGATATCAGTTAACGCGACCAAGGGGGAGCACAGCCTGTCGGGAGATTTGCCCACCGGCTTCGCGGGCGGAGAGCATCATGACGAGAAGCACATATCACAATTGCGATGAATGCACTGGGCGAAGACGAGAGCGATGGGCAGTCAGAGGAAGAGAGCTCACACTCGCTCGAAGAGAACGAAGAGTATGGCCAGCTTCATGCGTCGCCTGGCCCATCATATCATCTCATTCCTCTCCAGAACTTGACGGGCTCGCCTCAGGCGTGGACTTGTCGGACACCGAGACAATCGATTGCGTGCCAGCTGAGGGCCATCGGATGGCCATCCTTGATTCGGATGGCGATCTCGAGGAAGAAGCCCCGAAAGCGAGATAATTGGCCATGGGGGAGGGGGTTGTCGGCTCAGCCGATAGAGAACTCGCCCGACGCCGCGCGCCCAGCTCGGCGCGCGAGAGGACCGACCGGCGCGACTCCAGTCCCGAAGACAAGATCACCAAGAGCGACACTGACGATCTTAATCCTCCACAATTGTCGAAGGGTTTCTATCGGCCAAGTCTCATGCCGCCGAGGGTTGGCCACGACAGTGCGCCAGGGCTTGGCGGGCTCATTGCGCAAGACGAAAGGGGCGAGCAAACGCAGAGTCAGCGCGACACTCTACGGAACAAGGGGTCGAGAACGAGGGGGCGGCGCGCGCCGACATCCAGCGTGGGTCGGAAAAAGGCTCCAAGAGCTGGACGTTCTAGCTCCAGAGGATTTGGCGCCCTCGAGTCACTTCGTCCGTCGTCGAAAAGGACCGCCGGCAGTTCTTCTATCCGGGACAGCCGCTGGGGCGCGGGCCCCGGATGCCCGCCTCAGGCGTGGGGCCGCTGCCCGGGGCGAGCGCGCGAACCGGGGGGTTCGCGTCGCCGACCTGCATGTGCGCAGCGTTCAAAAGTTTGTCCGATATATAGCTGATCATTGCTCTGCGAAGATCTGCGCGAACGAAGTGGGTGCGGGAAGAGTGGGCACAAAGCCCAACAGCAGTTCCTCTTCATTTTGAACAGGACTCGCTGTCCGCGCCGCCGCGGCCCGCGTCAATTTGAGACGGAAGTCCGCCTGCCCAACAGCGGCCGTTGTTGGTTTGGGGCAACGTCTGTTGTTGGGCATTGTGCCCGTTCTTTCCGCGCCCATTTCGGGCGTCCAAACACGACCGCATTGCGCTTGAGGGCCATGCCTGCCGTCGCATCGCCACTCGAGTGGGGGGATAAACGAAAGCAGGAAGGAGAGCTGCCGAGGGCAGCAAGTGCGCAGATGCAACATATTCTTCTTCAGGCACATGCGGATGAGACGGCCGCCGAAGAAGCCAACCGCAAGCTCGTTGAATCCGAGGCAGAGAAGAGGGCCATGGCAGATAGAGCTGAAAAAGAAAAGGCTGCTATTGCAGGGCGCGCGCAGAAGCGCATGATGCGAGCGGAGGCAGAACTCGTGCGGATTACGGGCGCGGCTCAGCGGCGCATCGCACAAGAAGAGGGAGAGAAGTGGAGGATTCAGGGGGCGGCCGAAGAAATGATTTCGTCGTCGCAACTGCAGGCCCAATAAGAGCGAGTTGAATCTCACGTTATAGCTGATGTAGCCAGACGGGGGGGGAGAGAGAAAGAGAGAGAGAGAGGGGGAGAGAGAGAGAGAGAGAGAGAGAGAGAGAGAGAGAGCGAGAGAGAGAGAGATAGAGAGAGAGAGAGAGAGGGAGACAGAGAGAGAGAGAGAGAGACGGAGAGAGAGAGAGAGAGAGAGAGAAAGATATCTATATATAAATATAGAGAGAGAGAGAGAGTGGCGCGAGAGCAGGCAGCACGAGAAAACCAGGAGCTCCGTAATCGACGCGATGCTGCGGGGCTTGAGGCCGACAAGATGCATCTAGAAGCGGCGTGAACACTCCAGGGGCAGGATTAGAGTGCCCAGGCCCTAAGGCAGGACGATCGAAGAAGGATGGCCGAGGCCTGGAACCACGCAGAGGGTTGCGCGGATGAGCAGGTACAAGAACGATGCACTCGTCAGTCGTCAGACTTGCACCTGCGGCTCTGCCGGGGGGTGCTGGGTCACAGGAGAGGGCCAATTCAACGCCGGCTCAGCCGACGTGCGTTGAGCCTCGTCCGAGTCCGGTTGTTGCTCGCCCCGTCCGAGTGAGGGCGGCCAGGCCGACCTGGGCTCGAGTGGGCGCGCCGGATGAGCCACGTCACGTATGTGCAAAGCTTGTCGTCGGGATTTGCGCGGGGTGTGCGAAACCCGCGTGCAGGGGGCATCTGGGCGGAGGTACCGAGGGGTCCACGTAATGCGCCAGGAGCAAAGAGTCCAGGGAACAAGACGATCTCGTAATAAAGGCAGAGTAATTGAACTTACTTGAAGATGTTTATCGCAACAGAAGCGAGGTAAATAAGACGGCGCCGAGACACTCGGAGAAATCGGAAGAGGTCAACGAAAGGCGCCTGCTGCAGATGCAAGAGCTAGAAGATCACAAGGCCGAGCTGGCAGCAATCAGACGAGATGCAGTCGCTGCCAGAGCAGATCAGGAAATGCTGCGGTAGACAAAGGAACGTGCATTACCGAAGGACGTTGGGTTGGAACAGCAGGTTAGCAAGTTCGCGCTGTAATCGGTGCACCATCGTTCAAATCGGTGGAGTCGGACTTGTACCGAATGCCTCCGTCAACGGCGCAACACGCACCCGGGCTTCCTCTCTCGAACTCGCAAGTCATCCCAGGGCCGGCCGTAGAGTAATCTTTTGACCCGAATGAAGGTTCGTTCCAGGAACGCATTCAAGGGTCGACCCCTGGTAACGTCCCTTTTGGCACCAAATTTTCAGGGCCCCCCGGCAACTGGCAACCGAACTGGTCGCCTCCCTTTCGCCAGCGGCACAGCCGCATCTGGTGGGGGGTGGGTGGACAGGGAGGCAGCGATAGTGATCAGGGGGGCGCAGAGTACAGCGCCCAGCGCCGGGATGATTGCGGCGACGCAGTTCGACGAGACGGGGGGGCCTGAGCCGCCAGGCGACCCTCCGGGGGGGCCCGATGATGGAGGAGACCCAGGCGGAGACGGCGGTGGAGGGCCAAACGGCCCCAACAACCCCGCGCTGCAGCCATGCGTCGCCAACCCAATGGGCCCCAATTGCAGAACCTCTGGGAATAACAAGGAGCTTGGCCTTATGGACATCCCAAGTGCCCAGACACTGCGAGAATGGAAACAACCCTTTGTAAGGGCGGTGGCTGGATCATGGCATGACGTCAAGGCAGCGCAAATTTGGATCATGGAAGCCATGAATCCAGAGATTCCCCAGGAGAGCCTCCAGACTGCCGGAGTCTTCATGCGTCTTGATATGATGATAGCAACGAATTTGTCTGATAATTTTGCCAACATGAAACGCATCCGTACTCTCTCGGTGCAACGCGCGCCCATTTCCTCTCGCAGCTCAACCGCATGGAACATTCGTGTCCGACTGAGCAACGCCTCCTCACGGGGCGCGAGATGATCCGTACCATTTGCGTCTGGTGTTCGGTCAGATCCGAAAATGGCCAGCGCTGGATATGCCGTGATTTTTCCAAGGTCACTATCGATCGCCAGAAGCCCAATCAGGACCTGCATTATTTTTACAATGAATGGATGGAGCGCCATCAGGAATTATACGGCCGCAGAGAACCTTCGGACGAAATGAAGGCTTCAATCCATGCGCATTTTTATGAACAGGTCAAGCAAGTTCCGAGGCTCGACGGGATCATCCAGTGGTGCGAGATATGAACAGACCCTCTCGGAACGGGAATGCGTTCCTACCAGTGGCTCCTGTGGCAGGTTGAGTTGCTCATGATGCGGGGTCGTGAGAAGTGGGCAATCCCCGAACACGAGTCGACCCTTAATTCTAGAAATAGACAGGCTTGCCTTAGCGGCGGGGTGACTGAGGGCGGCGGGGGCGGACGACAAGCCTCCGCGACGGCGGCGACAGCGCGCCGGCTAGGCTTGCCCACTGACAAGACAGCGAGCGGACGCACCAAAGGCGAGACGACCTGCACATACGTCAAGCAAGGCGAGAACTGTCCCGAGGCGGGACAGGGTTGCCCATGCAACCACAGGAAGCCCGAGACGCCAGCTGCTCCGGCTCAGCCGGTGGCGGGCGGGGCTAACAAACCAGCTGGCGGAAGAATGATCGGAGAGGCAGGAGCGAGAAACCAGGAAACAAGGGTCCAAAAGGGAAGGATCGGCCTCGCTCTTCGACTCCGGCGAATAAGTTTGGCAACTTCAATGCGCGACAACCGCGGGCGAGAGGCCAATCCGAGACCTCGCGAGAACGTCAGAGGAAGCTGGTGTGTTATGCCTTCTCGCGACCCCCGCAAATGTAAGGGTCCACGGAGCGGGTGCTGCAAGCAGCGTCGAGGCTTGACGGATGCCGAGAATATAAAGAGAGACAAGCACGAAGAAGCTCAGCTCAAGGCAGGATAGTCTCTTGGCTACCGACGGGCCACCAAGCAAGCCGAGTCCGCTGCTGCTAATGCCAGCAGTGCCGCGCCAGGGGAGACACCGCGCAGCCGAAAGTCAAGTCTGGGTCGTGACAGGTATAGAGAGGAGGGCAAAGGGAGATGAAAAGACAAGCCGTGCGACGTGTTCGCGAAAACAAGGGCCTGCTCGCGCGGCAAGGACTGCTGGTTCGCGAAGAGCACGCCTGGTCATCCGTGACGATGGCTGAGCACTGGCGGAGTTCGCGCCCGTGCCGAGACGCTGACGGGACAATTCTTACTCTTCGCGCTGATGCTCATTCACCTCGCCAAGAGGATGTCACGACTTCCGTGTCGGCTCAGCCGAAAAGGGGGAAAAGGGCTTCGGCCCACTGGATCAGCCAGTGTGCGCACCTGCGCATGTCCAGCCCCGCTGGCTAGAGGCTCCCATGGCCTTCAGACTGGTTCAGCTACCTTTTGACGGCTGAGAAATACCATGCGCGTGCCATGAGAATTAGTGAGTTCTCCGTGAAAGGAGTTCCCGCTGTCGAAACACAGAAGGCACGTGAGGCAAGGCTGACTAAGCTCGTTGCTATCTTCGTTCGGTTACAACCTCGTCCAAGGGAAGCCATTCCATTGTTTTGTGACGAACCCCATTTTCAAAGTTGCGTCAGGCCTGCGAAGACGGATCGGCGCGGCCTTCGCGTTCGAATACACCCTCAACTCGAGAGCCCACTACTGCTACTCGGAGGAAGGTGCGTCGCCGCAGTTCGAAGGAGCTGCCCTCGAGTGTAGACCATAGGTGGAGGTTCCCGAGCGCAGAAGATCGACATATGGCAACACAATGGAAAGCGTCGTCGATGCAAGCCCAGACTAGGGCGTCCGACCTCGCCGATGAAGTTTGGCATCTTTGGGTGGAATCCGAGAGAGGGGAAGCGCTTGTCCCTGGCGGCTCAGCCGCCGTGGGGCGCAAGGAGAGATCACCCGTGCACCTCGGGTCGCTTAGGTTCATAGTCGACACAGGCTGTGGACGCAATTTCAGCGCTGAGAAATATATTCGCGTTGCAGGCGCAATGGGAATGATCGGGCGTCTCGAGGAGTCGATCTGCTGGGGATTTCTCACGGGCCCTAGGTTCAGTTCGCGTCGCGTGCCCCAATTTTAGGGATGGAAAGTTTGAAACATTGGCCATGCCGGAAACACCGGCAGTGATCTCAGTGGGGGGGCGCTGCATGGGTCGCGGCTTTAGTTTCTTTTGACTAGCAGGCCATCGGCCCTACTTACTTCTGCCCAACGGTCATCGAGTGGACCTGCTCGTTGAGGGCAAGATTCTTTACTTGACCCTATCTGGCAGAGAGGCGCTGGGTCAGTGGATGCGTGCAGTTGCTGCCGGGAAGCCTGCTCTCGCGAGCGGTGGTGTTGCGTGACGTCAGGCGCCTAGACATTTCTGGATGATGAGTAATATGCGGGAGGCCCTCCGCCCCAATCAATCCAGAGTCGCGTTAGACTTGCATACGCAAGAGATGATTGGTAGCCATGGCTATGCGGACGGCAGACCGGCCGTGCGCGATAGTCCATTCCCGTCCGACGTAGACTCCATGGATCTCGTTACCTATCTCTATTATTCGCTTCAGAAAGTTCGTGGGTGCGGTTGGAATCGAACACCTACAAGCGTCAGGAGCTTGGTAAGTCCCTCATCTTCTCCCAACCACGACTCGGTCGTTTGTTGTACTACACCACGCCACGGCTTAGCCGGAGGCTGTGCGGCTGTGCATAAGAGCCCTTGCCTACACGGCCCCCGGGGATTTTTTCCTCACGACATGCGTCAAGGGCTTGATTTCAACGCAACTGCTGCAGCACCTGGTCAGAGGGGGGATGCAGATGAGGGCTCGGGTGGCGTTGACCTTGTTGACGTCGACGTGCCGCCCGATTCTGGCCCAGATGATGCAGAGGTTGAGGTGCCAGTCTCCGCGACTGAGCGACTCAAAATGAGCGCGGCCCCCCTTGCGCATTTGCTAACTCATGCTCCGAAGAAACCTTTCTGCTTAGTATGTAACCGGGCAAAGGCGTTCAGGCGCCAACAAAGAGAAGCGCGTAACAAAGGGCTCAGGGTACTTAGACGCTGCGCGAACCCCGTCACGTTCGGACACCTGACCACAATGGATCACTGGCTTGCGATGGACGACTTATCGTGGGTGCTCGATGACGAGACCGCGCGCGTGATTTTTCGCGACTGGGCTACAGATTTCCTTGCGGCTCAGGGTGTGCATGATACATGTGCGGTTCACGTGTGTAATTATTTGATCAACCTGAAAGCTGCGGGGGAGAACTTATAAACTTGTTAGACTGATGGTGCGATGGAACTCGCGCGTGCGTGCGTAGAATTAATGACAGCGCATCATCAAACCACCCCTGGTAATTAGAAGCTTGTGGCTGTTGCTGAACGGCCCAACGGAATCGTTCAGATGGGGCCCGAGCTGCGCTGATGCAGGACGGCCTTCCCCCGCCAAATTGGAAGCATGCCGTCCGATGTTTCTGTCTCTGTTACAGCGCTCGGATCCCTGAGGAGGGTGATTCGTCGTGGAAGCGCAGATTCGGACACGACTTTGCTGCTCTCGTGCGCTTCGTGCCCCCTCCAGAATCTCGATTTCGGATCGCCAAAACTGGCGGGCGGCGGCCTGCGCCATGGCATGCACGAGGCAGATGTGCAAGAATTTGGTTTCGGACATCACGGCATTTGCGAAGGGAATTGCTTGCGCACTGTTATCGGCGACCGCAGTCGTTTCCAGCACAGCGTTACCTCAAGGACCTCATGGAGCAGAAGAAACTCGAGTTCAACTGATACATCCCAATTCTACAGCTCTAGTTCTTGGTGCCAAAGTCTCGGCAGCATATGATATGACTACAGTCGCGGGCGGTTTTCTGGGGCCAGGTCAATGGCGTGGATTTCGCACAGGGCTCAGACTGGCACTGCTCTCAGGCACTGCGGGCCAGCTCTGGCCTCGTCCGGGTCTGGTGTTGAGGCAAGGTCTCAGCATGCATGGTGGGGTTATCGATTCGGACAATCGTGGAGAACTTTCTGTTATTCTGGATAATCGAGGCAGCGGTCGCGTCACGTGCCAGCGCGGAGATCGGATTGCACAATTCATGGCCATGCCAACTTCGAGGGCTCGGATACATATCGAAAGAGAGATAGACAACAATTGGAAACCTCGTGGCGATCAAGGCTTTGGCAGCACGGGAAACAGTGCAACGGGCTGGAACGATGCCTCCGACATCGGCGCCCATGTACCTGACTCACGCAGGCCGTCGGCCATTTGTGGGAAGATGGAGACGGCGACGCACCCTGGCGCGGAGGTTGCTCATGCACCGGACTCAATCAGGCAGGCGGCCATGTGTGGGAAGACGGAGATGGCGGCCACGTCAGGAGGGGAAGTTTCGGATAATCTACGGTCATGCTCGAAATGCAAGAAGCACGGAGGAGATCGAGAACATAGCAGACTTCCAGGGACATGCAAACTGGCTCGATCGGCATCGAAGGCGCCACCAATAAGACCAAAGGCAACACCAGCTTCAAGCGCTAAAGCAAAACCTGCAGCAGCACAGGCGAGAGCAGTTCCAGCAGCACCTCAGGTACTTCCAGAACCTCAAGGACAGCCTCAACAACTTGCACCACCGAATCCAGCGCCCGATCCACGACCAGTATAACATTCGGACGGGAATATTCTACTACGACCGTCAAATTCGCAGTCAACATCGCCAGAAGGGTTAGACGGGCAGGCTACGACCCGACCAGTTCAACCGCTGCAGCGACCGGCCAACAAAATTGTGAAGACGAGGAAGTCCTGCGACAGACTCAAGCGTGTTAAGGTGGATGATTGCACATTCAACGTTCACGAGTAATTCAAGACCTAGTATCATATTCGGCTGGCGAGGCTTCTGGCAGACATGGCAGGACAACGCGCAGGCACACTTGCGGAACCTACAACGAGACAGGAACTCGGCCTCGGCAGCAACTCCGACGGGACATCACTAATACTCATGGAGATCCTTAGGCCGTTGATAGACGTGGACTCTTTGCACACTCAGGCCTGACAGTTTGGAGACATCGGCTACGACATCAGTCGACAACAGCACTTTCCGCAATGCGTTTATCGGTGCGGACTTGGACAAGTGGGAAAGCTCAGCCTTGAGACGTCTGAGCGAGCTTACACAGGCCCGGTAGCATCATCATATCCGGAATCACACGTGGCTCATTGTTGCTCAAAGACATTGGGCACCAGCGAAGATCGAGGAGTATCCAGAGAGACGCATACTTCCAAGGCTCAAGCTCATCACGGTACCATCGGCCTTCAACTTCAACAAGTCGCGGCAGCAGCTCAAGGAGATGGAGTCGGAACGCTATCGGTTACTCAAGGGTCTACACGAGCGACTATGGCATGAGCAGTTGCCTGGTATGGAAAAATGCATGAGACGACTTGGAGTTCCCGATAAGTGCATGGAGATTGCAGGGCAAGTTGTTTCAGGGTGCGAGGAGTGCAGTGATTGGGCACCCATCGCGGCAAGACCTAAATACTGAGCAGAACTTACCGGCTGGTTTGGACATGTCTTGGTGTGTGACTTAGTGTTTATATGTAGCAAAACCTTCATCATCATGGTGGATGAAGCTATCAGGTGCAAGAGATTCGAAGTGCTTCTGAAGAAGGATGCCTACCATATTGCACAGGTAATGTTGAGAGGTTGGTTTCGGTACGTTGACCACCCAAGTGCAACAAGTTCGACCAGGGAGGAGGCATCATATCGGACGATTTCGCGGTGGTATGCGATCGCTACAGCATTCGCGGACAGCTTGCAGGATCGGACGACTCCGGCAAGCACGCCACCACAGGATTGGCAGAACGACGCATTGGGTTGGTCAAGGTTTCGTTCCTCAAGGTCAAGGCTCAAGTGGCTAAGCCAGGACTCATAGTTGAGGGCGAGGATATAGTTTTCGAATTCACCATGTGTCAGAATTTCTTGTTGGAGTATGGAGGTTGCAAACCAGCCTAGTGCTTGCAAGGTATCAGTGCCGGAGGACTGCTTGATCGCAGCTCGGACTCTACGTTGGCTATTGATGGAGCTCGAGAATCTACTCTGGACGCCTTCGTGACAGACCTGAGGCTGCGCATGATGGCGAAGAGCGCAGTGCAGAAGGCATTCATCTAGCGGCGAATCGCAGAAACCAACAACGCCAGAGTGCAGATCCTCTCGGACGTGGCAAAGCTTCGACCTCTTCAAGAATTTGTTGACCTTTCTCAAGTACCAGATCGCAAGGGTCAATCAGGATGGCGAGGACCATGCGACTTGCTGGACATCAATGTGAAGGAGAACGTGGACATCGTCAAACATCAATCCATGCCATACATCGTACCCTTACGACACATACGACCACATCGGGCACGCTCATATCTTGTGACGCTGTCCTCTCCACCCACACTCTTGCTGACTGAAGGAGAGGGCAAGTGGATAGACAACCTACATGATGGCGTCTACTCCTCCTTGCATCACACGTTGGACATTGTGGACGGACAGCAGCCCGGTTCAGTCGTTACTACTGGGATGGGCCACGACGCGAATGGAATGCAGGTGGCGGTACCCAGTGACTTTGAAATGAACGCACCAGAGATATTTCAGTTGGCTTCGAGCATAAGAATATGTGAATCGCTCCTGCAGATCGCGGCCCCCAGAGCCACCATATACGGCACGCAGTTGCATGACATCAGCACATGTCACGGCATCGGCAACGGTATCCTTCTGCTGTGGCTACGTCGAAACAGGCTTAGTTACATTGCGCGGCAGGTGGACCTGGCTTTTACGTTACGTTTGGCTACTAGTGTTCTAGATACTCCGAAATCGTTTTCGTTCTTTATCTTCGTATCGGATCAGTATGAAGAGACCGCGGTCCAGGACTTGGTGCCAGACATGTCGGACGTTTTGGCTATTGAGGAGATCGATGATGTTCCCTGGGCACCACCTACGCAGCTACTTCCACCGACGCCCCCGACAGGGTGGTGGAAACCACCCGGATATGAAGATATACCGATGCAACAGGGAAATGATCAGGAGCCTCCAGCACCTCCTCAGCAACCAGTAGTTCGGTAGATACTAAGACAAGCACAAATACTTGTATCGGCGCTACCAGGAGAGCGACCTTCGGAGCTCCTGGACAGCACGCTGGAGACAATATCGAGGACTGGATCGTCCATCTTGGCGTCGGCTGCAGACGGGGCTCCACCTGGGCGCCCGGATGATCAACCAGAGCAAGCAGCACGACAACCACGGCAGAAGAGATGGGCATCCATGGACAAGGACGTAGACCTTTCGGATGAGTTGTTTCGACCTCTTGACAGCCGCGCGTCCAGAGCAGCATCACCTGCTTAATGGAAGAACGTGTCCGTCCCAGGATCACCGATAGCGGTCGACCCTCCGAATAAGAGTCCAGATGTACCACCATCACCTGTCCCGGACACGCCAGGAGCGTCGACATTAGCGCTGCCGAGATCTCACGATGACGACATATCGCTGACATAGACTTCGAAATTTGGGCGACAAGTCACGACGACACCTATGAGGCCTCGGCGGCAGCAGATGAAGTTCGACGACACGGTTGCAGGTTCCCGATATGAAACATCTACCAGCAGCGGACTTGTGCTACCTGTTGCAGAACACCAAGAGTGCGATCGCAGCAGAAGCAGACTACGCGAAGCACACGAACCAGATCGCGAGTGGGAACGTCAAGAGCAGCACAGTTTCATCGCCACTATCAGCGACCGCACCCTGGACGATGCACCAGGACAAGCAGACACTACATTAGAATATCCTCAACATGGTGATAGATCGTGGTCGACCTATTGGCCAGACAAGGGAGATCCTAACAGCAGCGGGTAACACCAATTACCACCCGGTCGCGATGATGATCGCTCGCGCTCGGTACACTTACCTATTCGAGAGAAGGGGTCTTCACCAGCTGCGACTATCCAGTATTCTGAGCAGGAGAAGGACGACGACGCGACAACCGATTATAAACCTTAGCGCGACGATGATCGGTCCAGATCGGAACGGGGAGATGATCATTGCGGAGTCAAGATGGGATATTCTTTTAATTGCTCAATGACACAAGATCTGCTTCACGAATTGGTTGCAGAACACTTTTCAATCAGACGGAGCAGTTCAATATCGACGATGACGACCTTGCGGCAGAGTGGACTAGACCACAAGCCCGTATGATATTCCCCAGACCTTTCGAGCGATATCAATGTTTCTATATTGACGCTGCCACTGGCGAGTGTCTTGCCGCGGCTTCCGACGCGTTGATTCTCGGCCCAAGAGATCTTGCAGCACACTTCCACTTGGTCGATGAAGCATACAGGAAGGATATCAAGCTGTTCGTGGATGTCCATGTCTGGAAACCTATGTCCATCAGCAGATGCCCCCGACATCCAGTTGATTGCGTATGGGCTCGCAAATAGAAGCAGATCAAGGTTGGCACCGAGCTCAAGTGGACCGTCAAGAGCAGACTCTGTGCACGAGGATTTCCTGACAGCCAAGGCGCATCACTGCCGGGGAAAGCTTCCACAGCGACGATATTTCCCCAACGGCTACTCATTTCTCTGGCGGCTATCTGCGACTTCACGCTTGAGGGCTGGGACGTTACAGGAGCATTCCTGAAGTGTCCACCCTTCATTCAGATGTGCGACATATTTAAATAGCGCGGCATCAAGTCACCAGAGCGGCAGGCATTCATTACACCACTGGCCAAATCATGGAGACACCTTCGCGACATTGATGGAGCTTCTCGCGTGGCGCAGTCAGGCTGCGCACATTTGCGGGCGCCCGAGTGTTTGAAGGGAATGTGTGGATTGGATGATGCACCGCTGGCGTTTGAGGTGGTCATGCAGATGTTCATGACTGAGACACTTAGTGGCACACCTTCGGCGTTTGATGATTGTTTCTATTTCTGGATGGCAGGGCCCGGCGAACTCAAAACTATCGCAGACTCTTACATGGGCGACAACAATAATGCGAGTCTTATCCCATGGTTGAATGAATATTCGGGGAAGTTCTCGACGCGCTTTGGAGGGGCTACGCGGCAGCAGCCACCTATGCTACATATTGGAGTTCAGCACGAGAAGACGGACTTTGGTATGAAGTTGTCAGAAGCTGCAGCCAATTCCATTCAACAAAGCGCGAGCTCAGCAAGACGACCCACCGCTCACGAGGCAGGAGTTGGCTGCATTCAGAGGACTTCTCGGTGGATTGCCATGGTTATGTCTGAAGAGATTGCACGCCATTGCAGACGCGGTGATTGTCCGGCAGAATACCCAGTCGGCAACCATCAAGCACATCAAGATGGCAAACGCGTTGCTGGCTCGAGTGAAGAAATGCGCAGATGGCGTTGGTATCTACTTTCCATGGCTGGCGCCTCCATGCGCGATCGACACTGCGACGGATTCCAGCGGGGCTACCTCGGGTTGTTCGCATGCTCAGGAAGCAGAATTGATTATTTTCGGCGCGGGCAAGGAGATATCAGTTGCGCGCGTAACATCTGTTCATCATCAACAAGTTCAAGACTCAAAGGGCCAGCTCAGTAACATCATTCATATCATAGCTTCGTTGCCACACAAGGCCAAACGAGTTTCGGGAAGCACATCGCGCGCAGAGACGTTGGCAGGCGTAATTGGCAAAGAGTTGGATCAGATGGTAACAGTGCGTTTGACAGAGCTATTCGCGCCCGGTATTCAACTTCCATTGACTACGCCATGTTCCATGAACAATCTGACCAATATACAGTACAATGCCGAGTTTATGGTTCCCATAGACCACTGAACAGATTGTAGGGGTTTCTGTGACTTGGGTCTTGGTTTGAAAGGTCTACCTCAGGATCAACACCAGCGTCTATATGTACTGTCAGTTCGTGAAGACAGACGTCGAGGATATATTCGATGGTTGTTCTGGTGTCCTACTACGGCTATGGTGGCATATGGACTGACCACGAATATGTTATCTGAAATATTGTATGATCTGATTGCTTATGGTTATTGGCGTGTGGAGACACAGGGAATCGAGTGTTTGGTTGCGACGATCGACGCCTCAGCCATCACAGTGCCCAAGACCGACCTTATACATATGAAAC
>CAUYUJ010018810.1:19970-62470 GCA_963575745.1 Prorocentrum cordatum | reverse complement strand
GGATGGCCCGGGACGGCCCAGATCCGCGGGGGGGCAGGACGCTCGGGAAGGAAACGGAGAGACAAAACCAATGGACCACGAAAAGCCGAAGGTAGGAGTCAGGGAATGACGACAGCGGAGAGTCAGGAGGAACAGAAAGGGAGTGACTTTTCAGAGGGCAGCACCTCGGTCCGAACTCGCAAGCTCTGAGCCTCCCAGGTAGGTCCCAAAGACGAGGCAAGAAGCGCGGAAACCATGGCCAAGATGTCGCGGTATTTGTTGATGCCGACCTTGGTCATGGTCCGTGTCAGCCGCCGCGCGGGTCTGGGTCTTGTGGGGGCCCCACCACTGAGGGGAGGTGGCTTCGACCCACCCCACATGCTGGGGGTACACAGGCGATTGATGTGCCAGTGGCGCGGACGCACCCTGACGGGCGTGCGCCGCTGCCGTCGTTACCCTTACTTTCCCGCCCGACCACCCCCCGGGTAACAACGGCTACCTGGAAGAGGGGGGGGAAAAAAAGAAACAAAGCAAAAACCTGATATCCGACGTTGCGACCACATTGCAACTTCACGAGAAATCGCGACTGTAGCCTCAGACCCCATCTTTCTGTATCATGTCTCCTTCAGCCGGATCGATCCGTGGTGGTCACGAGCCCCGAGGCCAGGCGAAAACGCACAGTGTGAAACAAATGCGACGCTCAGATCGCAGGGTCGTCCGAGATCTGGGTCCTGGGGTCGGAGGATCGCGCCGCACCGCTGAAACATTCCCGATGCGGCTCGACGTGGATCCCGATGTTGTCACCACCGACGGTGCCGATGCATCGCCGACGTTGCCGACGCATTGCCGATGCATCTGAGGTGCACTGGTGATGCGGCGCCATTCTCCGACCCCGCCAACAACACCGCGAAACATTGCAGCCGGAGCCGTTTTTCGCGCCGGGTCGATCTGCCAAGGTCCCGACCCCTGTAACCGGGCGACAACGCCCAGACATGTCGGGGGTGAACAGACCTCCCAACAGTGACACGTCGATTAGTGAATTGTCCGTTTTCGGTTCTCGAGAGGGCGCCGTGGCCGTTCCTTTCCAGGCCTGCGCCCGCCAGGTCTGGGCCTCAGGTCGTTCTCACTAAACCGCGTTTTGCGAAAGGGGGGTCTGTCCATCCCCGAACATGATGCGTTTTGACTTTCTGTTCCAACGGGGCCCCTGGAATCGGAGGGCACCAACTATACACCATCACCGATCCTGGCCCAGGATCACCCTGGGCGCAGGATCGGTGTATACGCCCTCCTGCCTTGCGCAAGAAGGCATATACACCGATCCTGGGCCCAGGGTGATCCTGGGCCAGGATCGGTGTTGGTGTATAGTTGGTGCCTTCCTACAAGGGGCCAGCGCCTCGTCCCGGCCCGTCTTTGGACCGTCCGGGGGCACGGCGGGGGCCCACGGGGGGCCGGAAGCCGGCCACGGACCTCCCGCCCTGAGGCTGCCGCGGCGCGAGCACGTCTGGGTCGGGGACTGCTCGAGGGGCCCCTGGCCCAAGGCGCCCCTAGTTTTTCGCTCCAGCTCGGAGCCTCGGGGGCCCCCTGGGCCTCGCGAGGGGCGCTGTGGAGGCGGGGGGGGCCCCCCTTGGAGATCCTGGAGGCGCCTTCGGCCAGGGGCACGCTTCGCAGCTCCCGACTGGGGGGGGGCGCCGGCAGGCGCGCGGCCCGCGGGTGCCCCCCGATGCCCCCCAGAGGCTTCCAGAGGGTCCAAGAGGTTTCCATGAGCGCTCCCCAGATGGCCGCAGGAGGCAAAACCAATGCTTGTCCATGTGTTTTTCGGTGTTCTCGAAGAGCTCGACTTTTCGAGTTTCGGGCGCTCCACGACGTCTCAACAGGCCCCCAAGACCGCCCCTAGACGGCCCAAGAGGGCCCCAAGACGGCCGAAGAGAACCCCAAGACGGCCATAAGAGGGCCTCAGTCTTATTGTAAATTTCACACAAACCGCTTCCTCGTCAAGGCCGGCGGCGTGTTAAATCTGTGTTCATTTGTTGGGGCTCTGAGGCCTGCCTGGGAGTTCCATTGGCGCCCCTTTGGGCCCTCCCAGGCCATCCTCTGAAGCTCTCGTGGGGGCCCCTGGGAGTTTCAGGAGAGCCCCAGGAGGCTTCTGGAGGCCCTGGAGGTGGCCCGCAGATCTCCAGAGTCCGGAGGCCCCGGAAAAACAGAACACGCCCCAGAACGTGCAATCGTCCGTTCACGTCCACAGACGACGACCACCACCACCACAACCACCACGACCACTACGACGACCACCACGACGATCATCGCGACGGCGGCGGCGGCGGCCCGCGGGGGCGGCGGCGGCGGCGGCGGCGACGGCCTGCCGGCCCAGAGTTTCGGGGGCCCTCCCAGGCCAGAAGCCTTTCAGCTGCCCCCAGGAAGACCCGAGAGGTTCCCAAGAGGCCCTCGGTAGGCACGACTATGTCACGCGCCCGTGCTCGATAGCGCTGTCAAAGATCTTCCCACGCGCCCGCGGCCTGGGCTAGAACCTGAGCGCGCGCGAAGCGCGCGTGATGGTTCTAGTATATATATATAGAGACATACATACATACAAATGTGTGTATCCCTGTCTCTGTCTCTCTGACTATGTATATGTTCTCTCTCTCTCTCTATTTTTTTGTTTCTCTCTCTCTCTCTCCCTTTATTTATCTCTCTGTCTCTCTATCGCTCTCTCTCTCTATATCTTTACTATTATCGTACTTTGTCTCTCTATCACCCACTTTCTGGATGTCCGAATCAATCTATCATATATCACATGTTTACCGTACGCACAAAGTATGCATGGTGGATTTTCATATGAACATATACGTATACCGAATTGAACTGTGTATACATCTATACATGCGTACACTCAAACATACAAACAATCATACACACATGTTCCTAGTTACGTACGCACATGCATACATATATATGTATATACATATATTTACGTATACATATAAACTCACACACATACCTACATACATACACACATACAAACAGGCAGACAGACAGACAGAGAAGCACGCAGACAGACAGACAGACAGACAGAGACAGATAGACATACATGCATGCATGCATGCATACATGTATTCATATATACATACATACAGGCAGTCAGGCAGACAGACATGCAAACATGCATACATGATTATAAACATATTTGAATATACATTGACATACATGTTCATGTAAATGTACATCGACATATGCATATACATGCTTAAGTACAGTTGTATATTTGTATAACGATTTTTATATGTATATTAATAATACGTACACATATGTGTATATATCTATGTGCCCAAATGAACATGCATAGCAAATATCTAACCTCCTCCTCCACCCGTCTACTTACTCCTCCCTTCTCCCACCCTCCTCCTCACTCCCCCTTTCTCCCCCTCTCTCTTTTTCCTTCCTCTTTCCCTTGTCCATCTTCCATCCCGCCCTTCCAATATCATTCGCTGTTCCGCCGCGCGCCTTGCGCTCGCGAGCACCGGCCCCGGATGGAGGCGAGCAACCACGGGCTGATGGAGCCGCTGTCTTTCCACCAGGCTGCGGGAGTGCCCTGTGGCCACGGGGCGCTGTGAGGATGCGTCCCTGATATGTCGTGATGACTGTCTCCGCTGCGACATACAGGCGAGTTTATATGTAATGTCGAGGTCCAGACGTTCCGAGGGAATGGCACCGACCGAGCCACGGACGACAAGATGCACGAGGAATCGAAAAAACGATTCGGAGAGGAGACAGGACATGACAGCCAGCAGATGTAAGAGAGAACTGGAGCCCCACAGTGACGAGAAGGGGAGAGGAGGGCGGAACCCGAGGCACCATCAACCGTGTAAGGCACCTCTACGAATGATTGTGGCATCTTTCTTCCCGCATGGTCCCCGCCAGTTTGCACGCGTTTTGCGACCATCATTATGTATGACGTTTCCCTGGCATGTTGGCCTTGCGTTCGAGGTGTTTCATGGGTCTTGCACGGCGTCAGACCTGGAAAGTCAGAGGATATTCCGGCAACACACATCGACGGCATTATGTCGAAGTCAGTCTTTGGTAGCACCTGCTCCTCTCAAGTACGAAGATCAGACTGGTCATGTTTGTGGGGTCTCCCGTGGCGCTTTTGTAGCGTAGCCGGTCGCAGGCCTTTTTTATGTTCGGACGCTGAGTGCGCAACCTACAACCTTTTATATTCGGCCTTATAATGTTCAGGCCGCTTTGTGTAGCCGCCGAGGGTGGAAATGCTGGCGCAATTATTAGTGGGCATATTTACGCGCGGCGGCAGCCGAGAGCATAATTTTTGGCACAACTACAGCAGGCTGTTTTGATTTCGGCAACCGAGTCCGCAAACAACAGGCAATGTGTTCTTGATGCTTCGCGTAACCCCACCAGCGCCCCAGACTGCGCCTTGTCGCTGGAGACGATGGCTTACCGAAAGAGGCTGCCTGCCGCCCCTCTCCTGCTCATTCCAAGGCTGCGACGGTTAGTCGCCCCCCTTCTCCTGATAGCATACCTACTGTGCCTGTCCCCCTATCCTCCAGTGAAGCGGCGGTTAGCTGCGCTCCCTGTCTCTCCCCCCCTGCCGCCTCGACTGCTGTCATCCTGGAAGCGACGGTTAGTCTCCCCACCGTGGAGGACTACACAGCAATGCCAGCAACTCCCTCAGCAACTCCCCGCCAGCACAGCAGGCGATCGCCCCGTGGAGGACCATGCGCTTCCTGATGCGTCTCTGACCCCCCCCCCAAGGACATCCAGCGAACGAGCAACCTACTCAGCAGACACCCGACAACCAGCCCTCTCCCCACGCTCCCGTTGGCTGCCCCCCTCCCACACCCTCTCCGACTCTGACGCCCAATGAAGTTCGTCACTTCACACAGGACGACGACAACACGCTGCAGCCCGACATTCCTGACACGAATGCCCACGCTGACGCCCAGGCATCACCTTCTCTCACCCCCACTGCCGCCATTGACCCGAACGCTGCCCTCCTTGGGACGCAGCAAGCCCTCAACGCTCCACAAAGCCTTCCACTCCCAGCCCCCACTGAGCAGGAGGTCACATTCGCCCGACCTGCCAGGGCATTTCCGCGATTTGCCGTCCTCTCGTTTTTTCATTGTTTTTTCGCGCTCTTTCCAGTCTTTTCGTGCCATTTTCGTGTTTTTATAAGCTCCGAGAAATGTTTTTTCTATTTTCCGGGGCTCCGGAGGCGCTCTGGGGGCGCCAAAAGCCATCCTTTTTTGTCCCAGGGGCCGCAGGGACGGAAAAATAAATTTGCCGGGCCTCGAAACATGCTTTTTCGGCTCCCCGGGCCTCCAGAGGCACTCTTGGGGCGCCAAAGCGGATTTTTCTGGCTCCGGGGGCCGCAGGGACGGAAAAATCAATTTTCGAGGCTTCGAAAACATGTATTTTTGGGTTTCCTGGGGCTCCGGAAGCGCTGTGGGGGCGCCCAAACAGATTTTGTTTTGCTCCGGGGGCCGCTGTGACAGACAAATCAATTTTCCATTCGTCGAAATATGTTTTTTCGGTTTCCTGAGGCTCCGGGGGCGCTCTGGGAGCGCCAATACGGATTTTTTGTTGTTCCGAGGGCCGCAGGGACGGAAAAATAAATTTCCCAGGTTTCGAAACATGCTTTTTCGGTTCCCCGGGGCTGCGAAGGCGTCGCGGGGGCGCCAACAACAACATTTCTCTCCTCCGGGAGCCGCGGGGACGGAAAATATAATTTTCCAAACTTTGAGACATGCTTTTTCCCCATATCCTAAGATTGGGGCTCTTATTCCCCCCCCATATCCTAAGATTGGGGTTCTTGTTATTCCCCATATCCTAAGATTGGAGTTCTTGTTATTACTCTGACCGCGCCAGAAGAACACGCACACACCACCTCCCCCTCCACTCACTCATCACTCAGACTCACTCATCACTCATACTCACTCATCATTCAGACTCACTCATCATTCATACTCACTCATGCTCAGTCACCACTCAGACTCACTCATCACTCAGACTCACATTGCTCAGGCTTACTCATCACCCAGACTCACTCATCACTCAGACTCCTACACTCATCACGCTCACTCAGACTCACTCATCGGATCACTCACAAACACACGCACGCACGCACGCACGCACGCGCACGCGCACGCGCACGCGCACGCGCACGCGCACGCGCACGCGCACGCGCACAACACACAACACACACACACACACGCGCACAACACACAACACACAACACACACACACACACACACACGCACACGCACACGCACACGCACACGCACACGCACACGCACACGCACACGCACACGCACACGCACACACACACACATAATGCGGAGGATGTCTCAGGCGATTACCTCGTTTCAGCACTCCTAAGGGGCGCGGCGGGGGGGGGTATTGTACGGGCCCCGTTATCCCCCAGTGTGTGGGGATGTCTCAGGCGGTTTGGCCATCATGTTGCTGAGCATCTCTCACTTTCGGAGCAGATTTGAAGGATGTCTCAGGCGATTTGCTGGTTTCAGTGCTCCCAAGGGGCGCGGCAAGGGGGTATTGCACGGGCCCCGTTCGCCTCCAGTTTGTGGGCATGTCTCAGGCGGTTTGGCCATTCGGTTGCTGGGCATCCGTCGGTTTTGGTGCAGTTTGGGGAGGATGTCTCAGGCGGTTCGCTGGTTTCAGCACTCCTACGGGGGGCGGCGGGGGGTATCTCACGGGGTCCCATTCGCGCAATGTTGTGGGGATGTCTCAGGCGATTTGGCAATTTTCTGGCCCAGCATCTCTCGCTTTCGCAGCAGATTTGAAGGATGTCTCAGGCGATTTGCTGGTTTCAGTGCTCCCAAGGGGCGCGGCGGGACGGTATCTCACGGGCCCCGTTCGGACAATTTTGTGGGGATGTCTCAGGCGGTTTTGCCATTTTTTGGCCCAACATCTCTGGCTTTCGGAGCACACGAACAGGAGAGGGAGGAGGAGGAGGAGGACGAGGAGGAGGGGGAGGGGGAGGAGGAGGACGACGAGTCTGAGGAGGAGGAGGAGGAGGACGATGACGATGAGGAGGAGGATGAGGAGGAGGAGGAAAAGGAGACGAGCATGAGCACGATGATGATGATGATGATGATGATGATGATGATGATGATGATGATGATGATGATGATGATATGATGATGATGATGATGATGATGATGATGAGGATGAGGATGAGGATGATGATGATGATGGTGATGATGATGATGATGATGATGCTGATGCTGATGATGATGCTGATGCTGATGAGGATGAGGATGAGGATGAGGATGATGATGAGGATGAGGATGAGGATGAGGATGAGGATGATGATGATGATGATGATGATGATGATGATGATGATGATGATGAAGGTGATGATGGTGATGATGGTGATGATGGTGATGTGCATGAGCAGGAGCAGGAGCAGGAAATGGAGGATGATGATGAGGAGGAGGAGGGGGAGGAGGAGGAGGAGGAGGAGGGGGAGGGGGATGAGGACGCGGGCAACTCGGGTGGCCAGGGCCAGACGATCGAAGTTCGAGGCTCCAAGGCACTAGTTTTTACTCAGGCGCTTCCGCCTCACTCTCCTTCGCTCTCCACTCTCCTTCATTCAGATTCACGCGTGCTCAGATTCGGTCACACGCAGACTCACTTGCACCCAGACTCGCTCATACTCAGATTTTAATTCATTCACACGCAGACTCACACTCAGAAGCACTCATACTCAGACTCGCTCTTGCTCAGACTCATCATCCCTTGGTCCGCTCATACGCAGACCGGCTCACACTCAGACTGCCTCACAGCCGTACCCAGTCACACTCGATTCACTCGCACTCAGATTCATTCACATTCACACTTTCTCACACTCAGACCCACTCAGGCCCAGACTCACTCATGCTCAGACTCATCATGGTCCGATCTGCTCAATCACAGAGTGGCTCACACTCAGACTCGTTCACTCAGACCCACCCACACTCAGACGCACTCGCGCTCAGATTAACTCTCATTCTGAATCCGTCGCTATCAGACTTGCGATTGGCTCGCACCCATACTTGCACATTGTGGGAATGTCTCGAGCGAGCGGGTCGCCCTCGCACACAGGCGTTTTTTGACGTGTCAAGAGAACGAGATGCACATAGGGGGAGCCCGCATTGCCCCCCCCATGTACTGCCCCCCGTGCATTGCCCCCATGTGCTGCCCCCATGTATTGCCCCCAAGTGCTGCCCCCATGCATTGCCCCCATGCATTGCCCCCATGTGTTGCCCCCAAGTACTGCCCCCATGCATTGCTCCCATGTGTTGCCCCTATGTACTGCCCTCGTGTACTGCCCCCACGTAGTGCCCCTATGTATTGCCCCCATGTGCTGCCCCCATGTATTGTTCCCCTGCCCCCATGAGTTGCCCCCAACTATTGCCCACCGACGCCGACCCCTCCATCCAGCCACGCGGGCGCAGGGGAGAAGTAAGACCGTTCGGGCCCCCTCATTCTGATTTAGCTTTGACCAACGCACAGCTGAAATTTCACATGCCCAAGGCCACGGCAGCAACTGCTGACCGTTAGGCTGTTCCCCCCAAGCCGTTCGTCGGTTTGAATATAACACATGCTCCTCCCCGTCCTCTCCTCCCGCTCCCTCTCTACTTTCTCCTCTCTCGTCCCTATCCACGTCTCCCGCTTCCCTCGTCGGTTCCTCCTGTCTCTCGCGCTCTCTCTTCTCTCGCCCTCCCTGGGTGCACCTGGCGCTGATCGGCGTGCAACTGTCGCCGCTTTCTTGGGCCCTTCGAGGTCCAGCGGAGTGGCTTCCTGTGCAGAGCCAAAATCGACCTCGCCTTTCCTGAGTGGTGCCAGGCGTGCAACCGTCGTTGCTTTCCTGCGCCTCTTGGGGGTCCGGCGTAGTGACGTACTATGCAGTTCCATGTTAGAGCCTGCCTCTGATTGGTAGTGCTAGACGTGCCTGCTTTGGCACCCTGGAGGCGCCAATATAGCCTTCGGGCCGTGACGGACAGCGCCTCAGCGGCCCACGAGGATCCCTGGGTGAATCCTCGACGGCGCCAGCACAGCCCAACATCCCCCCGAAACCCAAGCCACTTTGGCCCAAGCCTATGTAGCTCAGGAGCACGGTGTCTGAAGCCATTTTGCCCTAAACCGATTCCTCTCGCTTCGCGGGGTGCACGTCCGGAGCACGTACAGTCCAGCCGTTGTGGGGCCTTTTGGGGGCCTCCCGGGGGGTTCTTGGAGACCTCTTAGGGGCTTCCCGGGGCCTCTTGGGGGCCTCCTGGGGGCCTCTTGGCGGCCTCTCCGTAGCCATTTTGGCTCAAGATGGTGTGCTCGGGAGGCTTTCAGCCTCCGTGCATTCACGAGAGCTGCCGCTGCAGCAACCTCCAGTGCCCTTGTGGGCTCGTGTCGGCGCGTGGGGCGCACCGATGGCGGGCGGCGAGAACGACTGGGAGGTCAAGGGTGGCGGTCGGCGCAAGAAGAAGCAGAAGCCGTCTCTGGTGTGGACTGTCGGAGGCAAAGGCGGTGGCTCGTCCTGGGTGGGGGCGGGCCCGAGTGACACATGGACGTGCGGGACATGCGGTACAGGTGCGAACTGGAGTACGCGTACGTCCTGCCGTGCCTGTGGTGCGGATCGCCCTGGGTACAAAGGCAAGGGCAAGGTCACGTTCACGCCTGAGCTGGGGCAGTGGTCCCGCACCTCCTTCCCACCGGTGGCTGCCAGGCCTTGGCGTGCGGCCGCGGAGGCCAAGGCGCCTACGGCTTTGCAAAAGCTGGAGGAACGCAGAAAGGTCCTGGTCCAGTGTGCCAAGGACTGGGGGGGTGACGCGCCTCACCTCGACCAGGCGGTGGCCGACATCGACAGGCAGATCCTGGACGCCAAGGCGGAGCGCACGCAGGCGAAGCCGTTGTCTGGCCAGCTGCGAGAGGCACAGGTCCAGCTGGGGCAGATCGACAAGCAGTTTGAGCGCTTGGCCGAGACCGAGAGGAAGGCCAACCAGATGCTGCTCGAGGTCAAGAAGGAGAGGGATGAGGCAACGAAACGCAAGGAGGAGCTGGCGACCACGATCCTGGAGCTCCAGGGGAAGATTGCGGTGGCGGGCCCAGTGGCCCCAGCCTCGAACCTCGACGTCATCCGAGTGCAGTTGGAGTGCATCGCCAAGTCCGTCGGCAGTGACATCCAGTCCCTCGGCCTCGATTTCGCCACGCTCGAGTCCCTCCTGGAGGCCAAGGCTAAGGAAGGGGCAGCAAAGGCTGAGGCTGCTAATACTGGTGCTGCTAAGCAGCCTGGTCAGGCTGACGACGGGGGCGGACCAGAAGACGAATCCATGGGAGACATCGCGGGGGCTGAGGAGTTGCCACCAGGTGTCACCGAGTCTGAACGTAAGTGGCTCAACGGGCAGGAGCCAGTGCCCAACCAGGAGGAGAACCCGCACTTGTTCAAGCGGTACCAAGAGGTGCTCATGTCGGTGCACTCCTGCCAGTTGGCCAAGAGGCAGCGGAAAGGGTAGGTTGCCGTGCGACCTCTTGTTCCTGGTGCTCAATGGGACCCACCTCGGCTACCCCGAGTCGCCGTGGAGAGGCGCGGTGCAGGTGCAGCTGCGCCAGAGCGGGAAGACCCTCCCTTGGGACGACAGCCGCTGGAACCCTGAGGGGTGGGAGGCGGAGTTCGGGGGCAGCGAGAGTGAAGGGCACCGACGTGACGTAGTGCAGATGGATGATGAGCGAGGCGGGCGCGGAGCAGCGGGAGCCAGTCAGAGGGCGGGAAGTGTGGCCAGGTCCACGCCCGCGGGGCCTGTGCGCGGCCCACGGCCTGCGGCATTGGCGAGGAGTGAGCACGGCGTTTTGAGGGCGGGAAGTGTGGCCAGGTCCACGCCCGCGGGGCCGTTGCGCGGCCAAGAGCCCGCGGCAATGGCGAGGAGTGAAGAATCATGGGAAGGACGAGCTGGCTTGAGGGCGGGAAGTGTGGCCAGGACCACGCCCGCGGGGTTGTCGCGCGGCCTTGAGCCTGCGGCGATGGCGAGGAGTCAGGGGGCAGACTCGGGCCAGTGGCGAGGATACGCGAGGGTCCTGCATGACCACCGCCTGAGGAGGCTCCTGGTTGACAAGGCGAATGACGACAAGCAGGTGGTCATTGTGTGGACTTTCAACGGCTCGGGATGGGGAACCATCAGAGAGAAGCTCTTGGAGAAGAAGGTGGGGCCGCAGAAGCACCTCTACGCCTTCCAGGAGCACCGTTTGAAAGAGGACCAGTGGGCTGGAGTTACCCACAGTTTGCGTCAGAGAGGCTACCAAGTTGGTGGAGCGGAGGCGGTGCCCACGCTGGGCCCCATGGGTGAGCCAGGAACCTCTGCAGGAGTGGGAATCGCTGTGCCGAACAGGATTGGCATGGCGTACGTGTGTGGGCAGACCAGCTGGGACTGGTCCCCCAGAGGATCCCCAGGAAGAGCTGCAGCGGCATGGGTAGCAGTAGGTAGAGGCGGCATCGTGGTGGCGACGGTGTACCTGTGGACGGCCGAGCAGATGTCGCGGCGGAACAGGGGGCTGATGGACCACGTGTTGGGGAAGCTGCACGAGCTCAACATGCCGTGGGTGTTGTGCGGGGACTTCCAGAATGCCCCTGCCGTCCTGGCGGGCTTGGATTCGATCAAGCTCATTGGCGCGACGCTGGTGGCCCCCTCTGCCGCGAGCGGCACCTGTCGGTCTGCGAGTGGATGTTCCACAATAGACTATTTCGTGGTCTCGAGGGAGTTGGCAGGCCAAGTGAGGAAGGTGGCCATCCACGAGTCTTGGCCTTCGGCGCCGCACAAGCCGGTGGGGATCACGCTCGACCTGAGGCCGCAGGAGAGGAAGGAGCGGATTCTCATCACGCCGAAGAAGTTGGAAGGAATCAGCATCGGGTGCGCGCCTGAGCCGCCCGTATACGACGAGGTGGGGGCTTTCAGCGACGTGACGGTGGCGACCAGTACCTGGGCTACCTTCATGGGCAAGCTGGGGCGCGAGGCTTTCGCGCTGCGGGGGCTGGAGTGGCACCCCAGGCATGAGTGCGCAGGGCGTGCGGGCCCACCGCGCTGGAAAGAGAGAGCGATCCTCAGAGGAGGCGGCAACCACCCAGCCCCGCAAGGAGACGCTCTGTGGTGGCGGTGGCTCGCGCGCACGCTACAGACCCTGGCGGGGAACTACGAGAGGCTCAGGTCGTCTTCGGGCAGTGCCCGTGCGCGCCAGGAGTGGTGCATGATAGCTAGTGATCTGGAGGAACGCTTCAGGAGCGCGAGCCACGAGTTCAGGTGTGAGCTGGTCGGCGAGGAGAAGGAGCGGTGGAAAGAAAGGTGTACCCTGCTGGCGAAAGGGCGCTGGCGAGGTGCTGACCAGAAAGCCAGCCTGGACGCGATGATCCTGGAGGCCAAGGAGCGGTCCAGGCGGGAGGACCAGGCCCTGATAAATGAAAGAAGGAGGCAGTGGGCTGTGAAGCTGGAGGAGGCTGCGAAAGGAGCAGCGGGCGGTCTCCACAGAATCAGCAAGCCAGTGGACATTTGGAGGCCGAGGAGAGCGAGTACACCTCAAGCTTCGGCAGACCCGTTGCGGGCAGCGGAAGCGGCCCTGGGGGAGTGGAACGCAGTCTGGAAGGCGAACGACCCGATGCAGGAGCAGGAGCGGCGGTGGGAGACGGAGCCGCGTCAGGAGTTGCCAGAGTTCACAGTGGGCGACTTGGCCAAGTTAAAGAAAGTGGCGCGCACCTTCAAGAAGAAGACAGCACAAGGAGTGGACCGCTGGCACCCCGCCATGCTGCAAGGGGCTTCGGACGCAGCGCACTGGACGCTCCTGCAGATCCTGAGGGAGGTGGAGCGCGCGCTCGTCTGGCCGCTGCATGCAGCCACGGTCATTTTCTTCCTGATCCCGAAGAGCGTAGCGGTTGATCGTGCCATCGGCCTCCTCCCGACCCTGGTGAGAGTGTGGGAGATCATGAGGGAGCCCTACATGATCGAGTGGGCCAAGGCGAACCAGCGCTCTTGGGATTGCACGGCCTTCGGCAAGGCGGCGGAGGACGCGGCTTGGGAGGTTCTCCTCGCCAACGAGGGCGACGAGGTGCAGGATTCGGACCCGCGCACCCTAGCGACGGTGACGGCCATCCTCGACCTGGTCAAGGCTTTCGAGAGGGTGAGCTTGCATGTGCTGTGGGAGCGTGGCAAGGCCATGGGCTTCAATACGGGGGTGCTGGCGGTGGTGTGCTCCTATTTTGCCATGGCGAGGCGAGTCAACACGGGGGAGGCCATCTCGGAGGAGACGAGGACAGTGGCTACGATCATCGCGGGCAGCAAGTTCTCGGTGGGTTTCCTCAAGATGGTCATACAGGACACGATTGACGGTTTGGTCGTGGAATACCCGCTGGTGCAATGGAGGATGTATGTTGACGATTTGTGCCTCAAGCAGCGAGGGGCACAGCAGTGGATCGTGGATAGCTTCCCGACCGTTGTGGACGACAGCGTGGACGGCTTCGCGGCCTTGGGGCTCGAGTTCTCCCTGGGCGACCAGGGCAAGGGGGCGGTCATGGCCAGCACCAAGTGGTTGAGACAGGCTCTCAAGCAGGATGCGGCAGAGAGAGGGCTGCCTTTGGTGCTGGCCTGCCCTTACCTCGGCGTCGACGTGGTGGCCCACGGGACGGCGGCCAAGAACAAGAGTGGCAAGAGGTTCAAGCGCATGAGGAACAGGGTCGCCAGGCTTAAGGGGCTGAAAGGCTCAGGCAAAGGTGTGACTAGAGGGATTGGCTTGGTGTACAAGTGCGGCCTCAAGAGATCGGTAATGCATGGGTGCAAGTGCCTGGGCATGCCAGACCACCAGCTGCAGCAGGTAAGGAGAGCGGCAGGCCAGTTGCTTCCAGGTTCGAGAGGAGCCAAGAGCCTCACCTTGCAGTTGGCGGTGTTGAAGGAGGACCCCACCGAGGAGGCTACACTTGCGCCAGTGGTCAGGTGGGCGAGGGCCGTCTGGGAGCAGGCCGTGGCGGGAGACCTGGGAGTGCTCGTTGCAGGGGGCCAGGGGCAGGTGCAACCCTGTCGCCAGCAGGCCTTCTGGCCTGAGGCGGGTGCTAGGCTCAGGGGTGCCCTCGGTGTCTGGACGGCGTTGTGGATCAAGGATCTGAGGGGCGAGAAGCACCAGCGGCAGGAGGACTGGAGCCAGTGGAGTGTTCCCCTGGTCGCGGAGTACCTGCAGGAGGCAGCGCAGGCAGGCCTCCGCAGTGAACTCAGGAGGGTGGCGGCTTCCAAGGCCACATGTGGAAGCTTGCCCCAGGAGGAGGCTCAGGAGGCGGAGTGTCTTGCTGCAGAAGTGTGTCGGCGTGCGTGGCGGAGGGCGTGCTGGAGAAGGCGTGCAGCTTTCCGCTACCTCGACGCGCTCGACGAGGATTGCCGCGCCCAGGTCATCTCGCAGTGCAGGCAAGAGCAGGTCGCGCTGCAGAGGGTGGTGCGGCGGCTGCTGGTGTCGAGGAGGGCGCAATGTCCCTGGGAAGGAAGCGAAGGAGGCATGCAGGAAGAGGAAGGCTACCTGGGTGTCAGCACCATTGAGAGCCTGGTCGAGCTGCTGCTGGCGGCGGGCAGCCAGATGGACATCGCGGAGGACAAGATGAGCAGGAGGTCGAGTGCTGGCAGTGAGGCTGTCCTCCTGAGTGAGCAGATGAGCAACGCGTGGAGGCAGCAGCAGAAGGAGGTGGGCATGAGCCCGCAGTGGGCCAAGGTCAAAGGACCCGCGGGGGCGGTCATCATGTCATTGGGGAGAGCGAGATGGACCTGGCCGTCGTGGACGGTTTACTGCACAAAGGACGGCGAGATGGTGGACCTCACGGCGGTGTGCCCCACTGACGTTGGGGCGCTCCTCAGGGCTGACCTGCGCAGGGTGCTGTGGGAGCAGTGGACGGCGCAGCAGCCAGGCATGGGGAGCCTAGCCCCAGGCCCGAGGCTCCCGCCAGTGGTGGCGCAGCTGGCCGCGCGGGCTTTCCCTGCGCATGCGAAGCGGGCGGCTCGGAAGGTGGCGCTGGCGGGGGCCTGGACCATGAGCAGGCTTGCCGAGGTCAACATCACGCCGACCGACATCTGCATTGGGTGTGGGCTGGCGGTCGGCACCCCGCATCATCGTTTCTTTCGGTGCCCCGCGCTGCTCGAGGTCAGGAGGCGAGCGCAGGCGGAGTGGCAGCACGTGGCGGAGCAGCAGGAGGACAGTTTGCTCTGGACGCGGGGGCTGGCGCGGGACCCCTCGGCGGACTGGGCCCACAGGTCGGTCGACGAGGCGGACTTCCACTGCGACGTCCTCCAGGGGACGGACGCCCTCCTGTCGGGCGACATCGTGTGCGACGGCTCCAAGCTGGGCACCAGCTGCTGGGCGCAGGCGGGGTGGGCCGCGATGGCCATCGACGCGGGAGGCGCCCCCACGGTGCAGCTCTGGGGCCCCCTGCCATGCCGCTTTAAGGAGCAGAAGACGGTCAAGAGGGCCGAGATGTGGGCTTTCTTAAAGACTTTGGAGACGGTGCTGCCACCGTGCAGGATCTTCACGGACCACCATGGCATCCTTGACGGCATCAGGAGGGGGCCGAGGTGGTGCTTAAGCTGGGGAAGGCCGCACGCGGACGTCTGGAGAAGGATCTGGCACAAGATCGCAGACTTGGGGCTTGAGCCAGAGTGGGTGATGCATGTGAAGGCCCACAGGTCCAGAGCGGCCATCAGCAGGCTCGAGGGCTTGGCGCAGCAAGTGGCCAGGGGCAATGAGGCTGTGGACGCCCTGGCCAAGCGTGGGGCCGCGGAGGATTTCGGGTACGGCAGGGAGCTGGCCCTGGAGAGCCTGGATGAGAAGGTGAAGTGGGCCATCCAGAACATCGGCTGGTGGTGCCAGGAGATGAAGGAAGGATGGCCCGACGTGCCGCCCAGGACGGGGCCGAGCAGAAGGAGGAAGCAGCAGAGGCCCTACGTCAGCCTCACGAGGCACGAGGTCAAGGTGTGTGGAGCTTGGCTGGTGTGCACGCGGTGCGGCAAGCGTGCAGCTTCGGCCAGGATGAGGAAGAAGCTGTGGGCCTCCGCGTGCGCACCCCCTCCCTGGCAGGCGGTGGGCCACCAGTCCAGCGAGGAGAGGGGCTCGCTGGAGGCTAGGGTGGGAGCCGCATGCGCGCGGAGGCAGAGGGCTGCAAGGCAGGAGGCGTCCACGGCTGCAGGGCGTGGGGCTGGCGGCGCCTTGGGGGCGGCGGCGGCCTGCGCTGGCGTGGCGGCGGCGGCGGCAGCTGCAGGCGGAGATGATGGAGAAGACGGCAGTGCTGCAGGGAGGTCACCTCGGAGGTCGAGGTCGCCTCGGAGATGCAGGGAGGCGGCGGACGCGCCTGTCCTCGAGGGCCCGCCGAGCGCCGAGGAGGATGTCAGGAGGGCGCATGTCGTGGAGGTCGTCGGCCCCTACGTCGTCTGCCGCGTGTGCGGGGCCCACTCGGCGGTGAGGCGGGCCAGCTTGGGCCGCGCCTGTCCTGGGCCCCTGCCGCGGCGAGGGGCCGACGGAGGAGCGGACTCCAGGAGGAAGAGGCGGGGCCGCATCCTCCGCGGCTGCCACCCGCAGACGGGCAGGCCGCTCCCCGCCGAGATGGTGCCCACGAGGAGAGGTGGGTGAGGCCCGCGGGCCTCGCGGGGCCGCACTGAGCTCAGTGCGGCAAGCCTCCAGCGTGGCGGAGTCCGCGGCGCTGGATCTGGGGAAAAAAAAGGCCTCTTGGCGGCCTCTTGGGGGCGTCTTGGGCCGTCTTGGGCCGTCTTGGGGCGCTTTTGTGCCGTTTGGCCCCTTCGGGGGCCTTCTTGGGGGCCTCTCGCGGCCGCCTTGGGGCCCTCTTGGAGTCCTCTTGGGCCTGGGGGCCTCTTTGGGCCGACTTGGGGCCCTCTGGGGCCGTCTTGGGGCCCCCTTGGGTGCTGCTTGGGCTGTCTTGGGGCCATTTTGGAGGCTGCTTGGGCCGTCATGGGCCTCTGAGAGCCGGAAAAAACGAGAACGCTAAAATCACAAACATTCTAAGGAAAATCAATGTTTTTGGCCTCTGGAGGCGCTCTTGTGGGCGCTCTTGGGGCCCTTTTGGGCCATCTTGGGGGCTTTTTGGGACGTCTTGGGGCCGTCTTGCCCCGTCTTGAGACCATCTTGAGCCGTCTTCACGCTCTTTTGGACCCCCAAGAGGCCCAAGGAGCCCAAATCATAGATTTTCCATAGGTTTTTGTAGGTTTTGAGGCCCAGAGGGGGCCCTGTTCCTGAGGGTCGACGGAAGTGGCGCGACTCCGGGGGGGGGGTAGGGGGGGAGACATAACAATGTAACACAATACAATTTGTGGCAATCATGCAATGATTGGATACATTGGATACGTTGCATTATAGCCTTCGCGGACCTGCCTCCGGCAACGCGTCACTTCCGGACGTGGATTCCTCTCGCTTCGCGGGGTGCACGTCCGGAGCACGTGCAGACTGAGCGTTGGGTGGTTTGCCCTGCTCGTTTCCGCGTTGGTCTGCAGTGCCGTTTTGCCCACCTCGCGGCGCTGCCAGCGCCACGGGGGGCGGATGCGCCCCCCTCAGTTTCAGCGCTGGGACGAGCATGCGAATGTCCACGAGGTCAATGAGCATTCTCCGCGTGTCAGTACAAGGCTGGCCTATATGTTCGGCAATCGCCCTCGGCACGAACCCTGCTCTCTCGGGGCCACTGCCCTCCTTCCTCCCTCCTCGCGTGCCTGCACTTGGAGGTGCGCTGCGCCCAGCGGAGTTCGTGCGATGAACCACGTGCTGCACCTGGTCCAGACCGTCAGCTGGCCGCTCAGTCCAGTCGTTGTGGGGCCCTTTGGGAGCCTCTTGGGGGCCTCTTGGAGGCCTCTTGGGGGGTTATTGGGGTTTCTTGGGGGCTTCTTGGGGGCCTCTTGGGGTCTCTTGGGCGCGTCTTGGGCCGTCTTGGGGCGCTTTGCGCCGTTTCGCTTCTTCGGAGGCGTTCTTGGGGACCTTTCGCGGCCGCCTCGGGGCTTTGTTGGGGTCCTACCAAGCCGTTTTGGGGGCCTCTCGGACCGTCTTGGGAGCTTCTTGGGGCCGCCTTGGGGTCCTCTGGGGCCGTCTTGGGCCCCCGTTGGGGGCTTCTTGGGCCTTCTTGGGTCCATTTTGGAGGCTGCTCGGGCCGTAATGGGTTCTGAGAGCCGGAAACGGCGAGAAGGTTAAAATCATTCAAAAACCATAGGGAAATCGATGTTTTTTGCTTCCGGAGGCGCTCGTGGGGGTCCTCATGGAGCCCTCTGGGGCAGTCTTGGGGGCTCTTGGGGCTCTGTTGGGCCCACTCTGGGCCGTCTTAGGGCCGTGTTGTTGGCTCGTACAGAAGCTGTACTGAGCCGTCCTGACACCATTTTGGACCCCCAAAGGCGCAAGGGACCCAAATCGTAGATTTTCCATATGTTTCGGTAGGTTTTTGGGCTCCAGAAGGGGGGCCGCCACTTTGGTCGACGGATGTGGCGTAGCGCTGGGGGGGGGTGTTAGGGGGGAACCATAATAATGTAACACAATACAATATGTGACAATTATGCAATCATTGGATCTATTGGATACGTTGCATCATCGCCTCCGCAGACCTGCCTTCCGCAACGCGTCACTTCCGGACGTGGATTCCTTTCGCTTCGCGGGGTGCACGTCCGGAGCACGTACAGTCCAGCCGTTGTGGGGCCTTTTGGGAGCGTCCTGGGGGGTTCTTGGAGGCCTCTTGGGGGCTTCCCGGGGCCTCTTGGGGGCCTCCTGGGGGCCTCTTGGCGGCCTCTTGGGGGCGTCTTGGGCCGTCTTGGGCCGGCTTGGGGCGCTTTTGCGCCGTTTGGCCCCTTCGGGGGCCTTCTTGGGGGCCTCTCGCGGCCGCCTTGGGCCCCTCTTGGAGTCCTCTTGGGCCGTCTTGGGGGCCTCTTTGACCGTCTTGGGGGCCTCTTTGGGCCGACTTGGGGCCCTCTGGGGCCGTCTTGGGGCCCCCTTGGGTGCTGCTTGGGCTGTCTTGGGGCCATTTTGGAGGCTGCTTGGGCCGTCATGGGCTTCTGAGAGCCGGAAAAGGCGAGAACGCTAAAATCCTTCAAACACCGAAGGAAAATCAATGTTTTTGGCCTCTGGAGGCGCTCTTGTGGGCGCTCTTGGGGCCCTTTTGGGCCATCTTGGGGGCTTTTTGAGCTCTCTTGGGGCCATCTTGGGCCGTCTTGGGGCCGTCTTGCCCCGTCTTGAGACCATCTTGAGCCGTCTTCACGCCTTCTTGGACCCCCAAGAGGCCCAAGGAGCCCAAATCATAGATTTTCCATCGGTTCTTGTGGGTTTTGAGGCCCAGAGGGTTCCCTGTTCTTGAGGGTCGACGGATGTGGCGCGACTTCGGGGGGGGGGTAGGGGGGAGACATAATGATGTAACACAATACAGTATGTAGAAATTGTGCAGTCTTTGGATACATTGGATACGTTGCATTATCGCCTCCGCAGACCTGCCTCCTGCAACACGTCACTTCCAGACGTGGATTCTATAGGCTTACGCCACATCCGCCGACCCCTTGATTCACTCTCGGCTCCGTGCTGTGCGGTGTTTTTGCTCGCGTCCTGTGCCGTGCTTTCCCCCGCGCGCCACGTGCCTGTGGGATTCTCGGAAGTCTCCAGGGCCGTCTTGGGGCGATCGTGGATGCTTCGCGACCTTTTCGATCTCGGTGCAATCGGAAAGACGAAAATGCTGAGATATACGAAATGTGAGTTGATTCCAATTGTATTCGCCTTTCGGGGTTTTCTTGGCGCCTGCACGTCAAACATACTCGGCATTGCATATGCTTGTATGTGCGTTCCAATCGTGTTCGCCCTTCGGTCTTCTCGGCACATCTTAAGGACTGGTTCGGTTGTTGCGGGGCCCCTGTAGGAATATCACGTATTGGGGGTTGTTCCGTATGGTAGCAGTGATGTTCCGCGCGCCCGAATATTCTTCAAAGAGGGCGTGATGAACGGCACCTGGGCGTAGGTTGTCGACTCTGAATCATAGGCATTGAAGCTATGCACACAATGATTCGGAGTTCGGGTCCACGGGGAGAGGGAGGAATAGTTGGAGGATGAGGCGAGGTTGGAGGACGGTTGGAGGACGGGGAGGAGGAGGAGGAGGGTATTGGGGTGAGGAAGGCGACGACGGCGATGACGACGACGACGATGGTAGAGGGCTCGTGGATGTTGGTCGGGATCTCGTGGTTGGCCTCTCGGGGGGCCTCCTACCACTTCAGGCACTTGGGGCGCTTTTTGGGCTTCATGGGGGCCACCTGGGGACTCTTGGGGAGCCTCCTGGGAGCCCCGTCGGCTTCTTGGGTGCCTCTTGGGGCCTCTTGGCGGGCGCTGGGGGCGGAACGCTCTAGCTTCCGCTTCGTGGTCCCCTTCCCAGCCCTATCTTGGGCCCGTCTTAGGGGCTTTCTTGGGCCGTCTCGGGCGCCTCTTGGGCCTTGGGCCGTCTTAGGGCCTTCTTGGAGGCCTCTTGGGCCGTTTTGGGGCGATCTTGGGGGCCTCTTGGGCCATCTTGGAGCATCGGGCAGCCGAAGTATTGAGTTTGTGAAAAACGTTTCAACGAAAGAATTGGACCATTTTTGCGTCTGGGGACCCTCTTGAAACGCATCTTCCGGGGCACTTGGGGGTGCCTTGGGGGCTTCGGAGGGCGTCGGGAGACCATCGTCGGCGCCTTGGAGCGAAATTCCGGCGACTCGTAAACCTTTTGGACCGTCTGGGCGGCGTCTTGGTGCCCTCTGGGCCCACTTTGGGGCCTCCCCACCCCCTTGACGCGCATTGTCCGGGACCTTCCGGAGCCCGGGGGGAGTCAAATTCGAGGTTTGGGGTCCGCGGGGGGGGATTATGGGGGGGAACAATCTCACACGCCTAGAGACCCACAAGGGGTCGGCGGATTTCAACGCTTCTTCACAATGCCGCTGGTGCCCCGCCTACCCTCCGTCGCGCTGCCCTTTCTGTGTGCATGGCTCATAGCCCTTTCTGCGGGCATGGTTTATGCGCTTGTGCTGGGCAGATTCGGATCGCTTCCTCTAGTTCGGGTGGCTGAGCATGGGCATCCTGCAAGTTGGGTGGGCGTTTATGCGCAGGCCAAGTCAAATCTCAGAGATGACAGGGTGCTTGCGACTTTGAAGGTTCGTGGTCTCATACCTGTCAAGGTAAACGGAACGATTACCAATATACCTGTTCTTTCAGCGGTATTAGTTCATAAGCAGTTTGGTGTTTCGACACCCCTATTGGCGTTGTCTTTGCTCGCAGGTGATAATCAACGGCGCCTCGGAGGTGGACATCCAGCACCAAGGCGCCTAACAGAACTTCGTCATGCAGCCCGAGCGAGTGTTCATCATGTAGTGTACGGCTCTGGTGAAACCGCTCAATTTTACAAGCCAAGCGGTTCCTTGTGGTACGCGACGCTCCCCAGCGCGGAGGCGGCCGCGTGGGCGAATCGCAGTGCCGGGCCCACAACCTGCATTAGTTTCGACGTGGTCGACGCTAATCGAACTTCCGTGGCCAGCATCACAGATTGTCACCGTCCGTTCTTGTTGCCGATGCCGAACAAACCGTACGATATCACGTTTTGCTATGCGACGCCCCCGTCGAGACTTGCGGTCCACCAGCTGCCGCAGTCGTTTGTCTATCACCTCGGCTTTGGCGCTTCCCAGATGGTCGTGTATCTTCGTCGGAGTGGACGGAGCCATCTGATGAGATTGCTCTCCTCCTTTGTGAGTCGCGGGCTTGTTACCATCTTGTTGGTCGATGATGACGCACAGAGTACCGATATTGTTTATGATTTGCGATTCTATAGGCTAACGCCACATCCGCCGACCCCTTGTCTTTCCATGAAGCGAAAGGGAGGACGATGACGAGGAGAAGGAACAGCTGAGAAGGAGGAGGAGGAGGAACAGGAAAGGAGGAGGAGCAAGAGAAATCTAGATCTGGTCTTCAGGCCATGACTCGGGCCTCCTGGTCGCCGTTGGGAATGTTTCCGGCCGTATGTTCTCATACTGGATGTGCCTGTGATGGCCCCGGAGTCTGAACATGTCCTCGAATATTTGAAATGCAGGATAGGCGTTGGAAGAGGGAAGGTCGACGAGCACAAGGAAAAGGAGGAGGAGGATTTCGCAAACCGTAGCCATTTTGGCTCAAGGGGCCTGCTCCTGAACTTCCAACCTCGCTCGAGAGATTGTGGCGTGTTCAGGGTTTCGGCCCTCTTTGAGGCTTCCTGGCCTGGGGTTCGCGACCCCACCCTCTTACCTTTGTTGGACCCCTCGGTCCCGCGCGCCGCCCCATGGGGTGGCAGTATGGCTCTCACAGTGGTGGTAAGTCTACTACTACTGCGAATTGGTTTTGTCAGAAGTGTGGATGCAGGAAAAATCTATACTACTGGAAATGGTGTAAGCATTGCGGAGCGCGACCCGACGCTGTGCATCCATCGGAACCCCCTAAGCCTCGAGGAGTTTGGAAGGACTGGGAACCAAAACCTGAGGGAGGAGGAGGAGGAGGTGGAGGGCAGCAGGAGTCAGGTGCAGCAGGCCGCGGTGCCAGAGGTGAGGGAAAAGGAACCGCCCCCGCCAAAGTCATCCAGCTGGCCACGGAGCTCCAGCAGAGTCTTGGACAATCCGAGGCTGAGCGGAGCCTGGCCGCCCAGGTCCAGAGAGGAGTCGAAGCCATCCGGCAGGACAGATTCGAGGCCCTCCCCAGGGGTGTCAGGTTTCAGAGAGCTGAGCAGGTTGTTGTCAAGGCCCAGAAACGTGTCGCAGCAGCCGAGCAGCGCGAAGCTGACCTCATCCAGGAGAGGAAGGATCTGGAGGAGAAGATCAGGGTGGCAGGAGAAGATATTGTCACAGCTAAGGAGGAGTTGGAGGCCGCTAAGGAGAAGAGGAGGCTGGAGGGGCAGTCGGATGATGACACTGCATCCCGCCACAAGTTCGAGCAAGCGGCCGCCAATTATACTCCAGAGGTTCAGCACGCCCTCAAGTCGATCCTTGATTCCGTCGTCCCAGCCCCAGCCCCTCCCCTGCATCCATGGAGGAGGACCAGGAGGGGGGGCAGGGTTACGAGAAAGATGCAGGGACCAGACTTCGTGAGTTTCAATCGGCCTTTCCAGGAACTTCCCCAGACGACTACCACCGTGCCCAGCATATATTTCGACCCGCAGTTCCACCTGTCGGACACGGAAGAGGGCTGGGAGCAGGAAGAGGAGGTAGAGGAGCTGGAGGAGGCAAGGGAGAGGCGAGAGGAGGCAGGAGCAGGGCAGCTGAGGCGGCGACGACGGCGGCACAGGAGGCCCCAGGACCGAGAGGACCAGACGGCCCCACCCAGCCAACGACGCCCCAACCAGCAGCAGCATCGGATGCAGCCCCAGGCAGCAGACAGCAAGCATCAGCAGCAGCACCAGGCAGCAGAGGCGCTGGCACAGCAGCCTCCTCCGACGACGGCGGCGAGAGGCGGGGGGGCAGATCCCCCAGGCGTGGCCAGGAGGACTGAGGACGGAGCTGCTGGATCCCCTCGGCAGACCAGGCCTCTCACAATCGCGACGGTGAATGGGTCTGGATGGGGGTCGGCGCTTGTTGAGATAGAGCGCACGAGATGTCTAATTGTCTGCATCCAAGAGCATCGTCTTCGGGGTGGGGAGCTCCAGGAGAAAGTTACTCAACTGACACGTCTTGGGTGGAAGAGCTTTTGGGCAGGGGCAGGAGTATCTCAGGAGGGCAACCCGATCGCGGGCACATGTATTCTGGTTCGTAGGTTCCACCTCATAGAGTTTCCTGAGAACAGCAGCTGTAGGCACCATAGGCTTGTACGCGGTCTACCCCAAGGATGGCATAGGCATGGTCAAATCTAATCTGCAGCTGTTTAGGACTTTTGGAGCACATACCCTGGCAGCAGGAGTCCCATTCATAGCAGCAGGTGATTGGAACTGTACGCCAGGAGCATTGAGAGCAGCCGTGGATTTGAATATTATATCTGCCACTATACGTAGTGCTGTACATGTTCATTCTCACGTATACACCAAGGACGGTAAGACTAGGAGTAACACCCTGGATTATTTTATCTTGAGCTGTACTCTTTCTGTTGTAGCGTCGGACCCGAGAGTGGATCTCACAAGTGTGCTCTCGCCCCAAAGACCTGTGTCCATCGTGGTTAAGCGCGCCGTATATGATGTCACAGTACCTGTCATGAAACCGTTCGCTAGGCTCCCGACCACCCCCGCCATCGGACCACGGGCTCCTGGACCTGACTATCATGATTTGACTCAGAGGCTTGATGGTTTTCTGGAACAGGCCAAGGTTGATGGCACGCAGTATACGTTGTCGGGGGATTGGAAGGAGAGAGGGCAGCAGGTCTTGGATCAGGTGTACCAGGACTGGGTGTATAAAGCGTGGCAGGAGCTCCAAGATGCGACTTAATCCTGTCCCGCGTTTGGGGTGCCTGCTGGGGGGCGTTTCGCTATTGAGGCCAAGCCCATTAGAAAAGTGCTCACCGCCAAGCAGAACCCTCTGCCGACCCCAGGGGGAGCACTTCACTGGCTGAAGAATCGTCTTGTCGAGCTCCGCCAGTTGCATTCCCAGCGAGGGCAGTCGGCACCGTCAGGACACTTTCAGACCCTGCTCAGAGCTACGGGCAAAATTATTCATGCTGGTGGACTCTTGAGACGACATCTGGGCCAAGAGAGCACCGTACTGGATCATGATGTTGGACCATTTTTATTCGCGTCTCCTGCAGCATCATGCCTGGCGTGACCACCAGCTGATTCCAGAAATGAATGCCTTCATCGAGGTGATTGAAATGTCAGCCAAGCAGCAGTGCGCTTTGGACAAGAGGAGCAGAGGAAAGAGGTGGCAGGAGTGGTGTGAGCAAGCGTTAGCAGGAGGAGCAGGAGCTGCGCATGCTATGACCAGATTGTCACCTGAGTATGAGGAAGAGGTGTACAAGCAGGAGGATGGCACGCTCACGGGTGATATCACGGCGGGCTTGCAGCAGCAGAGAGACTCGCGGAGCAAAGCCTGGTCAGCGTCGGACACGCTTGATGTCTCACAGTTTGACTTGGATGGACCCCTCGAGATCCCACAGAGAGCTGAACCAGACCTTCTGCGCAGAATATCCAGACACTTAAAGACCAGGACCACGGAGATAGGAGGCTTTCATCCCAAGCACTTCTCCCTCCTTTCCTCTGCGTGCCTCAACGTCATGTCTGGAATGTTCACCCTCATGACAGCTGGTAGCAATGCGCCGTCGTCCCAGCAGTATGTGATCATGCAGTTGTTCAGGAAGCCTAAGAGGGGACGTCGGCCCATAGGGTTTTTCACTTCTGTTGAGAGGCTGCACGGCCGCGCCCTGGCCTACGAGGCCAAGCAGTGGGAAAGAAAACTCGGAAGCCTCCCCCAGTTCTCGATGGCCTCTGGTAGGGGCCCTTTGGATGCTGTCTGGAGGCAGAGTGCCAGGGGAGAGACCCTTTCACAGTCTGGATATCATTTACTGAGTGTGTTGTGGGACCTCAAGCAGTTTTATGAGCATATCAGTCATACCACACTTTGGACACATGCTATGCTAGTGGAATACCCCTTGGCATCATTGAGATATACTTTGAACATGTATAAGTGGCAGAGAGTTGTAGCCATGGACGGTCTTGTAGCACTTCCTATTTGGCCCGCGCGAGGGGTTATAGCAGGGACGTCCACGGCAACATATGAGGTGAAAGCATTCTTTGTACCGGGGATATCTGAATTGACAGAGAAGTTGCACTGCCATAGGTCAGCTCTCACTATTCATATTGATGATTTCACCTTGAACGAAGCTCAGCTAGGTTTCTTTCAGCGCATATCCATGATGAGAGACACGGCCAAGGCATTGGCGCGCCTAGTGACGCAGCAGCTGGGCGTCCCACTAGCGTACACCAAGCTTGCAGTCACAGGTTCGTCGCCGGCGCTGGTCGAGGCAGCCAGAGCTGCCATGGGAGAGCTTGCTGGTGCTCCAGAGGACTTCCCGAAGAACCTCGGTGTGGACTACAGTCTTGGGAAACACAAACATCGCGCGGGTGCCCGGAAGGCCCGACAAAAGAGGTTCCAGAACATTCCTGCTAGGATGAGGAAGCTCAAGACCATCAATGCCCCCAGGTTCACCAAGGCTAATATGTTCTTTACTGGGCTTCAGAGCGCCGCTACATACGGTGGAGAAGTCAGTGGATACACCCCCAAGGAGCTGGCCTTTCTTAGACTTCAGGCGGCCAGGACTTTAGGAATGCCGCAATCAGGATCCAGGGAGATTGGTTTTCAGCTTTTCCCTGCCCGTGATCCTATTCGGTTTGCTGCCTCCACTCTCAAAAGGTTTTGCAAAGAGTGGTGGCAAGCCACGGACAAAGATTTGTTCCAGCTGGACGGCCTGACGGTGGGAGAGTTGTCAAAGGGTTTTGCGACCACCCTAGAGACTCTTGGACTCCTTGGACGTATGCCTGAGAAGGCATCGTGGCTCCAGCGCTCGACAGGACCCCTCACCGACATGCACCTCTGGATGCGCGAAGCAGGCTGGGAATCAGATGGACCAGGTATTTTTGTCAGCAGGCAGGGTGCCAGGTGGTCCCTCTCCCAGGACGCCCCAGACACGATCGCTCAGAGCTTCGTCAAGGATATTAAAGCAGTGTTCCTCCAGAGGGCTCTGACGGCGAAGTTGGAAGATAATGCCAATCACAGAGCGCAGCAGATAATCGCCAGTGGTGTTTGGAGTCTCCCCGCGCGCCGTATGCTAGCTGGTCAGAGGTTGTCTGCGAGCCAGAAACGTCTCTTGGTGGCAGTCTTCTCTGGAGGATAGATACACTACAGCACTGGACCTCCATAAGTGGGGTTATAATACTGACGGCAGTTGCAAGTACTGTGGACGACCAGACAGTGTACACCACAGAGCTTGGACCTGCCCGCGTTTCGAACCAGATCGGGAGGGAATCGACCAAGAGATACTGGAGATGGCTAAGCAGGAAGGGGAGACAGACCCGCTCTTCACCCACCTCTGGATGCCCACTCCAGCGTTTACTTCGTTCCCTGTTGAAGACATGTAAGTGCAGTACTTTGAGTACAGAGACGGACAGTATGTAGAAGTTGATGCCTTTGATTTTCCTGAAGGTGGCCATTTTTTCTCGGATGATAGCTGTTTCCACGGGGAGAAACCAGGAGTGGCCAGAGCAGGATGGTGTGTATGTCAGGTCAATGATGATGGTGACCTCCTGCGCTGGATCCAGGGCCCGATGCCGTCCCCCCTCAACCAGACAGCATCAGCAGCTGAACACTTCGGAGTAGTTGCTGCCAATCAAGCTTGCAAGTCTAGGGGACTAGGATCCCCACTCAAGGTAGATTGTGAGAGCCTCCTAGTTGGCACAGCAGACCCCCTTCAGAGCTCGCAGTCACACCAATGCACATGCAGCGTATTGGAGACTGGCTGGGCCCCTGAGGGTAAATCTTCTGAAGGTTAAGGCTCACAAGAGTGAGTCAGCAGCTCAGACGCCTCAGGGCCTGCTGAACATACGTGGGAACGCCCGCGCAGACAGCAGAGCCAAGAATGCGGCCTGTGATAATAATCTTTCGGCTGATGATTTAAAGCGTTTAAAGAGAGCTCTGCGTTATTTAAACAAGTTGCTGTTGCCATGCTTACTATACTAGATTTGTGGACTCCTACTAAAGAGCTGTATGGCTCCCTGGAGCGGGCGCCCCGACCCCCGCCCCCGCCTCCCCAGGCTCGTCAACCGCACAGTGCGGTCTGTGTCGGGGGGAACTGGCGCTGTGTGTCCTGCCGCGGACTGGGGAGTCGGCTCTTAAGTATGACAGCGTGCAGAAACCTGTCAGAGTCCATGAATAGGATTTCAAGTGCTGCATTGAAGCCTGACTACCAACACACCCTGTGGATGACCCAAACTGTGTCTGGTGGTGCTCCTGTGCTGTACTGTTCGGGATGTGGCGCCATGGCGGCTAGTCGGGCCGTGAAGTTTCGTGACCCTGTCTGCCGCCCAGACCCGAGGAACAGGGATCTGAGCAAGCTCAAGCGGGGGATTCTTCCAGGCGGCACGGGTGCGCTCTTAGAGCGACCCTGGCCCATCCGCCACTCCCCCGCCGCGCCACCCGCAGGACCCTCCTCCTCCTCCTCCTCCGCCTCCACCTCCCAGGTTTGGAACCGCCTGTCCGAGCTCCAGGCGCTCCGCCTTGGGATGGGTGGGCTTTAAGGAGGGGCAGGAGTCGAGGTTTTCTTTTCTTCTGACAGGTGGGGTTGGCCTCAGGCCTCCCCCCCTCAAGCGGCGTTAAAGGCGTCAAAGGATTTCGCAAAACTTGCCATTGGTTTTGGAGGTTTTTCGATTTTCGGACGCGTCTTATCAATTCTGGTCGCTGGAAGCGTAGTTCGGGCTGCCCGGCCGCGAAGTACTGAAGACGCCTACGGCGAATCACCGCCGCCCCCTGCCTTTTTGGAAGCGCCTATGTGGCCGAACGTTGAGGCCGGACCTGCCAAGCTATCGGACCACGTGTTCCCCGAATCGGTTTGGAAAGCCTTCGGGGAACACGTGGGCATCTTGAAGGTCATCTTGGCCGTCTTGGAGGCCTCTTGGGCAAGCTTTGGGCGATCTTTGGGGCTTTTTGGGCCGTCTCGGGCCAGCTTCGAGCCAACTTCGGCCATCTTGGTGGGTTCCTGGCACGTCTGAAGCCGTCGGAAGCCGTTTGGGGGGCCTCTATGGGCCGACTTGGGGCCCGCTTGGAATGCTCCAGGGCCGTCTTGGAGGCCATCTTGGGCGTCTGGGAGGCCATCTTGGGCGTGTTGGAGGCCTCTTGGGCCCTCTTGGGGCCCTCTAGGGGCCATCTTGGAGGCCACTTGGGCCATCATGGGGCTCTCTTGGGGGCCTCTTGGGCGATCTTGGGGGCTTCTTGGGCCGTCTTGAGCCGTCGGAGAGCCGAAAAGGCGCAAATGCCAAAATCCTTCAAAAACCAAGGGAAAATCAATGATTTTGGCCTCTTCGGACTCTCCTGGAGGACCTCTTGGAGGCCTCTTGGGCCGTCTGGGAGGCCTCTGGGGGGCCTCTTGGGCCGTCTTGGGCCGTCTTGGACTCTCTTGGGCCGTTTTGGAGGCCGTCTTGGACCATCTCGGGCGGACTTGGAGGCCATCTTGGGCCATCTTCGCGATTTTTTGAAGATGTCCCGAGCGAAACGGCCGTTTTTGGGCATTGAGAGATGGATTTTGGGAAATTTGCGGGTGGCCGACGGGGCGGGCCGAAGCCCACTGGGGAGTTCTTTTAGAAAAAGAACCAGCCCAAAAGGCCGGCAAAAGGCTTCCAAGACGGCCCAAGAGCCCTCCAATACGCCCTCCAGGAAGGCCCGAATAGGTTAAAATCATTGATTTTCCGGAGGTTTTTGAAGGATTTTGGCATGTTCTTCTTTTCAGCTCTCCGACGGCCCCAGACGGCCCATGAGGTCCCCAACATCGCCCCAACAGCACCCAAGAGGCCTCCAAGATGGCCCCATGACGGCCCAAGAGGCCCCCAAGAAGGCCCCAAGAGGGCCCAAGACGGCCCAAGAGGCCTCCAAGACGCCCAAGACGGCACAAGAAAGCCCCACGGCCAAACGGCCCCAAAGACAGCCCCAAGACGGCCCGGCAGATCTCCCAAACGCCCACGCTGGCGTCCACTACGGCCACGATAAACCCAAGTGAGGCCACAGAGAGGCCCCCAACCCAGCCCAGACGGCGTCGGGCAGAACAGGAAGGCCGCAAGGCATCCAAAGAGGCCCCCAAGATGCTTCCAAGACCGCACATGTGGCCCAATATACACCCAGAGTAGCCAAAAAGGCACTCAAGAGACCTCCTCCTCCATTCCCCCCCTTCCTATCTCTCCTCTCCTCCCCGTCCTCCCCCACGTGTTCCTCGAAGGCTGTAAAGACCGATTCGGGGAACATATGGCCCAATAACTTGGCAGACCTCTGGCCACAGCAGTCGGCCGCATCGGCGCTTCCGAAGGGGCAGGGGGCGGCGGTGATTCGCCGTGGGCGTCTTCGATTCTTTTAGGAGAAAAAAAAAACTGAAACGTCCAGCACGCCGTGCACCCCTGCAAGCAGGGGGCGGCGGATCGAATGGCCTTCGGCCCATCCCGCCACCGTGTCTGGTTCTCTGCGGAGTGCTCGTGGGGGCCTATGGGGGGGGCAGTTGTGGGACCTCTTGGGGACCTCTTGGGAGCTTGTTTTGGGGCCTGTGCGACTTTCCTGGGGGCCTGTTGGGGTCTTCTTCAGGGTCTCTTGGGGCCTCCTAGAAGTATTTTGAAGCGGGGGGTTCGAAATGTCCGTTCGAAGCGGAGCCGTCTTGGCGGCTTCTTGAGCTGTTTTGGAGGCCTCTTTGGCCATCAAAAGGCCCTCGGGGCCCTTTTTGCAGCGTCCGGAAAATGAAGCACCTTGCGAAAATGGAGGGTTATTTTGGGAGACTTGTTAGAGGACTGTCCGTCCGTCTTGGTGGCGCTGCGGGCCGTGTGGAGGCTATCTTGAGCGTCTTGGTTTCCGCGATTGGGGGCGTTATTGGACCGTCTTGGGGGCCTGTTGACCCGTCTTGGGAGGTTCTGGAAGCAGGGTGGTTGGCAGCTGCCTCCGCGCTAGGCGGCGGGCGGCCGGCCGCAGAGCGTGGAGGGCACCGCGCTCGGGCCCCGCCCAGGGGCGCTCTTCTGTCAGCGCGGGAGCGGCCGCGCACAAAAGCTCGACTTGCTTCCTTGTGCGGTCGTCGCCGTCGTCGTCGTCGTCGTCGTCGTCGTCGTCGTCGTCGTCGTCGTCGTCGTCGTCGTCTTCGGTCCGTCGTCATCGGTCCATCGTCGTCGCCGTGGTCGTCGTCGTCCGTCGTCGGTCGTCGGTCGTCGGCGTCGTCGACGTCGGTCGTCGCCGCGAGGAGGAAGAGGAGGAGGAGGAGGAGGAGGAGGTAGGCATTTGTAGGATGAGTGAGAGGGAACACGTGATGCTGGGGAAGGGGGTGACGAGGAGGTGGGGAAAGGGCGGAGCGAGGAGGAGAAAAGAAATAATGAGGAGGATCAGGAGGATGAGGAGGCAGGGAAATGATATGGGGGTTATTAGGGCGATCATGAGAAAATCGGGAAGGATAACGACGAAGGTAAGGATGGCGATGACAACGGTGATGACGATGACGATGCGACAATCGAGGAGGATCGGTGATGGAGGATCGGGGTCAAAGATCGGAGGAACTCCAAGGAGGAGGAAGAGGAGGAGGAGTTGCGAGGGGGATGATTTCCAAGGAGGACGAGGAGTATGGGGACGGGAAGGTTGGCAGGAGGATGTAGGAGGCTCCCAGAGGATGCAGGAGCAGGCAGGAGGATGTAGGAGGAGATAGGAAGAAGTTGGAGGAGGTAGGAGGAGGTACGAGGAAATACGAAGAGGGGGAGGTAGAATGATGTAGGAGGAGTTCCAGGAGAAAGAGGATCAGGAGGAGGAGGAGGGGGGCGAGGAGGAGGAGGACGAGTAGGAAAAGGAGGATAAGAAGAAGAAGGGGGATTGGGGGGAGAAAGGGCTGGAAGAAGGAGGGCGCGGGAGAGGAGCTGGAGCTAGGATGAGGGGGTGGAGCGAAGCAGCTTGGGCAGGGGCACGGGCGGCAAGCAGTAGAGGAGCATGGCAAGAAATATTGTGGAGCAAAGGGATGGGGGAGCAAGAGGAGCAGGGGCAGAGGCAGCAACTACACGCCGCGCGCTCCGGCTCAAGGCGTCTTGTCGCCTTGAGCGGCTGCAGCTGGGCTCCCGGGCCGCGCGCCCTCCCTGGGGGGCCGCGGGGCCGGCGGAAGCCATGGGTCACCGGTTGCCGACTTACCGTATCAGTCGTGGGGTGCCGACTTCCTGTAAAGTCGCGGGCTGCCGATTTCCCGTAAAGTCGAGGTGGTGATTGGCACTTAGCGGGTTTCACCCGTGCCCTCCGGGGCGTCCCCGAAAGGGGTTATTTGTTCGAAGTTGGTTGTCAGTTGGTGCTGTTCGGCGTTGTTGCGGCGATGGTGTTACCGGGAGTCTCCGCCGTCGTCGTGGAACTTCTGGTGACGGTGGTCGTGGCGTCTGTGGTGCTGCCGCCGTGAGCCGTCGTGTGAATGGCGTTGCTGTCTGTTGTCGTGGTGGCGTTGCGGGATGTCTCTCGGGTGTTGGGTTTGGTGCTCCTGTCGGCTACCCCAGGGGCGGAGTTGTTGGCCGCCGTTGTCGCGTCCCCCTCCCCCCCTAATATTCGGCATTGTTACTCGCCTCAGTGTCCGTTGGCCGCCCTTGTCGTGGTGGCGGGGCAGCGGGGTCGCGCCGTCGCGCGGGCGGCGCTTATGGTCACAATCGCGGTGGTCGCACTGGTGCCGCGCGCGCCTGCCATCGTTGTGGTGGAGGTTGCGTTTGCGGTCGCTTTGGCGGGAACGCCGTGAGTCGTAGACGGGGTGCTCGTTCGAATGCGGCTGCCGTGTGCCGTATTCGTGGCCGCCGGTTTTTCGCTGGCGTTCAGGGTGGCGCTGCTGGTTGCCGCCGCGGTAGCGGTGATGACGTTGCTGGCTCGTGCTGCTGTGATGGTGGCGTTGATTCCAGGCGTGTAATTCCTTCAGGCTCGATCTCGGGGTGCCCTTGTGGTGGTGGGTGCCAGTGCCCCGGCGACGGCTTCCAGTTCAGAGCGCCTTGTCGTTGTCATTGGCAGGTGCTCTTATCTGCTAAGATTTCCCTCTATCAATGGCTCCTGAATTGCACGCTTGTTTCGACGGTCGTCGTCGCCGTGGAAGTGCTTATCGCAGTCGTGTTGCTCGATGTGGTGGTACTTCTGGCCGTTGTTCTGGCGGTGGTGGGGCCGCTTGCTGTCGACGTTGTGCCATCGTTCGCGGTAGTCGCACTTGTGATGTTCGTGATTGTGAGGCTTCCGTCAAGAGTCGCGCTAGTCCGAATTGTTATCGTTGTGTTGCTGTTGGCTGCCGCCACTGCGGTGCTACATTTGGTCGCGCTCGTGCCGCTTGCTGTGGGCTTGCTATTGTGTTCCGTTGCTGCGGCTGTGCATGCCGCAGTAGGTGTCGTGATGGCGCTGTTGGTCGCACTTATGAGCGTCGGTGTGCTGGTCGGCGTGGTGGCGTTCGTGGTAGGCTCGGTTGCGGCCGCGTTGGTGGCATCTTTGCCGCTCGCGGTCGTGATGGCGACGCTGTTGTTTGCAGGCGACATGGTGGCGCAGTCGCTCGCATTCGGTATTGCGGCGGCGTCTGCGGTCGTGTCGAGCAGGTCTGGGTTGCTGCCGCCAACCGTTGTAGAGGGTACGTCGTTCGTTGCTACCATAGTATTAGTGTTGGCCACACTTGCGTGTGGGTTTATGTTCGCTTTGACGCTGCAGCTGCCCATTGTCAAACAGGTGGCGGCGCTCGCGGTCGCCGCTGTGGAAATGCCGTTAGTCACACTCGCTGCGGCGGAGTGGATTGACCGGCGGGCTACAAATTCCCCGTCTCTGGTCCCGCGCGCGCAGGAGGGCGGCGCTTTCGAACGTTTTCCAAAACGGATTACGAGCGGCAGCGGGGGTTGAAGGTTTCACTGGTGAGCAGTCGCGTGGGCGCGGGCGCAGTTGATTTACCCGCGGGTTACACCCCCCCCCCCGCCCCGCGCACGCGCGCGCATGGTTGCGGAGTCGCAGTGGAACTCCTGGAGGATGCCCGAGGCAGTCGCACAGGGGAAAGCATGGGCGACTCGCGCGGCGCGCGCTCTTGTTGCATCCTGGTTACATCGGCGTCGATGGGCGATGTTTGTCGGCAGCGTGCGCGCGGGGAATTGGACTCTGGAGTTGGCAGAGAACGTCGCGTGACCCACGAGCTTTGGAACAGAGGCTGGAAGGTGTGCGCCGCGTACTTAGTCGAGCGGACCATGGTGGCATCATTTTTGATTCTTGAGGACGGCCACACGTTCCTGAATGTGCAGTGTTGCCAATTGTTGCTTCCGCAGTTTTCTTTGGAGCATGTGGCCTCTTCTTCGGTTCGCTGAGTGAGGGGGTGCAGACTATTCGCGTGAGTCTGAAGGGCGTCACCATGGCCACGGTTGAAAGAATGTCTCAGGTGCACAGAGAATTGCCGCCGTCGTCGATCGTCGTGTCTCTCTGGAGGGGCGTCACCATCGCGCGAATTTTGAACGCGTGCTCTCCGTGTGGTCTCGTTCTGTCATGTGATATGGCTCGTCATCTGCGTAGACACGGGTGCCGCGACCGCAAATTTTCAACTGTCAGTGTGTTCGCCCGTCTTCTGAGCTGTGTCTCCGAGCGCCCCCCCGTCTGTCTGTCTTGGAGGTCGCCCGTGCGTCCGTCTGTCCAGTTGTTCGACGGTGTTCATTTTGGTGCGATTGTCGGCCGCGGCGGTGGTGCTGTTGCTGGTTTCTCTGGCGTGGACCAGAGCCCCGCGCTCGCAATTCTGCGCCTGCGCCCCAGGTTGGGGCCCCGCGCTGCGCGGAATGGCTTTCGCAAGTGGAGAGACGGTGTCCACTGTGAAACGTTTGAAGAGTGCGTGGCGTTGACGGAGACGACGTCTCAAGGCGCCGCGTTGGAGTGCGGACTGAACGTTTGCGGCTCCTGGGAGAAATCGGCGCGCGCGTGGCCGCGCTTTCCGCCGGCCCCGGCGGAAGCTTCGGAAGGTGGAAGTCGCGGCGATCCGATGGCGACGCCGCCGTTGAAACGGTTGCGCAAACCCGGGAATTATTGCTGGGCCAACGCGGCAGTACATGCGGTTCTGGCGCCGCGCATCGCGCGGGGCGCGGTTCGGTCAGCTCCGTCTGCGCCCGCGCGGAATTTGGACTGGTGGCGCTTTCACGGGCGGGGGCGGGGCGGTGGACAGAGTTGCGTGGAGGGGCCAGATTTTGACGCTCTGTTCGGGATCGCCCTGCGCGAGCTGACAGGCGACCTGCGGGGCCGGCCCGTTCTTGCCGCGTCGGTCGCGCAGGCGTTCTATCGCCGAGCACAGGGGGATTCCCGCGAATTTCTGATGGAGCAGCTGGGCCCCGACCGAGCGAAGGCTTTAGCCGCGCCTGTCTGCCGCGCATGCGCAGAATCGATTCATTGCGGGGGCGCGCCCTGTGAAGGGGGGATGGGCGCGAAGGAACTGCGGCCGCGGACCTGCGTGGAGGCGCAAGCGCAGACCTGCGAGGGCGCGCGGATCACCGCTGCGCAGGACGCGATAGACGAGGCCTGTCGAGCGTCGGAGATAGATGGAGATTATAGGCGGGATTGCCCGCGAGCGCGCGGCCGCGCTTCCGCGGAGAAGAGGATGCGGATGGCGAGGGCGCCGGGAATTTTGCGGGTGCAGTTGAAGAGATGGACGCGGGGCACGCGTGCAGGGAAGGAGATTCTTCGCTCGCGCCGCGCGAGGCCATGTCGGCAGGTGCGCGTTGGAGGAGCCATCTACGCACTGCGGAGTTGCGCGTTTCTTCGCGGGGAAACTGCGCGAAAGGGGCATTCTGTATCCGCGTGCGCGAGCTCAGTGGATGGCCAGGAGAAGCGGTTGCTGCGAGATGGCGAAGAGGAGAGTTTCGTGGAACATCCGGCGGACACATCGCTTTGGCAAGCGGATGAGAGTTTGAAAGTGTACATGCTCGTCTACGAACGCGCCCAAACTCTGGGCGGGCAGTCGAGCACGTCGGCGCAGCGAACGGACGGCGCGATGGGCGCGAACAGACCAGGGGTCGGCGCGGGGAGCGCGGAGGGCGGGGCAAGGAAGTCAACGCGCGCAGAGGCGGGGCTGCGCGGGGATGAACCGAGAGAGAAAAAAAACGCGGGCTGGGGGGCGCGAGAGCGCAGACGCAGCAATGGACATCGAGAGCTCGGTGGAGACGCCGCGAACGAATGCTGGCAACGGCTTCGCAAAGGGCGCGGGCGATGGCCCTGTGCCGGCGCAGGGTGCATCGGGCGCTGCCCTGGAGCCGCCGCGCCCGACGGTGTCGCGGGAGCACGGGGGCGCTGCCCGCAGGCGACAAGGAAGCGAGGTGAGTGGCGGCGCGGACAGAGAAGGACTTAGGAAGAAGGCGTTGGTAGCTGCGTGGAGCGGAGTAGGGTGCACCGATGGGACAGACTGCAGCGGTGGCTGTGCGCGCGACGGGGACGGCGCGGCCCTTGTAGGCAAGAGAGCAAAAGATGGCGAAGAAGCCTTGCGCGGGCCTGGCGCCCAGGGCGCGGGCGGCGGAACAGCGAAGCAGAGGCGGGGGGTGCTCGGGGCGGGAACAAGTGGCGCGGTGAAGAACCGCGGCGCAGAGGAAAACGCACTGGACATGGGGCGGCGACGAGAGTGTTCCAGTCGCGGATGAGATAAAGGGCGTTCTCCCATATTCAAGTAGACGGGGCATCGAGGGACCCGCGCAGAGCCCGTGAGCTTCTCGTGGCGGAGGCAGCCGCGCATGTCCGTCGTCGCCCGACGGTGCCCTCGGACCCAGCAGATCCAATGCAACCGTGGGCGGACGCGCTCGCGGAAGACATGGCCGTGGAGCTGCCGGCCGTGCATTGCGCGCTTGCGGGGTGCATGTGGGCGCCAGAAACTGAGGGAGACGCGTGCGAGCACGTTCGGGACCATCACCGAGACATCTTTATGCCTATAGCGGAGATGGTGCAGCCTACGGACGTGGGCGAGCTGCGTCGCGTCGAAACAGCGCATCGCGCGATTGTCGCGCATTCGATCGGGGGGGGGGCGCCCCTGGCGGCGCATTCGTTGCGTCGGTGAAGCCTGAAGGGGTGCGCTTCCCGAGTGTAATTTTTGTGCGCGTGCACTTTCCCGCGGGTGAAAGGCAGGCGCGGGGGCGAAATCTGTTGGAAGCAACCGTTCAAGTCGGCCACGGGTAGTTCAGAGGTGGCGAGTCATTTCGGCGAATGGGCCACGTTGGAAGTGGACTCGCGGTTAAGTGTCGCGGCGCACCTGCGGGGCTACCGGGCGGGGCCCGAGAGCGGCGCGCTGGACCTTGAGAGGGGCGCATGGGGGGGAAAGGACTTTGATGATTGGTTCGCGGCCGTTCTGGCTGCGAGCGGCGCGGTGGAAATGTAGCGTTGCCCCGAGGGCCAGGAGTGCAAGCGAGGGTGCGAACAGAGGGGGGTGGCGCGTCCCGAATGCAGGGCGCCGCCGTGCGCGGAGTGCTGGGCGGACGTGGGCTGGGAGGGGCAAGGGGCAGTGGCCGCTGTTCCGAAGGTGCCGCGCCGCAGTCTTGCAAGTGATCTCATGGCGTTCTACGCGCCGGATCGGATGCACACGGAAGGCGTGATCGTCATGGAAATGATATATTGCCGCCCGTGAATCACATCGATGATATGTTTTTCGCTGGGGGTGAAGTTTCAGGGCGGCCAAGAGGGGCGTGGAAGGGGGGGGTCCTTGTTTGACAGTGTCGCTGGGTTTCACGAAGGGCGGTTGGCGGCGAGGGGAAAAGCAACGGGCTTCATGTTGCCCTGGCAAGGAATATTGGAAGAGCTCCGGAAACTGGAGAGGGAAGGGGGGCGCGAGGGGGCCCGGCGCTGCCAGTCGTAGCGGACAAGATGGCGGCGGCCGAGCAAATTATCTGGAAGATAAACGATGCAGCGACAAAAGACAACCTACCGCGTTTTTTTTCATCAAGCGAACGTGAGGCGCGAGGTTGTGAAGCGTCATATCAAGATGACGAAGAAGGGCGGGCGCAGGGTTTTCGCGCGCGTCGACGTGGAGGCGATGGAGAAGAAGGCCGAGCAGTTACCGAATAATGGCGTGCTACCAGAGATAGTCCGGCTGCTCCCGCGCGACACGACGTTGGGCAAGTTTGTGGTCCAGAAAAACGCGACACCTTGTGACGGTCATCGAGATGCTGTAGAGGCAGCCACGCGAGACCTGGAGCTGCGGACCCCGAACGCCGCCATGATGGAGAAGTCGTCGGTTGACGAAGTTGATGCGAACAGGTTGCGACAGGGGGCGCTGGAACATTTGTCTGGGGGGGTGGCGAAGGAGCACGACAGCGAAAGTCCAGGGGCAAGGACAGAAGTGTATGAGATTGGAATGGCAGGAGAGTCGCGCAGTTTTGCGCTTCGTCTCGCGTGTACGCGGGCGGGCAGGTGCGAGAGGCTCGAGTGCCCGTGCGGGGGGGGGGCAGGGGCGAGCGTGCACTGGCGAGGACGTGTAGAATGGGGGACAGAGCGGCCAGCGTGGATTTGCAGACAGTGCAGTTCCGGCTGCAGGAGATGATGGAGGTCGACGCTAGCATAGTTCGTTATGTCATGTACCGGGGGCGGCAGATGATGAACCAGTTCGTGCCATGGTTTTTTGGAGTGGCGTTCCCGTTCTGCTTTCAGTATGGGGTAGGGGTGCCTGACGTGCCGGAGTGGCAGGAAAAGCGCGCCATCGACGTGGGCCGGCGGTGTCGCGCGTGGATTTGGCGCTTGGGGCACGCATCATGACGCGTCGGGTGGAGTCGCAGTTCCAGCGCGACTGGAGGTTCGGGTTTACTATGTCGTCGATGTTATTCCAGAGTGCCGTGATAATGGCGCGATCAGCACGCTTAGCGGATTATGGGAAAGACGGGCAAGCGGAATGCCAGTATTCCTAAGACGAGCTCGAGAAAGCGGCCGTCAGCATTGTAGAAGCCTTGTATGGACGTACAAGGACTCGTCCACAGGCAGGACCACGAACGTGCGTGGAGATTTCTCAAAGTTGAAGTATGTGCAGGCGCTGGATCCGATAGCCAGACGTCTGGCGGCGGGTGCGAGCGCCTGCGCCCGGAAGATCGAGGGAACGAGCGAGGTGCGGACGCTCGCGAGATACGACACTCATGCGGCTCGAATCGCGCACGGCGTGCCATTATTTTCTACGATGTCGCCAGACGAGAGGCACAAACTGATCATGGTGCGGATGTCGCGATCGCGATGGCGCGACCCCGTGGATCGTCGGGAGGCGCGCGAACGTCACGCGGTGGGTTGTGGGAGCTTGCGATGGAGCATTCGGAGGACACGCCGGTTGAAGGCGAGGGAACGAAGCGTCGCGGAGAGGAGCGCCAGACTGAGTCGGACAGCGACGAGGCAGACAGCGATGGATGTTTGGACATGGCAGTGCACATGGACACGTTGTCAGCGGCTGTTCCTTCTTCGGACGACCGAAGAGCCGTCCTGGCGCGAGACCCGCTTGCCGGTTTCGATGGGTTTCGGGTAGTTGTGGGTCTCGTGTTCGAGTGCATCCTTGGCGTGCGGTACTGCCCGCGCTGATTTGCTCGGAAGTAACGCGACAGCTGCGGGGGGGTGTTTAGGTCGCGTCGACGAGGTTCATGGCAGCATCGAGGCGCAGAAATCAGCGGGGAGCTTGCATCTGCGCGCGCAGCTTTTCGTGCAATGCCTACACCAGCACACGCCACTGCGCGCGCTCTTGCAACTCCCGACGGAGGTTCTCGGGCGAATGGCGGAGGAGTGCAAGAGATATAAATGGAACGCGTGTCGCCAGGAGTTCGCCGACGTGGAAGGGTGGAGAAGCAGGAAGACAGATGTGGAGAAAGAGTGGCCAGCATACCGCGAGTCGACGGGCCTGGTGGCGGCGGCGGCGTATCTGCGGCGCGCAGCAACCAGCGCTCCGGAGGTAACCAGCGAGGGCGGGAAGACGGAGCAGGGTGGCCCGAAGAAGGCGCAAGTCGGGGCATGTCGGCCAGGGGGCAATGCGCAGCTCCGCGTTGACGGCCGCGCGTGGCTGCAGGAGTACTTGGGAAACTAGGTTCGACGGGGGCAGGAGTTCGGGCAGAACCATGTGCACAAGTGGGGCAAGCGACTGCAGCAGATGGTGCCATTGGCCCATTGCCAGAAGAAGGAGGACATGACCCAGTGCAAGAGCTTCTTTCCACGCGCGTCTTGGTTGGTAGACAGGGCCGTTGTGTTGTGTCAAAGGGTTTTTGAAAGCTCGCGAGATGCCGCGCGCGGGCATGAGGAACATGACGGGCTGCTTGCGCGGGCCAATGAAGGAAGAGAATATGAATGGCACTCTGCCGGCGATTTTGAGCGGAGCTGTGGTTGAATTTCCACAGCGACCTCCTGATTCCTTACAGGTTCCCCGTTGCGGAGGCCACGCGCGATGGGGCCGCGCGCGTAGAGCCGTGTTGGGAGACGGACCAGCCCGTGGACATGGTGCTTGCAGCGCAGCGAGCGCAGAATGCTGCGGCGGGGTGCGCGGCGGACTATCAGTGCAAGCGATGCGCGCCGTCGTTCAACGAGGTGAGGGAGATCAAGAAAGGTCGCCACGCGCTGGCGCAGCAGACGAAGGACAGGGCCGCGGCGTACCGAGCGAATAGGCACATGAACAGGTTCCTCAGTGACATGTGCGGGAGAGGCGCGGTGCGGTCGGCGCAGGAGAGCGCGCACTTGCGCGCGCGCAGAGACCCCAGAGACGCGACCGCGGCCGAGAGCATCAAGACTGCGAAGACAGCCATGATGCCAGGGGCAGAAGTAGTGCGTCTGGCAGAACGGTTGCACGCAGACGGAAAAGGAGATCCCGCCCCGGTGTCACGGACTTTGGAGGCAGATAAGCGGGAGGGTTCGAAGAAGGTGCGCATCGCGTCGAAGAGCCCAGTGTACTTGTACGGCATGCGTCCAATCGACGAGCCGGGATCTCCCGATCTAGCGTGGTTGTCGCTCTATGAGTTCCCGCGGCACTGGCGGGTGGAATCGGCGGTGTACCCGCGAAGCGAATGGGGATTGGGAGCGGCTGCGAGGGACGAGTACCAGGCAACGTCGACGCCGTCGGACGCGCAGAAGGTTCGCGAAAGTTGCCGCGGGGATATGCAAGCCGGCGTCGGCGACGTGCAGGGCGGAGCACAGCTGGTGGCGGGGGAGGACTATGTTGTGAAGGAAGGCGGGCGGGATGGGCGGGTGCCTTTCGCCGATATCCCTGAAATGGAGACCTGTGGCACGCGTGGGTTCTCGTGCGGAACTCACGCCCGAGGATTCCCAGCTTTCGCGGGGCGCCGCAGCCGAAGCATGGAGCAGGTCAAGAAGAAAGGAATGGGCTCTTGCTGATTGCGTACTTTCGGGCATTCACTTTGCGCGAAGACGGAGTGGGCGGGGCGCTGCACCTGCGGGGCTTATGCGGCGCGCACGGGTCGTGGGCAGAGGCGGCCATGGAGTGGCTGAGGGGGGGCATGCCGTGTGAGGAGACGAAGAGGTAGTCCAGAACTACACGGCCGTTTTGGACATGCGACCGGCGACTGATGAAGATCTCGTGAAGCATGAAGACGAGCTGCATAGCGACGAAGAGTTAGATTCGAGGATGGTGGAGGCGGCCGCGCGGCTGAAGACGCGCGTGGGGGGCACGCCCATGGAGAAGGAAGACAGGCGGGTGAATGCAAGCGTGGAAGGCGAGAAAGAAAGAAGCCAGGAGGCGATGGCAAGGGGCGACGCCGCGCGGGTTGACGGTGCGAGTAAGAAAGGCCGGAAGCGACGGAAGCGCGGAGGGGATGGTGCACTGGCATGGGTCGACGACGCAGTGAAGCAGGCACAGGCAGCGGCTGCGGCGTCGAGAGCTCGGGAAGGGAGCGGCCGGGCGGAAGCGGGCAGGGCCCCAGAAGTGGTCGCGGGAAAGAAGGCGACGGCGTCGAGCGCGCGTAAATGGAAAGGTGAGCTCGTTGCGGGCGGGCTCAATGCGGGTCGACGGAGTGTAGTGGAGAAGGCGGCCGATCGGGTTCTGGCGCAGGAGTTCTCGCTTCCGGCGAGGGAGCAGAAGGTGGGTCAGAAAGCCGCGGGCATGGGGCCTCTCCTTTGGGTCCTGCACGGTGGCCCCGGGACGAGGGAGACCTTCGTAATTTACAGGATTCGGAGGGAGCTGTTCGAGATGGAGATGGGGCGGACGCGCGGCGTCGACTTCCAGGCAGCTGCTTTGCAGGCCACCAATGCGTCAACCCTGGGCGGGAACATTCACACTGCATTCGGCATGGGCGCGAATAAGACGAAGGGGCCTGTGGCGGACGGAGAGAAAGACGCCGAGGCGACGAGGAAGACGAACAAAGGGATGGCTTCGCAGCGAATGTCGCAGTGGAAGTGGCTCATTGTGGACGAGGTGGGCATGGCGAGCGCGAATTTCCTTGCAGAGCTCGACTCGCATCTGCGGTCGTGTATGTCTGCAGCGAGCGATGCAAAGGTATGGGGGGGGGGGCGGCGCAGACAGGCCTTTCGGGGGGGTCAACGTGTTGTTCTGCGGCGGTTTTTATCAGCTTGAACCGCCGTCGGGAACGGCAATCAATGCGCTGCCCACGTCGTACTTGAAAAGTTCGAGGAAGTACGCGCCGGGGGCTACAGAGGACCGGACAGCACATCTTCTGGGGGGCAGGCAGTGAAGGGGGATTTCAAGGGATGACAGATTTCACGGAGTGCAAGCGCGTGGAAGACCAGGATGACTGGTTTCTTGGGGTGCAAGACAAATTCCGTCGCGGAGAGCTGACCGAGCGGACGCGCAATAGTTTGCATGGGGAGCTCGCGGACGTGCCAGGGTCATGGGTGAGCGGCGCGCCGCAATGCGGCCGCGCTCGTTGTGGGGAGATGATAGAAGAATTTGCAAAACACAAT